>CAKNYM010051696.1:100124-183144 GCA_932195095.1 Andricus curvator
GTTTTATCCGTTTATTTCAGTCAATAATAAAAATTTACAAAAAAAAAGCTTTAAATAAAGGTTGTCGATTATGTTATAGTACATTTCGTGACTAGTGTGGACTGACGGCCTTTTTGAAACGAGTTACAAAAACATGGCGCTAGTTTAAAAAAAAAAAGCCGCCAGTTCACAGGAATCACGAACGATACTTTTCAGAACAAAATCATAAATGGCATGATTTCATTGTCTCCATGGAAAAAATCAAAATCACGTTTTGAGTCGTTGAAGGTACGCACGAGCTCTACTGCATTTTTGTTCTAATATGTTCAATATTTTTAGATTAAAATGTTAAAAACTGAATAACCTCAGTTCAGGGCAGTTAAAAAAATGTTAATTTTATCAAAAACAAAACAAATAGAACCGGGAAATGAAAGTAAATATATTTGTAGGAGATTTCAGAGCAATGGAAATCTTACGCCTATGTTAAACTTTAAAGACATACAATTACGATAGAAAAAACCTCTTGAATAAACGCATATGTGTGTTATATTGTGCACAAAATGTATGGAAAAGGCCTTTCGGGCAAGTTCGGTTTTCTCATGCTTTAGGACTCAGGTGATGCTTATCATTAAATGCTGCTTGTATAACTTCAAATTAAAACGTTTCAAATCAGATTTACAATCTTGACTTAAATAAGAATGTCTATTTCAAACTGAATAATTTTAGCTAAAATTTGAAAATATTGTAAACGGAGTGTCTCGTCTTCCCGAAATTCGGGATGAGTAGTGAAGTACTTTTCATAGGCTTGACTAGTCGTCCCGAATTCGGGACGACTGGTCTCACTAGTCCATCCCCTTTTCCAACTCCCCCAATTTTTCGGGATGACTAGCCACAGCCTATTGTAAACTGGTCTCAAATCTTAAAAATTGGAATTTCTTAGGTTTATTCATTTTAAATTGGAACATTAGAAGTGTAAAAAAAAATTAAAATCAGACATATTGCAAATTTGAGATGCCCAGTGACATTTAAGCTGTTTATAAATTACAGGGTGTTATAAAAAATTATTGTATTATCTGAGAGTTGAAGTGAATATACTTAAAAATATGAAAAGAATGAAGATAGAACCATGGCAGTAAATGGAGTGTGACATCTGCGGGAAAGGTATAATCTACTTTAATAGATTTGTAAATCGATTAATATTAACGTAATACTGACATTTCTAGCACTAACATGTGCATGTTCCTCCTTAGCAAAACTATGCAAGTTTCCTACCGCACACTTCCATTCCAAACACCACGCCCCGTTCACTCTGGCGCCTGGGAATAAACCTTAATAGCCCCATAATTTACGTAAAGAACGATTAATGGTAATTACGAGTTATGTTATTAATTCCCCAACCTCTCAGGGATAGCAAGACCCTTCTCGAGGAATCTTGCTTGGTACTCATGGTGAACTTTTTGTTTGTAGATAATGAAATTCTCGTGTTTCTAAAATTAAGTCGTTCTCCAAAAAAAAAACGACAAGGGTAAACAATGCGTTCTTGAAAATACAGCAGAAAAAATTAAAAATTTAAAGAAAGTATAATTTAATACGAATTAAAATATTAAAACAATAAAAGTGTAAATTGAACTGTTTAAGAATATTGAAACTTCAATGTGATCACAGAAAACTCCCGAGTTTGTTTTTATGCTAACTTCAGATAGTTCCGTACTACTATTCATCCTGAATTTCGGGACGACGAGACACTTCGGTAAAATTAAGGTAACTTAAATTTGTATTGCCTTTGCCCTACCTAACTTTTGCCTTCTCTTTTTATAAAAATGTTCACTGTTTCCCCTATTTTTTTCTATAATAATAATAAAGTTACCGGAAATAAATTACGGTGATTACTATAAAGACCTCTTTCTGAGTTGCACCACCTTAATTTTCTAACCTACTTCCCAGAAAAACTGGATGAAATGATTATCCGTTTCTGGTGTCGCAATATAAATATTTCTTCCTAGATGACCTAGATGGAACGTTTTAAGGCCACTACATTGTTATCAAGAACCATTTGTAATAGTAAACCTTTCTTCTCTTGGGGAGCATATCTCTTTTAGTGCTGCAATGTTAGCCTTGTGTAAGTCCACGTGAAAGATTTTACTTGCAGTTATCACGCAATAAAATCGGTAATTACTTGAATGTTCGCCGGTGGTTGTTATTTTCTCCGTGGGCAGTTTATTTTTACCAATCCCATATACACTCTACATTTCTTTCAGCGGTTAGCACTGACTTTTATTTCCTTCGTTTCAGCTTTTCTCGAATCCCCAGATAAAAATGCTGTGCGGTAAATGAGGCCTAACGATAATTGAGAGTGGTTCATGAGATCGGTCAACGTGACCCGCGTTGCAGGGGTTAATGTTAACGAGGGTCCGTTATTGGGAAAGCTATAACGGGTCCAGAATATCGGACTGAACTCTGACCAGTTAATTTGGGACGAGCTTCCACATCTCGTGCGTATGAAAAAAAGAAACCGGAGCGAACGACTGGGGTTGACGGATAGGCGCTTAATTTGAAACGAGTTAAACACACTGGGATTAGTGGATGAATAAATACTCTAGGAGCTGGGTGTAATCCTGTGTGCCGTTCTAGGTCCGCAGGATTTTTTTACTGAATATTATGTAAAATGTTGTGCTGATTACGAAAAAGTAGGGTGGCCCCCCCGAAAAATGGGGAGGTTTCGAGATATTCGCGTTTTAATTATTTTTTAATTAATGCAATAGTCCTATTGTAATTTGAGGTTTTTCAAAAGTTCAAATACATGGTCGGCTAGAGAACCGATTTACGAAGAGAAACTTCCTCTATCGTTTTTTGATTCAATCAATTGTTAAAATAAAAAATTAACAATTACGTGGAAAAACCAGGAAAAAGAAAATTGTGCTTATTTTGTTTAAAATATTGATTGCACAGCAAAAAGCTTCTTACAAAAGTTGGAGTACTCTCAGAGGAGCATTTTTTTCTAAGAGAACATTTTTTGATAAAAGTGATCAATTTCGAGAAAACATCGATTAAAGAAATAAAAAAATTCAGAGCCAAAATATAAAGCTGGTTTTCTTTGTAGGAAACAATTTTATCAAGAAATTTCAAGAGATAAAAGATATTCCTTTTTGGGTGTACTTCCACTTTCATAAGAAAAATTGTATTGTAATGTTCATATTTAACAATTTAATGCGCATTTTAGAATGTACATACTTTGACGTGCTGTACCTTTAGCAATTTTTAATAAAATCTTCTGGAAATTTGTACATGGATAATGTAAAGCCTCATTAAAAAAGTAGCATCAGCCAATTTAAAATCCAATGATAACTCTTTGCGCTGTAAACAATAATGAACAAAGTCTCGTTTGCAGCTTCTAATAGTCGTGGAGACTTGTAATAAAGCTGAATAATTTTCATAAAAATTGAAATATAAAATGGCTTTTTCAAAATATTTCTATTACTTATACTTTATTTATTATTAAATTTCATTTTTTTGGTTAAAATGTAATGGATCCTTATTGCTGTTATAAAGGACGACTTTACGGTGGCGGCATGTGGCCCCCATAAACCATCCCAAATTTTTTCTAAGCCAAAGGCGTAAACTTGTCGCTCTTGCAAGGGGCTCTTGCATCTCCAGCGCAACTAGCCCGAGCGACAAGTTCACGCCTTTGGTTTAGAAAAAATTTGGGATGGTTTATGGGGGCCACATGCCGCCACCGTAAAATCGTCCTTTATAACAGCAATAGGGATCCATTACATTTTAACCAAAAAAATGAAATTTAATAATAAACAAAGTATAAGTAATAGAAATATTTTGAAAAAGCCATTTTATAATTCAATTTTTATGAAAATTATTCAGCTTTATTACAAGTCTCTGTGATTATTAGAAGCTGAAAGCGAGACTTTGTTCATTATTGTTTACAGCGCAAAGAGTTATCATTGGATTTTAAACTGGCTGAGGCTAATTTTTAATGAGGCTTTACATTATCCATGTACAAATTTCCAGAAGATTTTATTAAAAATTGCTAAAGGTACAGCACGTCAAAGTATGTACATTCTAAAATGCGCAATAAATTGTTAAATATGAACATTACAATCAAATTTTCTTTATGAAAGTGGAAGTACACTCAAAAAGGAATATCTTTTATCTCATGAAATTTCTTGATAAAATTGTTTCCTACAAAGAAAACCAGCTTTGTATTTTGGCTCTGAATTTTTTTATTTCTTCAATCGATGTTTTCTCGAAATTGATCACTTTTATCAAAAAATGTTTTCTTAGAAAAAAATGCTCCTCTGAGAGTACTCCAACTTTTGTAAGAAGCTTTTTGCTGTGCAATCAATATTTTAAACAAAATAAGCACAATTTTCTTTTTCCTCGTTTTTCCACGTAATTGTTAATTTTTTATGTTAACAATTGATTGAATCAAAAAACGATAGAGGAAGTTTCTCTTCGTAAATCGGTTCTCTAGCCGACCATGTATTTGAACTTTTGAAAAACCTCAAATTACAATAGGACTATTGCATTAATTAAAAAATAATTAAAACGCGAATATCTCGAAACCTCCCCATTTTTCGGGGGGGCCACCCTACTTTTTCGTAATCAGCACAACATTTTACATAATATTCAGTAAAAAAATCCTGCGGACCTAGAACGGCATACAGGATTACACCCAGCTCCTAGAGTAAAAGGGCGTCGACCTAAGAAAGACGTCAAGAGACTCTAGGTCTGATCCCCTGCTCCTGGCCAACGACCCTACGACCATATCGAACCAAGTGGCGTCCTTTGATTTCAACTCGAGATACCCAGAGCCTTGGTTTGACTACTTGCACATCGAATAATGCGAAATCGGCTTGGATCCGGGGCACTTTAATTTCCTGCTTCGTTCTTCCGCTATTTCCGGTCTGAAGATCGCAAAATTAAGAAGGTCGCTCGTGCAGAAGTAAACTGTCCAATACGCTCATCATTGAGATAAATCCCTGAGTGGGTTGCTTGTATATTTTTTTATTAATCACCTCAGACCGAGATAAGCAGCTTTTTCAACATCTCCAATAAATTTACGACTTTCCTATGCCTGTAGAGTGGACACAAAACAGTTGATTTCCGAGCAATGGAGTATTTCCACTTCTGACGTTATTTCAAAATGTCTGAATGGCTTGGGGTAAACATTGCATAGTGTACATTGCATAGTGTACATTGCATCGCGTGTATTATCTTGGTTAGAGAATTCTGTTTATCGGAAAATTAAAAATGTCTAGTGAATATTTCTTGAGTTTACCTGGTGAAATCTGAAAAGTAAGGAATTTTCGACAAGCATTAGTGTACCGATAGTGAGTCAGAGAGATCTCGTATCATATTTTACGGTAACTCATAGTTACTAAACGTGTTAACAATTTAAAGCTTAGAGTCGTTTAAATTTTACGAAGCCGGATTCGTTGAAAAAGTGGAGTACAAGAAGGTAGATGACAACATGACAACTTTCTGGTGCGTGGTGAGGTTAGTATTGACAGGTTCATTTTTCATTAACTGCATGGTTTCTTATACTAAAACATATCAAAGTATATTTTGTTTAATAATGTGTCACTAAATTTTGTATTTATTTAAAAATAACACTTACTTGAAAAGTAGTATACAATTTTGAACATATTGCCAGATGATATAAATTTTAGGTTAGGAAATGTGCATTGCAAAAGAAAACTCTCCTTGTCTTTTTCAAATAAATATATATTAGAATGAAAGAAAAAAAAATTAAAAGCATATATTTTCTTTGATCCAAATGGATCTATCTTAAATGCGCATTGTACTTGTGTAACTGCAGCTTTATAGATCCATTTGGATCTAAAACAATCTACGCTTTTAATTTGTTTTCATTCGTTCATTGAGAATGTTTAACCTGCAACAGTGCATATACTTTAATTTTGCAAATATTTTCTACATTTATTAGAAAAAGTCAAGATTTTTGTATAAAAATGAACATTCCCTAACCTCAAATTTAAGTCATCTGGCAATACCTTCAAAATTGTATACTACTTTTCAATTAAGTGTTATTATTATATAAATACAAATTTTGATGACACATTACTAAACAAAATGCACTTTGATATAAATGTTTTGATATAAGAATCCATGCAGTTAATGAAAAATGAACATGCCAATACTAACCTCACCACGCACTAGAAAGTTGTCATCTACCTTCTTGTACTCCACTTTTTCAACGAATCCGGCTTCGTAAAACTTAAAAGACTCTAAGGTTTCAATTGTTAAAACGTTTAGTAACAATGAATTACCATGTAATATGAGAGATAGCTCTCATTCACTATCAGTACATCACCAATGCTTGTGGAAAATTCCTTACTTTTCAGAACGTAGGGATCTAAATTGTCAATTGCACTTAGTTTATCACAATAACGGACCTTCACTTCACCAGATAAACTCATTTCCTCTCGCACGGAAAGAAAAGTAGGTTTTGCGGGAGGAAATTAAATGACGTCAGAGGATAACAGTAACTTTGAACTACGACAACCTAACCTCAATATTTATCAATTATCTTGAGATCGACATTTACAGATATAACAAAGTGACAAATTTCCACGCAGGTGTTGTATACACCCGTGATCACTCTTCTCCCTCCCTGCACGGAGAAAAATGGATGTTTGAACTTAACATCTAGATCTTCAGGGTTAACATATTTTATATTTAACTATAGGACAGCAATCTAGATGTTCAAAGTTAGGATCTGTAGATATTAAAAAGTGAGATGTTACTCTGAAACATCCAAAATGTTCAACCTGAAATATCCGAAATATTACATGTATGGTTATGTCAACTAACGGCTGTAAATATTTGAAGAATTTACTTATTTCTGAGCATTTAAGGAATTAATTGATAACTTATTTGTGAATTTAAAACTAAACTTGAATTTTCGTACCTGAACGAAAAACAGATACAGGATATGAAATGCCGATCAGATAATACATTCAGTCTAGCTGAGGTTATGTTTAATATTTTTAATTCAAAATAAAAAATAAAAACGGGGTAAGTAAGCTGAGAACGAATAATATGTAATCTGCATTTAAAATTCTATCTATTTGAGGTTACTTAAACTCATATTTTATTATAAATTCACAAACATTTTGTCAAATCACGTGTCAAATGTTCAAAGGTGTTCGAGTCAATATAACCTCAAACTTAAGAACATTGTTCCGTCGTGTAGACAGACAAAAGTCTTTATACAATTTTAATTAAGGATAGCTAATTTTGATTCTTTGAAAATGTTTAAAAATTGTAATATTCCATAATTGTAATATCGAAATTATATAGCCGTCAAATATAGTCGTGAAATTCGAATGCGCAATGCGCATGCGTTCAGATGATTTTAACATCTGAATATGTTACAGTTTAACATAAAAAATTTTTTACGCCTAACATCTCAAAAAGATAGTAGATGTTTGGCATGAATATCTGCATGTTAGGCGGAACAATCTTACCCTTTGAACATCTACATTTAAACATCCATTTTTCTCCGTGTGGGCGCGCAACATACTATTATTTACTACATATTGATGTTTTCTTTTATACATTTCAATCTCAAGTTTCACCCCGAAAAATGCTCTCGAAATAGTAGAAATAAAAGAATAAAAGGAGACTAAAATATATAATATATTAATTTAAGCGTTTAGGTTTACAAGTAAGGGAAAAGGAAGCAATCCTTTTACCTATATCAGGGGTCACCAGTGCTTCAGCAGTTTAAATCGTAAGATCACTGAAGTTAAGCATTGTTGGGCGCGGTTAGTACTTGGATGGGTGACCGTTCAGGAATACTGCGTGCTGTTGGCCCGTCGTAGGTGTGGTGGGCCCACATTGGCAGTAAATATCCACCTAGAAACACTACCCGAATCGGGTAGTGAGGCAATGAACTTTCGAGTTCGAACTGCTAATCAATTTTTTTTTTTTTTTTAAGGAGTCCTAGTTACTCACGCCACCGACAGGTGTCAGCAAGGCGTTCTTTTCTCGTAAGTGCACTATTATTTCCCCTAAAATCTCTCACTTCATGGTTGTATCTCAAAAATGGACGTTTTATGCCAAATTAACCCCATAAATCAGTGAAGAAGTTCGCTCGTTACCAACAAATAGGAAACTAAGTTTTCTGAGTGTAGCCTGGCCTAATTGCCGAAGACAAATCTTAATATCCGGAAGAACATCGCTTTTGAATATATTAACAGAACTCGCGCGCAAAGCCAATTTTCCCTGGAGAGGAGTCCGGCGCTTAGGGGAGGAGGCTAGAAAAGTAGAGTGGAAACGTAATATAGAGCCTTTGTGTCTGCGCCACTCAGACGACGGACCTCTTCTCTTCATTCCAACAACAATGACACTATAGAAAACCGCGGGGATAATATGGCCGGTACAACGAGAGACCCTAGACAAAATCGATTTCACCCCTGGCCATAGGACTCAAACCACCCCACGTACACCGTCAACCTCCACACGCCGCACTTGAGGTCTCTCTGTCACCTTTGATTCAGCGAAATTCGAGACGTCTTTCCACGCCACTCCGCCATTGTTTCATGTGGGGTGAGGGTGGGGAGCGTGCGGGATTTATCGAGAAATCCGAAACGAGATCTTCCTCAGCCTCTTTTTTTTCTTTTTCCGTCATCCCCATAGCTTCTTGGTACTTCTCTTGTCCGCCTTCATGATCTAGGTCGGAGGCACATAGATCCAGAGATCCAGATATCCAATTTCTTCCTATCTTATTCTTAAATCGTTTGTCTGCTGGTTACTTTCTTCCTTAAACAATAACGACGATTATTAGGCCTCCAAAACTTTGCGGTCGAAGGGATGACGGCTTTGTGATACAGGAAACCGACAGCGATGCGGGGATATTAATCCTTTTCCGTATACCGATCAGACCACATGGGGAAAAGAAAAAAAGAGGAATAAAAAAAATTCTCAGGATATCATATGTCTCGGATTTTATTCCCTTAGGGCTTGGATCAGGCATAATATTATGGCAGATTAAAAATTTAACATTTCGAAAGTTATACACTGATGAAATTCCCCTTAATGTCACTGTTTTTGTTACAATTGAGTATTACATAGTCCATTTGAAGTACCGTCAACGGGGATAAATATGGATTATTTCAGGGTAAATACGGATCAACGACTATGCTACATAACTTTATGATTACTTTTTCTGTAATAAGACTTTTTGAACATTTTATACACAATATTCTTAGTATATACAGTAAAATCCCACAAGAAAAAAAATTATCTACGGAGTAATAGCATTGACCCATAATTATCCACCGTGATCCATAAGACGCGCAATTCACTCGCGTATTGCTCTATACACCAACCGCATAATAACGCGTAATAATGTGTAATAACTCGTAATAGTCGCGTAATTATTATTATTTTTATTATTTTATCATTTTTATTTACGCTGTATTTTTGTTGCATTTTTTGCATACTCGATTCTCCACACCTTCGTGTCATGTCGCGCCAAGCCGGGCGACCAGAAATTTACTGTTCATAATCCTCAACCTACAACAAAATCTATTTCTTGACGGATTTTGAAGTTTTTTTACATTATGACGTGAAAAGAAGCAGCTTCTTGTATCACCTTTATTTCATATAAAATTTATTATAAATTATTAAATATTGTATCGGAATTTTGTGTAAATAATGAAGGTTTTATGTAACTTCTTACAGGGAAAAATTACTGTCTTTAAAAATCTTAAAATCACTGTTAGAAATTTCTTTCGGAATTTTACGAAATATGTAGTGGAAGTTTTTTGCAATTACATGTTTCTTAAAATTACGAAACGGTTCGTAATTTTCAGTAGCGCTAACGGAATCGTCTTTCAGTTACATGTTTCGGAAAAATCCGAAAATTTTTCGTAATTTTCAGTAACAGTAACGTAAAATTCCAAGGGTTATACATTTTTTTCGGTTAATTATATAATTGTAATACATATACATTGTATATGTGTTAAAATTATAATTAACCAAAAAAAAATGTATTATTATTTATCATTATTACCACTGCCGGCAAGCGATGTATGAAAAGGCTAATATTATTTAATATTTTTATCACGTAAAATCTTCCTCAAAAACTAATATTAACTAACTTTAAAGAAATAATTCAAGAAGATTTATTGGAAAACATGATTTTTTCTTTTTTTTCCGCTGCTTTCATTCACTTAGTTGTAAGAAATTTAATCTCCACTTTATTTAAAAGTTTTTCCAGAACTATATAGTGTTTGCGACAATAATAATTGTTAAAAAAATAAAGCAATTTGAAAGTTTTTTTCAATTTATGACTAGTTATTTGAGTTTAGTTGTGGTTTAAATTTTACTTCAACTGATGATAAAATCAAAGTTTAGTTATTTAATTATAAATAATAAAATTTCAACAGTTTTTTCCCCTGAATTTGACCTGTTCCACTGTTTTAGTGAAGTCTAATACTGCGATACTCTTCAATAGTGATGTAATATCCAAATAATAAGTATGTAATAATACGTAATAGGGATTACTCATGTACGGGCTTTTTGCTAGTGAATTCTCCCTCGGATCCATAATTACCAAGGTTGACGGTACCATTTGTCTTAATTTTTGATGGGTAAGAAACCCTGCAGGAAAAAAAAGTCGGAGCTTCTTTCTAAAGAAACACTGTCACCGATAATTTGTCTCGTCAACATATATTAGTGCAGCAACCCATTTGCTTAACACGTTTTTGTCACCTTATAAACAACAAAAGCAGGTAAGTATGTTAGTAACTCCTTATATCTCGCATATCTCATTTTAATTATGTACCTGAAGTTCCGAAGGTTGAAATGAACGAAATATTTTTACCTATTTCTATTTTACTCATAAATATTGCTGCAACTGCAATTTAAAATATGCATTATAATTCTGTTTTAATAATAAATTATTTCAAATATAAGGGAACAAACATTTGAGCACTTTTTCTGGTTTATAAAGTCCTCAGTAAAAAATTTCGTTCATTTGAACGTTCAGAACTTCAAGCACATATTTCAATTTACTATTACTTACAATATTAGCACACGGAAAAAATTTATCCGTGAAGAAGTCACGAACTTGTAGCTAGGTCTCGGATACGAGATAAAAAAATGAAACATTAAATCCTTATTTCTATGAGAAATATATGGATAAATTTCGAAGTTTCTTACGAACAGTTCGAATTTCCTACGAACAGTTCCTGAAAATTTCAGACTGAAATAACAAGAGGAAAAATTTTATTTGTGCGATTTAATTTTATATTAATTTATAAATTCGCAACTCAGAAGATTCGAACCTCAAACACTGCTGACTCACCAGTTTCTAAACATAAACCAGGAGTGCGTAAACACGCGCAGCCATCGAGGCCAAACAAAATAGGTATTATAAAACTTCTAGCCACTCATCCGACGAGCTCGAGGCACACATACGAGCGCACACACGCACCGCGCGTGTGTGCGTGGGCCACGTACAGGGAGACTTAGTTTCGAGTTCCCAGATTTGTCGGGCAAGCTCGTGAGTGCTCTGAAAATCTTTTCCCAATCACTCGTAATATTTTTGTAATTATTCACGTAAAAAAAAGTGATGAACCGTTTTAGAATTTTCACATCGAGTTCGTCAATCTTTCTCAAAGTTCGTAGGTTATTTACGAAAATACATAAATATCCGATGAATTTTTCTCATATCCGAGACCTAGCTACTAGTTCGTGACTTTTTTACGGATAAATTTTTTCCGTGCAGAGTGAGGAAAAATACGACTGCATTACTTTTACAAGCATTCGACGACACAAAATAGGTTCGAACGCGGGTTCGAAATACTGTTACAAGAAGA
The DNA here is from genome assembly GCA_932195095.1 of Andricus curvator. Taxonomy (NCBI): domain Eukaryota; kingdom Metazoa; phylum Arthropoda; class Insecta; order Hymenoptera; family Cynipidae; genus Andricus; species Andricus curvator. Next base: position 111,968 of record CAKNYM010051696.1, read on the forward strand.
GCAATAATTTTGAAGTGCACTCAAGGACGTGGTATAAATAGAAAAAACGTATTTTCCGCATAGCAGACATAGTAACGAAGCCATTCCACTGGGGATTTTATGATACCATTAGAATTCCATGTCTTCTTTTGGTGTCGTATAAAAAATGCTTCTCGTGAAAGAAAGAATATGGAGAGGCTTTCGAGAGCGTGAACAGCTATTTTTAACATCTAACTTCCGAAGCTGTGCATAGACTCATAGAGTTAAGCAATAGTAGTAAAAAAATTGAGTATGCATTTTTAGTAGTTTATATAATACGCAAGTGTATTTTTCCCAAACCACACACGCATGATGAATTTGCCTTTCTTTTAAAATATATATCACGTTGTATAGATAATAGATTTGTGACGAAACGGTGAAAAGAACTTTCGGTAAGACTTTAATGATACGCAGCTGTACTGAAAGTGAAATATGCGGGTGCTTCATAAAAAGATTTAAATATTACTTCCCTATGCAACAATTAATGTTTTTTATTTTTAAATTTAATGACGTTCTTTAAGCAACTCAAGACATTTCTTGGTATCTATATGTTTTCTCTGGTTTTGAAGTTTTTTACTATTAAGAATAATTATTACTATAAATCAAGGTTGAACTTCAGTCATTAAAATGGGAATTCACATGCTTTTATGAGATTTCCACAGCTATTTCACTGAAAGAAAGCTGAAAAAAGCTGGAAAAGAGGGGGGACTAGAAAAATCGAGGGAGTGACTTCCAAATTATTTCTTCCCCTTTCCAAACCCTCCTTTACATTTCTCATCCCTTCCGTTATACCCAGAAGTAACTGTTTTCCCCACATTTTTTATAGTGTACTATTTCATGTGAGAAAGAACCTTGCTGAAGTTTTATTTGTATTATTAATTATGTGTTACTAAATGAAACCAATAAACAGATTCATTTATTATTCGGTAAAAAACATTAAATGGTCAGTAAAATTCACTGCTTAATCAGCGGAAATGTCCAGGATTTGATAAAGTAATTTGAAATAATTCATGGAATTTAATTGGAATTTCTAAAATTGTACATCACGAAGTTTAAGATTTCATAGCTCTAAAAATCAGGGAAATTATAATTCACTGATTGGAATCTTCAAAATTGATTCACTGATTCTTATTGGAATTCACGTGGTTGGACTAACTTCGAAAGGATTATTATTATCAATCGAATCAATTTATCTCATTTTTTTCGTTTATAATGTATTATTTATATTATTATGCATAAGTTCAATGTTGATTGTTTACCTTTTTAAATTATGTAATTATATTCAGGTACTTCAATATTATTCTTATTAAAAAAAAAATGTGTGTGGCAGTGGGGCCACACGGCAGAAGTGAATGAAACTTTGATGGATTAACTTTGAACGGAGCTATTTATTGTTGGCGGCGTCATATACTTTCTTGTGAAATGGACATTTCCGCCAATTTTCAATGAAGCGATCTGAAAATCTTCAAAAATCTCCCTTCAATATAGTGGAGAACAAATCTCTCACTGAAAGTTGTTTTAACTCTACAAGTTCCCTCGATACTTTTTGTCGGTGTGACTAAAAAACGGGGTTACCGATCTGTCTCAATTTGCAATTAAATATTATTAAACAATAGGTGATTTTTAATTATTTCTTCTGTTTGTAGGCATTGCTAGGATATGTTTCGTATGTAGATCAAAGTTTCAAACAGTTCTAAGAATATTTTCCCAACTTACGACGATTTATTTCTTAAAAAGTAATTGAATTTGGTGACAAATTTTTTCCAGTTTTTCATGTTTATTATTAAAAATACTCGTCCGACGGAAAAATAGAAAATCATCATGCGTTTTGAGAAGATCGCATAGTAAGAGAATGCAAAGAGCAATTACAAATCGCCGCAAAAAAGGGAGACTCGAACAGAGAGAGAAGGTATAGACAATGTGTGTGTGGGGGGGGGATAGAGAGGGGTAGAGGGATATTTCTCGATAAAGACCCTGCTCAGTTGTACGTGCGGTCGTGCGTTCGGTCGTTTTTTCAATTCACTACCGTCCCAAAAGAAGTTTCCCTTCAAAAGCTATGCGAATAAAAAAATTCTTAATTTAAGTGAAATTGATTCACCCCACTCAAAGACAAATTAGAAAAAAAAGGAAGAGGATTACAAGTGAGCCCTAAATCAGAAAATCTTGACTAATAATAATGTAACTTTTCTGGCACGTGTGAGCGAATTTCGTCCGTACGCTACAGTGATTTTGGGTTCCCCCCACGTCAGCATTGATTCTTTTCGATGATCCATACTCAATGGAAAATCCACTCTAGTCCAGAGCCGAATTAGGCCTCAATGATACAACATATTAGGAATTAGGCCTCCGGAAGAAAGAGGGTAATCGAGACCAACGTGCGATGATCCTGGATAAGGACCCTTCGACGAAAAAAGGGCATCTGTCGACTCAACTCTACCAAAAGAAACTGCTGGTTTCGGATTATCCTCTAATGCTCGAAAAGAAATCAGTTTATGTATGTGCGAGGAAAAAATTGCGGCAATTTTCACTTCGTTAGAAGGACAAGGGTCTTCCTCTTGCTCACGCACTTTTGCCTACAGGAATGATAGAAAGTGAAGAGTAAAAAGGACGAAAAGGGGGTGGCAACAGCCTCACGCAATCGCGGCGTCCCTGGGGATCCGGGCTCTCGCCAAATTATTTCCTTTGAATCTACAATTATGGAGTCCCACAGGCATGCGGGACACGTTTTCGCGAAAGTTTGCACGCGGAATACTAAAGTCAAGTGGGTGGCAAACAGGATCAATACGAGAGTATAAGAAGAAAGAGAAAATAGTAGCGACCACCAATATCCTACTCGTTTCTTGTTGGACGGCTTTTTGTGGCCGTCCTTTCACTGTTTCTCAACCTTGACACTGAAATTGAAACTACCCTTACTCGTCTCACCCTCGGGTCAACCTTGGAGAAATTACTCGATAAAGGTGTTTAAAAATAGGATGTAATGTGGGGAGATGCAGTTTATTGTTGACAATGAACATCAGGCCAATAAATAACAAGGAGGATTATAAGGCAATTCAGTTTTTAACAAACATGGAAGCTTATAATCACAATTTTGTTACTTATAATTCATCAGTTCAACTTATAATTTATATTTATATAATCAACCGGACTTAAAATTCATTGTGAGGTATAGTGATATGCACCGCTCAAAATCTAAGGCACACTACTATGGGAGGGGGGGGGGGGGCCAAATGTTTGGGTCTAGAGACAGGGGGGGATATGCATAATGTGACATCACACATGGAAAATATAAATGTGTATAGGGTAGGGTGGGGCGAGATGAGCATAGGGGGTAAGATGAGCCACTCAATTTTCTCGCATGCCATGATTTCTTTTGTAACTATTCTTTGTACTAATATCAGGAAGAACGTTATCAAATTTCTTTTTAAAAAATTTTTGGCTTAATGTTGAATACATTTTGAAAAAACTAAAGTAAAAATTTCAAGACTGTATTCTGCTATTTTGCATTTGTTTAGAAAGTCCAAGAATCACACAAAATCACATATTAGATGTTTTTCCAGTGGTTATTTAGATAGTTTATTTATTAAACCTTAAGTTTTCAACAGATTTTTATATAATTGTAAAACAGAAATAGGTGAAATTTTGATTTTACTTGCAACTGTCATATGGGGCGGAATGAGCCACTGTTCTGGGGCGGAATGAGCCACCTCTTCCTGTACATTAACCTAACCTCTTGTGTAGCAGTCAGTAGGTTAAGATGCAATGTTTCATTGTATCAGATTGTGCACTGTGTTAATTATGGTGCAAACGTATAAAAAACTAATCTTGTCGGAAAAAATGCGCAGAAAAAGTTTGACAGCTGCACTGTTATAGGTCTGTATTAGAAAATAATATGAGTTGCTGGCAACCAGAAGAGAGCACTGTTTTTCTCGTATATTTCTTAAGTAACTTTGTTTGAAAACTCGTAAAATGCTATAAAAATGAAAAAATATGGTTTTGGTTGAAAAATACGGCAAAAATATTTTAAAAAACGGCTTAAAACCTCAGTATATATGAAATTCAGCGTCATGTAGTAGACCAGTATAGTATTTGGGAGTTTTCTTACTGTAGAATTTAACTTTTACTGAGACAATGTACACGGGTAAGTCGAAAAATGGTTATATTAATTTCTGTAATACAATTATTAAAATATATGCAGATATAAATCGTTTTTCTATTCAATGTTTGTAGAGTTAGTTACGGTAGAGGTTAGAATTAAGGATTGCATCATTTTAACGTTAAATACTTTAAATGTTTCGTAAAATTTTTGAAAAATATGTGTAACATATGTTTTTGTTTTATAATACTCTAACTTAACAGTACTCTTACTTATAAATAATATATAATAAGTCATTTAATTAAGTGGCTCATCCCGCCCCAGTGCCTGGCTCATCCCGCCCCAGGCGTGGGGCGATATGAGCCAAGCGCACTACTTTTTCATTTTCGTTTCTAATTCCGCATATACTTTTTTATTTACTTCTATCTTGGCAAAATTACAATTAAGAATGTTTGTAGAATATATATAACGACTTATTTTCAAGCAATAAATTAACAGATTTTAAATACTGACGTAAAAAAGACAACTATGCTCATCTCGCCCCACCCTACCCTAGCAATTTTTCGAAATTCTTGAAAGAAAGAAAATTAGTGATGTTTTTTAAAAGTATTTAAATATTACGTTAATACGTTTTATTTTAGGCGTTTGTCTAATGAAATGGGAGAAAAAAATTTTACTTGAAAAGGGGGGAGGAGGCTGACCGTATTTGTAACGTAACCCTGGGGAGTTACAAGCTTCGTGTGATGATCTGTATCGAAGAAGGAAAGGGAAGGGGTCCAAACAGTGTAAAATATTATATTATTAGTACATTTTCTGCGATTCTGCAATCAAACCCTTTTCTCCGAATGAAATGGAAGTCCATATAAAATACACTTCTAAAAATAATTAACCATGTTTCATCAAAATTCTTTTAAAATATTCTTCTCTATTCATGTGTAATAAATTATATAAAAATTTGTTTAAAGCTTTAGTTTCTGAATAGTCAAATTTGGAAATCTTTGAATTAAAAATGTAAACAATTTATAAAAATGAAGTAGATTTCATTTTTGCTCTCTTGAATTAAACCAGTGAGAATTCACTAGTATATTATTATTATTATACCATTATACCATTAAGCCATTACCCCTTTCGGGGTAGTATAAGTAACCAGAAATGGATTACTAGAATCACTTCAGTAACAATTACACTGGGTTTTCAGTGAAATATCACTGATTGTTTTTACCATTTTCACTAATTCACACACTGAGAAAAACAGGATATACCCAGTAATAAAAAATATGTTACCGGATATAATCTTGGACTATTAACTATGGGACAGCGATCTAGATTATTAAAACTGCCATCTCTAGATATTAAGAAATAGATATTACGGGATAATATCTTGGATTATAAAACTTTATAATCTGAGATAATAAAATCTATAATCCAAGATTTAAAAATCTAATATCGATATTATAATTCTGACCCATTAGATAACCTCAAATACATATATAATAGTTTGTGCAAACGTATTTATAAACCTATACAAAATTTTGAGAGACGAGCCCGGAAGTAGAAATGGAAATAAATTTCAATTGTTAAACACGCAATAAGCAGGGAAGCTGCTATCATAAGACTACAAAAACGAAAGTAAAGGAGGCGAAGTTTCTGTACTTGTACAAGTGGCAGTGATGTGTAATGAAAAGGAAATATAAACTTACCCATCTTCTAAATAATATAAATCTAAATCAGGTGTGATCTAGCGCTAATAATCATTTTATAGCTTAATTATAACTTGTCCCAATGCGAGCGGATGCATATGATACGCGTCACGATGCGACGTACCATCTGAGAGTACACAGATATACGCCTGGATATTTTAAAATCTGAGATGTTACAATTTAATGTCTCCAGATTATAAGAATTTAACATCTGGAGATTATATTTGGTAACATCTTCAAATATTAAACAAACATTATAAATTATACGCGCTAATATACTTTTCTATACGGTGTATTATTCTTTAATTCTATTATACAGTTCGTATAATCCCTTTTTCTCACTGCAGTGAGCTTCGCTCGCTCAGTCGGTAAAATGGGAATATTTTCACTGGTCCTGTTGACCTCCTTGCTGCTATTTCTACTAGTGAAATCTCACTGGTTCCGTTTAACAAAGTGAATTTAAAAACAGTTGAAGGTGAGAATACTTTCTTCGTTTTTTTACTGTATGGAAAGGTTATACTTATATTATTATTAACAAATTTCCCAGAGAATTTGAGGATTTCGAGATTTCAATTTCGTATCTGACCAATAGAACAGATTGCGGACGTCATGCCTGTGTAGCGGAAACTTACCTGAAACATACAAGATAATAATTAATTAAAATAATATCTATGAAAATTTTGAATTTAATGGGGATTGAACGATAATTTGATATTTTGGTTGTTGACTAGCGTGGATTAATACCCAGCTATACCCTGCTATACCCAAAAATTTCGGGACAAATAGCCCAGTTTTTTCGGTACATGTAGAGTGTAGACACTATACGTTTACAAATAGTTAACCTGAACTTTAATAAATAATTTTAGTAATTTTATCAGTAATTTTAGTAAAAGTATTCTTAATTGCCAGCTATTTAATCTCAACAAAAATATGCGTCGAAATTTGAACATTTCTTGTATATGTTACTTTTTCTAACTTGTTTTACATGACATTATGGTAAAATTTTCGCCAGAGAATTTGTATAAAAGAAATCTTAATCCAGTTGTTCAATTTTTGAGCAAATAACCTTTATTTTCTCTCTATTTCGGACTCGTTCAAAACGAGTTAAACCATCTAATACTCTCATCCATCCGGTAATCTGCAAATCCCATAATTGAGGTGCAGGCCACAACATGCGAGATTGCCTTGTGGCAGCGTTAAGCGACAATTTCGTAGTTTTGTTAACCGGCGGCACGGCGGGTCAGCGTGTGAGTTTAATCGGCGCGCGGTTCGGTTCAACCGGGTTTGGGAAACCGCGGAAGCCGCGTTCACACGGAGCGGAGCGACAGGCAGGCGCTCTCTCTGTCTGTTCAAATTGCACAACGTAAACAGGCAGGCACTGGCACAGGAGATACCGGGTTTGTTTTTAATGAATAATGTTTAGAGTTTATACTTCCTGGGATAAGGCGTGCCCATCGAGAATGGCAAGAACAGACTCGAGTCTCGACAAACCCCACTTCAGCTATTTGCCAATATAGTGGTGACTACACAGTGTAGGTAAGAGAAACAGTAAAACAGGTATGTACTATATTCGCACACAGACGACTAAAAATAAAAGGAGAGAAAGGAAGCCAAGAAGTTCACTTGAGTTCTCAACAAAGGGCTTAAAACTCGACTGTATAGGATTCCGGCAAGCCAATTGATTACGTCTTTTTCAGATTCGCTTCTCGTAGGATAAATGAATGGCGGAGATTCCTCATTCCTTCGGCTTCTTTTCATCTACGTATGTACCGAGGCATGTACTCTCTAAATTTGAATCAGGGACTCATTTTTCAAGTTTCCAATCTGAATCAGTGAAAATTCACTGGGAATCAGTAGCCCTTATTCACTGATATCTCAGTAGAGAGAAGTAATAATTTATTCATTCATTCGTACTTGAGAAATGCGTTTGTTGGACAATAAAGCGATTTGGTTGTTATAGAAGCAAAAGCATTTTTTTCTTGCCCCTTTCAAATGTAACTCAAATTTCAGGTACTGGTAACTGCAAGTGATTTTTATGCACTTGTATAAACTGAAAATTAATTTTTGAAAAAATACTTTTAATCTTATCGACCCTGTCGATGACCTGGTATCGTCCGGCCGTCCTCTGTGGTCGAGGAATCAAGTTCTTTACGCAAATCATCTCCTTTATCTCCAGCCCGGATCATCGAATCCGGTAGCCACAAGAAATAGTTTAATGTCAAGAACAATTCTATACCTTAGTTTACCAAAATAATCGTGCAACTCTTATCAGCCTCTCTCTCTCTCTCTCAAGGCGACCCACAGTGGGCTGAATCGGGAATTTACTATTCAAAATCACCTACAGCCTACAATTCTTAACCGATTTTCAATTTTTTTTTAAAAGTGATCAGCGATAGTTGCACAAAAGCGTCTATGGATTAGATTTTTTAATTTTTGTCATTTTCTATGTTTTATATAAATAAACAAAAAGAGAAAATGAGACATTTTTTCATTATTATTTTTTATCTTCAAATCAATAACATAATACTGGACTAATCAGACACTTTAGATTAATTAATTTTCGGATCTTAACATGATTTCAAGTTATAAGATAATTAATTAAATAATTAACCGACAAAGTTGAATTTTAATACAGTGCACACAGTACATTAAATTTAAGGCACATGAATGGAAAAACTTTCAATAGATGTGCATTAAAATTCAGTATCTTAAAATCATTTTTTTAAATCATTCAGCAGCGTAAAATTGTGAAATTTTATATAGTTAGAAATGTACATATCAATTAGACTTTTAAAGTGATATGATATGGTTTTTCTACCAAAAATTTAAAAAGTTTTTGTCTAAAAATAAATTAACTATCATTCCGGGATTCACAGTCGAGTAGCCACCCTGGAAAATTTACTGAAATTTCAGTGACGTGTCCTGAAAGTTCCAGAAGTCGTTTTACTTCCTTCTACTGGAAATTCAATGACGGGGAAACAAATGTTTCCGAGGAAATTTCAGTGAATATTGTATAGCATAAAAACGAAACCGCTACTACGTTGAAGTAAACGAAATATTTTTACCCAATTCTATTTTATCCATAAATATTGTCCCAACTACAATTTAAAATAAAATAAAATAAAATAAAATAAAATAAAATAATGCATTATCAGCTTCTTTTGATAATCTATTATTCCCATTAATGATCAAATATTTTAGCACTGTTTGTAGTTTACAAAGCAATCAGTAAAAAATTTCATTTATTTGAACGTTCAGAACTTCAAGTTATATTTGATAAAAGTGTAAAACTTTTTACATCTTGATAGCCATACTTCACCGAAAACTTGAACGTCTTTATAAAATATTTATCTCGTACATCCATACAAGAATACTGGTGAGAATTATGATCTGTTGAACTGTTTAATCAAAGATAATTACAATCGCAGTACCAAGCAAACGTAAATTTCAAATGTTATGACTATTGCAAATGATTCACCGGATATCACACTCGACATCTGATACTCCGGCAGTGCCATTTTGGCTACATCTGGTTAATGAAAGAGGCAGATAATCATGAAGATCATATTCACTTCTAGAATGGCCGATAATAAAACTTGGTATAATTTGATAATTTAGATCATTTCAGATCCAAAATTCGAATTGAAGATAATATTTAAATTTAAAATATTGTTATTTTGAATTGCTTAGCTGGAATCAGGGTAGAAGTACATACTAGCAAAACTCGGATGATATAATTAGCATGTACCTGAAGTTCCGAACGTTCAAATGAACGAAATATTTTTCCTCATTTCTATTCTACCCATAAATATTGTTCCAACTGCCATTTAAAATATGCTTTATAATTCGGTTTCAATAATAAATTATTTCCAATATAAATGAACAAACATTTTAGCACTTTTTCTGGTTTACAAAGTCATCAGTACAAAAATTCGTTCATTTGAACGTTCAGAACTTCAAGCACATATAATTAGCTATTTCCCAAAGGCAGCGAGGATTTTAAGAGAGGGAATGGAAGAAAATTAATTCCGCTCATTTGCCTGGAGCAGTAGAGAAATTTTGCAAATCTTGGGCAATTTTCATGTGGAGATTAGGAGTTCCGTCTGTTACTTTTTACGAGGGACAGAGAGAACTGAAAATAGAGAAAACGGCGACGAAGATGGTTATATGTACGTATTTTAAAATCCAAAGGATCTTTTCATAAAAGTCGAGATAAAAGTTTCACAATATTGACAACCTTTATTTTCGCTTTAATTTGCTTTATAAATGTAAAAAATAGAGACTTTGTAATAAAAAACATATCATTAGGTTTGATCTAATTCTCATAATTGCATATGATAAAGAGGTAAAGTATCATAGCCTGTAAACAGTGCGTCAGGTAGAGAGAATGAGGTAAAGGGTTACTGAGTTACAAGATTTCCTGGCTCTCACATTACGGCTCTTTGTTTCGCTTAAATCCAAGTAGTTAGTGTCATATTATAGGTATCTTGGTAGATTCTGGAGACTTCTCTTTCTACCTATGTCGAGTGTCGACCAGTTTATCGCGAGTACTACCTTATCGAGAGTTTCTACCTAGCTCTTTTTACTTTCAGCTAATTGAGTTCCAGCAACTTCCACCACCTGTGAAAAAATTGGACTCTCATGGCTCTCTTCCTGACATTGGTTCACTTAACTTTGGATCGTTTCACCCTTGTATATAGAAACAATAACCACTGTACCACCATTAATCCTCTCAGCCAGAATGCACTCCTCGCGTATATCGACTATATGACTCGGCTGAAATTTCACCCCGTGACACACGACTCTTGACTGATGATCCCGATACTATTAATTATTCATTAAGCCCTGGCACACTGCAGACATATCGTTATTTGGCCTAGCTGGATGCCAAAAAGTTTACTAACGACTTAAGTCAGAACGGACGCTGAAAAATTGGTTCCTGGACATTCTCTGTGGTCATTGAAATTTAAAAAGCCAAGCTTTTAAAACCATAACTGTTTTTATTTAAAGCATTCAAAATTAAAATGAATGTTAAAGCATTTAAGGTGGAATTCTTTTAAATTTTAAGTCATTTACAATTCAAAAAATTTAAATTTGAGCAATTTTACGGATGTTCTAAGTGTGCAATCAGGTTCAAAATTAATAAATCTTAGAGACTTAGAGGGTTGCGCTGTCACTTAACGTAACTCACATTGATATTCTATCAGTATCAAATCGGTTCTGTAAGTTTCTATTCAGTTGCCAAATTGAAAAAAAAAAATTCTCGATAGAAAATCTATTCGGTTCAATTTGGACATTATTCAAATGTAATCTATTCGAATTTCCGAGTTTATTTTAAATTAACATCAGTTCGGATTTCCAAATTCGAATCAGCACGGCGGCGCAACCGTCTAATAAATCTTCAACTTGACTTCACAATAGCTATTTCTCTTTTCTTAAAAGATTCCTTAAATTCGAATTGTCAAGTGTTTATGTAAATTATCGTATTTGGGAATTAGATATACGCGCAGTTATTCATTTCCAGAATGAAACAATTCCCTAACTTAATTGAATAAAATCTTAAAGAATACAATTCTATAGAATCTTTTACGGAATAAAGTGATCTATTGTTAATTAAAATTAAATGAAACTTACAACTTTTGTCTTCAATAAAAGAGGAGATACAAGTAACCAAACTATATTTCAATAAACAATTATAACCGCATTAAAATTTTTTATTCTATTCATTAATGTACATTTACAAATTAAAACTTCACCAAATGGGATTTGTTTGAAATTGTTCAATATTTTAATTGTCAGAAGCCTTCAATATTGTGCAATTTGAAATTGGAAACGTGTAAAATTGTACACTTCGAAATTTATTATAGGCAAAATTTAATATTTTCAAAGAAAGCCTTACACAGTATTTAAAATGTTAAGGTCTAAAAATCGTCACAAAAAAAGATATGATATCTGAAGAAAAAAAAGCATAATTTATTTTCTCACATTTTAGTTTAGCGTCCTGAATTTCATTACACCGTCAGACACGATTTTTTTCCTTTGAATCAGTCTGGATGACTCTTATACGAATATTCTCGTAGATTCAGAATCCGTTGAGAAAAATACTCTAACATGCCTAGTTTTTTAAAAAAACAGCGTTAAATGGTTTTTAAAAACGCATTTTGGCACTTTTTGGAAGCCTATATAAAAAATAAATGGGTCGTACAAGAATCTTCCACATGAGTTTAAATAAAGCTTTGGTCTTTAGTTTTAAAGTTATAGTGCCGAAAATTGAAGAAAATCAGCATGGAGCCGTTGGAAACCGTTTCGCGCGCCGTAGCCCGTGCTTTCTAAACCTAGCGACAATTAAAAAAAAAACGGTTGCCAAAAGCTCAGTGTTCATTTTCTTTAATTTTCTGCTCGATAGCTTCAAAGTAAAAGGTTTGATCTTTCAGTTCTAATCCCGTTTGATTGTAAAGTTCAAAACAATGTAACAACTTTAACTTACGAAATTTTCCAAAATCCCTTTGCTCTTTTTGAGTGGCTGCAAATCTATTCAACTTGTTTAATTGTTTGAAGCTAGTAGTTAACTTGGGTGAGGTCGGGCATATAGGAAGTTTGGCTTTAGCGTCGAAACTCTGAAGGCTCGTCTGAAGGTTACACGCGAAAACTTGTTTCATGAAATTAAACCTCCGGGGGCTCGCCCGTTCCATCAGTGAAATCCACCCCTAAGTACAATAGCTTTCGGAAAGCTTGAATGTAACCCTATCAAGCACCTCTGTATATGCATAAATGATCGATTCTCTCGCGAAGTGCTGACTCTTAAGAGAGAAGCAAGAGATACAGAGAGATGGACATAAATCGGAAGGGAATACGATATTCCCTAGGGACCCAAGGGAAGGGATTTGCTAAAATAGCAAACGACCCTGAATTATCTCTCGCTTCAATAGCGATAAGTATATCGGAAATTTCTAATATGACGTGTTTATAGCTCGAGCTCTTGCGTTTATTATACAAAAACCAAATGGAAATTGCCTACAAAGCGTTATTTATTACTACATGATATTTTACATTCTCATTTTCTGAAGTAATTTAGATTTTGAAAGAAAGATTAGTTTTTCGTTTCGAAAGTCATTCTGCTGTTGATGAAGTTTGAAATAAATGTAAATGAGGAAGTTAATTTTAATTTATCATCTTTTTAAGAGAAGGTTTCAAGAGAATTAAGAGTCAGGATGAGTCTCTAAAATTATATCTTAATGCTTAACGAGTATTGTTCATTACATGATTCTTGTTAACAAGGTAACAAATTCTAGTTAAAGAGAGGTTAGATACACTTCTAACTTAGAATAATTTATTAATGAAAAAAATGTAATGGGAAAGGCAGTATACCTGCAGGTATTTACTTTATAAATGCACATTATTGTTATGAATTTTTGCTATTATTTCAGAATATTTTACAAGTTGAAATCTGAAATCATCTTCTGAAACTCTAACTTCGGGTCAAGTCATTGTAACTAAATTTTAATGAATTTTTCTTATGATTTATAGTATGGTAACTGAATTTGCATGAATTTATCCTAAATGTATCGGTACGGTATAACGTAATAGCATACAACTTCTAGTCACACGTTTCTAAAAATTCAGGAAGAAATTTCAATCGGCTTAAAGCCGTTCCTGATCAATTTTCTCTTTTCCAATTACACTTAAAAGTTTGCCAATTTTTTTTTATATTTTCCTCACTAAAAAAAACGATTAGCAGATACTTTAACTTCTTCTTCCTGTGGACGTGTGAGTTGAAACTATGCGGTTCCAAAAGCCTAAGTACTTCCACATCGTGAGAGCGTTCTCAGTCGAGGTTAATTTCACGCGATTTGATTATCGATTACCTTCCACCACCACTCTCTCGTAATTACTTTTGATGTATTATCTCGTAGTAATTCGCAACTCACGTGATCCTAAACGAGAGCTTTTCCAGTGGGATTAGAACGAGAATTTAAAAACTCGACAAATCGATGACTTCGACATTCTACTCGTGCTCACTTGACTCATTAATTACACGTTGATTTACCCAAGAGTATTGAAAATTGTTCCGCTTGTTCCGCATAATCAACTTCGCTCTTTAGACATACGAGAATCCAATAACAGTCATGATACTTTTATGACTCCTTATTTCCGCACACTATACATAAAAGTGCTATGCGCCGATAACACTAAATAGGCAGAGTTGAGGGACAAGAGAGAGAGAAAAGGTCCCGGAATTGCAGCGATAAACATCTTTGTAAGTTTTAATCTCGCTCGTATGATGATCAATTTGTAATACTGAATTTGAGAATTAATTTTACGTCCTGAAAGTTAGAAATGCAGTTTTGAAATTTCGAAAAAAAGTATTGAAGCGTAATAGTTGTGCTGCTTTATGCTGCAAACAGTTTTTCCAAAATGATGATGGCTTAATGGTATACAACAATTTTATACAGAAAACTTCGAAAACCCTTTTTTTTTGCCACAAAAAAACTAAAAAATATTAAATTTTACAAATTTTGAGAACAACACTGTTTCCCTGTGATACAATTTTCACCCTACTGGAAAAAAACCTTTTCAAAATCCAAATTCCTAAATTTTCCAATTATGAAAAAACGAGAGATGTACTTGGCAAAACAGGCATTATATCTACATATTAAAATTATATAAGCTAAAAACTTTTTAAAAAACAAGGGTTTTTCGGCCAAGTACAAGCACCACTGCTATTTTTTTTAAATTTGGTAATATAGGAATTGTAGATTTTTGCAGTCTTGGTTTTTCATTGTTATTAGAAAAATGAGGAAGCTCATTTTTCTCTGAGGCTTAAGATGGTTATAGCACAATATGTCGAAGGCATTTTTGTTGGATTTTTTAAATAGTCTGCACGGGGACTGTGTTGCATTGAAGTGAATAATGAGGGGGACTTACAGCTTAAGGTGGTATCCGAACCACGAGAACCTCGGTAAAAGTACATAGAAAAATTTCCAGAGGTACCAACTCAGGGATCGAACCCCGGACCTCTAACGCGAAGTCCGAGCGCATAACCGCCTGCGTCACTGAGGCTCTTTAATATTATTGTTTATTATTATTTGTTTTTTAATTCATTCCTCGATCTGCCTTTGGGCACGCTACCATTTACTTTAACTAAATATATTTGTTTCGTCAGCCGTTCTTCTTTCATTCTCTCAACATGCCCAAACCATCTCAACAAATTCTTTCACTCTTGTAAAACAGTGTCCTCTATACCACATTCTTTGAGAATCGTCTCATTTCTGACTTTGTCGATTAGCGTTTTACCGCAGACATTGCGCAGGAATTTCATGCTAACAGCGTTAATTTTACTCTTATCCTTTTCTTGGTAGGTCCATGTCTTGCTACCGTACAGCACAGTGGGTGCAAGTAAAGAGTAATATATTGCAATTTTAGCTTTATTTGTTATATTTTTACTTCTGGCAAATGCTCCTATAGTGCCGATAACCTTCCTACCTTCGTGTATTAGCCTGGTTATCTCTCCACCGATTTTTCTGTCAGTAGTAAATATAAACTACCAAGATACAGGTATTCATCAACTTGTTCTATCCTCTCATCGTCTAAAACAATGTTTCATACTGTTTTCTCAGCCTTTCCTTTAATCACCATAATTTTTGTTTTATTCAAGTTAATTTTAAGGCCCATGTTCTTCATGCTAGTATTCAGTCTGCTCAACATTCTCTGCAAGCCTTAGATTGACTCTGCCATAACAACCTCATCATCTGCAAACGCTAACCCACGTCCCTTCGCTGTCCCGAGATCCTCACCTTCGCCTAAGAGGGCCATTCTTAGCCACTTATTGATAAATATAATAAACAGTCAAATGACATAACGCATCCCTGCCTAACACCTTGTCTAATATAGAACCAGTCACTCAGTTGTCGATGTACCCTCACACTCCCTTTGCTATCTGTATATATTGTTCTTATTGCTTGTAGGAGCCATCCACTAACTCCGTATTCTTTCAGGACTTCCAGAAGCTTACTTCTATCCATCTTATCAAACGCTTTTTCCAGGTCAACAAATTCACAGAAAACTTTTTTATTTCATTGTTTTTTTATATGGTTTATAGTCTGATAAATATTCTACAAAAAACAAAGCGACACAATCTTTCGAATTCCAATAACAATAATTTGCGAAATTCTGACAAATAACTTTTTTTTAATTTGAAAAAAAACGTATTAAAGCATAAATTATTAGTTTAACTCCAGCACAATTGACAACAAGTTTTGAGATTTTCGAGGCATACTTATTTTAAAAAGACCAACCATATTTTTAATTCTGATATGTAATAATTTTTATTCTTAGGCTATTATTGATGACCTATAGTTTTCGTAAAATCACTCGAAGCAATTACTCAATATTCAGCAATCCATTACTAAAATAAACATGTAAGGGATGACGCTAAAGTGCAGAATCAGCATTATCTAATTCTTTATAATAAAAATGGGAACAAGCGTTCGTCGACTTCGACAGCTGACAATAGAGTGAACAATTTCAGAAGAAAACAATGCGAAATCATCCTCTCATGTTTTTCCAAGCAGTGAAGACTTATAAGGGAGGAGACTGAATGGTGGGGGGTATGGATGAGAAGCCCCACACATTAATTGAAGAGGCTGGTGATGGTTGAAGAACCGTTGAGGAGGAAGAGGCTGGATATGTAGGAGGGGGCTAGACACCGTCATGAAACAGCCCTTCAATCTAAATTCAATTATTTACTTGCCACCCTGACGTAACGTCGACACTTGAAAATCTTTTGTAAGACCATACTTACGCATACGTAATTGTTATAGTAGAGATAACGACAGATGAGTGTGGGGGGAAGCATACCACGCCCTTAATTCATGCATTGCGTAAGGAAATTTTATTGAACACATCATACACTGAGACTGTTAAAATACTTCACAAATATTCATCTGAACGACGGGGGACACGGTAATCAGATCTATTGATAAATTGCGGAAAAGATGACCGAAATATCTCATCACTTCACCTTTGCTACATAATCTTCGAGATAATCTTCTACAGAGGTATATTCTCTTTGAAATATCTTTCAAGCGGCTGTGGGGAGAAGATATTTTAACGTAATTAAGCATTACTCACTTTAAAAAGCTTCCTTTAAAGAGATAAATCTAATTATTGGTGACAAATTAGTAGGATTTATTTACCTCCTCCTAACACTTCATCAGCTTACGACTTTACGTCATTGCAACTTGGCACATGGAATCTGTTAGTTTTAATAACAACTCAAACGGGGTTACACGTGTTCCTGTTTACAGTACCTAAGGATATTTACGTAGTCCCAAGTGAAATAGTCGACAAACTGATTTAATCCATATGATGTTCTTCGCAATTATTAGATTTCCTGCCTTACATCCAATTACCAAGTTATTGGCCTTTAAAAATTAATTAATTTCAAGAAGAACAAAATTAAAATACCTATAATGATTCACAGAAAAACGACGGTTTTCAAAATTACACCCATTTGTTGGTTCTTTTTTAGTTGCAACAAAAATAAGACATCAGAAAATGAGAATGTAGCTCTATAGTCTATACTCTATACTCATGTACTTGAAATGCTCTCGAGACTACTCTTTTTATTTCAGGAAGACTTTTATTGCTTTTGAAACTAGAATAAATATCCAAGTGTAAACATTTGCGAGGGGCTACTTTCTTATGAAATCGATGAGAATCTTGGGAATTTCCTTGACTTTTCTCTGCTCTCTATTTTGAATAAAATAAAAATGTATGATGAATAAAATACGATAAATTTAAAATACAACTTCAAGTGCAGGGTAGTTTTTAGGATATCAAAAATTTCAAAGGTTACATATCAAAAGAATTGAAGACAGTTCAAGAAATTTCTAAATATGTCAAAGAATTTTAAAAATTGCAAGGAATGTTAAAAGAATTGAAAAGTTGGGAAGGATTTTATATATTTCCGAGTGGTTGAAAGTTCGACCGATCGGGTGTACACCTACATACTTCACGGACTTGAGGAGATTTCAAGAGAATCCCAGTGATTTTAAATGACTTCAGATATTTTACGAGATTTCAGGAGAATTTAAGTCACTTCGGGAGAATTCAAGTGACTTCAAGTTATTTCAAGTGACTCCAGATATATCAAGAAACTTCAGTAAATTCCGGAGATTTAAAAATAATTCAGCCAATTTTTGGAGAATTCAGTGACTTCAGGAGATTTCACTCAATTTTTCAGACTTCAGCAATTTTATTAGGTTTCTAATCGTCGAAAAAAATTGGAAATTAAAAACAGCCCAGCACTGAAAAGTTTTATTTTAGGTCCCTTATAACCTGTGTTATATTTGAAATAGATCGATCAATATCCTGATGTTTCAATATTTTCAGTTTTTCTATGGGATGAAATCTCATATTTATGAACATCAAAAAACTAAAATAGTTATTAAAAGCTTTGCACTCAAAATTTACCTAAAAAAATGAGAACATTTTAGTAATTAAAATTACCAGGCCCTGAATTAAATCAAGACGAAAAAAGTCTTAATTCTCAGAGCTTTGCAAAAATTGCTAATATTTTTTTTCGTAATCTAAATGTTGGAAATAATATGTTTTATTGAGCAACTACACTTCGAGAATAATAATTAGATTATAATGACCGAGCTCTTAAAATCGCTTTGTTCGTCGATTTACTCACACATGGATAATTAAAGTCCATAAAGACACAGAAGGTGGCAACACACATTGGAACCCGTGTTGCCTTTGAATACAGGCGGGAACAACACCCCCTCTCAACGCGGGTTAATTTACAACATTTAACACCCCTAGTCCACTTATGCACTTTCGATGATTTGGCCCAAATAGGCCTTTGGTAAGAACGTCGGCTATCATCTGGTCGGTAGGCAGGTACTTGATGTCCAGTTCTCCACGTTGCAAAACTTCCCTCACAAAGTGGTGTCTGATGTCTATATGCTTGGTGCGTGAGTGATGAATGGGGTTACGCACCAACTTTTGCGCTCCCTGATTATCACAATAGACAATCGTTGGTTCTGCTTTGCTCTCGAGGAATCTAATCTCCTTCAAAAGGCTTCGCAGATAAACGGTCTCCTTAGCTGCTTCGCTGAGAGCCATATACTCGGCTTCAGTACTCGATAGGGCGACGGTTTTCTGCTTTCTGGCTTCCCATGTAACTGCGGCACCAGCCAGTTTAAAAATGTATCCGGTGTAGGATATTCTGTCGTCAATGTCTCCGGCCCAGTCTGCATCGACGAATCCGACTAAATTACTGTTAGTCCTCTTGAAAATTAAGCCATGGTCACTTGTACTTCGAAGATATCGTAACACCCGTTTTGCTGCGGCCCAGTGCGCCTTGCCAGGATTTACATTGAATTGGCTTAGTACGCTGACTGTGTAAGCGATATCGGGACGCGATGACACTGCTAAATACATCAGCGTCCCAACGAGCGATTGATAAGGTACGTTGCTCATTTCGGTGATTCCTTCTTCAGTTGTCGGTCCCATCTTCTTACTCAGCTTGCTGTTGCCATCGAGAGGAGTCGACATCGGTTTCGATTCTTCCATTCCGTAGTCTGCGAGGGCCTTTTCGATGTATTTCCGCTGATACATTTTGACAGATTTCGTCGATGGATCTTGTTGAAACTCAATACCCAAACAATAATGCAAAGATCCAAGGTCTTTCATTTGAAACTTACTTGCCAAATCCTTTTTCAGTTTCAAGTACATTTCTGCATTATTTGTTCCAATGATGAGATCATCTACGTACACGACAACGATGATGTAAATGTCTTCTGATTTCTTGAAATAAACGCACTTGTCGCCATTTAGAGGTTTTAATCCGAATTCTCGTAATTCTTGGTCTAATTTCTTAAACCACTGCCTTCCGGACTGTTTCAGTCCATACAAAGATTTTTCCAACGAGTAAACCATTTCCTCGTTTCCTGGGGCGATGAATCCTTTGGCTTGCTCCATGAATATCTCCTCGTCAAGGTCACCGTTGATATACGCCATCACGACGTCTAGCTGATATAGTATAAGTCCCAATTCTGCAGCCAGTGCTACGAGGATTCGTATTGAACTAAGTCTGGCGACTGGCGCGACAGTTTCTTGAAAGTCCACTCCTGGCCGTTGAGAGAAACCTTTCGCTACCAATCGAGCTTTTCTCCGTTCCACGGTTCCGTCTGCATTGAATTTGGTTCTTAAAACCCATCTACAGCCAATAACTTTCTTGTTTGTAGGTCGTTTCACTAAACTCCAGGCCTTGCTTTGTTGAAGGGCGTTAAATTCGGATTCCATTGCTTCCTTCCATTCCTTGGCATAGGGCCCAGCCATTGCCTCTTCAACTGTTGGATCGGTGATTTCATCACATGCCAAATTTGCTTCATAATCAAATTGTCCTGTATTATATAATTTCTTTGGCCTTCCTGGTTTACCGGTTTTTATTGTCTTGGGGCGTCCAGGCCCCCTCTTGATCGGAGTAGACTGAATTTCGTCAACGAGTTGTTGAGAAGGTTCTTCAGATTCTTCGGAAGTGTTGTCTTCTAATTCGATGGGATTTCCTGGCTCTGATTCAGTCTCGCCTTCGCTGCTCACATTTTCATTTTCAGCTTCCATTTTTGCATTGACATCTTCAGTTTCAAGTTGGATTTCGAACTCCAGGAATTCTTCTTGTTTTTCTGCATCCGGAAACCCCTTTGATTCTTCATTAAAAACAACATCCCTACTTCTGATGATCTTTCTCGACTCAGGATCCCATATTCGATAGGCCTTGGACTCATCTGGATAACCGACGAAGATACCTGGTTTTGACTTCGGTCCAATTTTGCTTTTTCCTGTTTCTTTGATGAGAGTATAAGCTGGACAGCCAAAAATTCTCAGATTTGAAACATCTGGTTTACGACCGAATCTTGCTTCGAACGGTGTAATGTCATCTAAACTTTTCGATGGACATCGATTTCTTATGTAGGCTCCAGTTGCGATAGCCTCAGCCCAGAAAGTTGGTGGTAAATTTGCTTTGAGCATTAAACATCTTGCCATTTCGACAAGTGTTCGGTTCATGCGCTCCGCTGTTCCGTTCTGCTGAGGTGTATATGCAACCGTTCTCTCTCTTTTAATTCCAGCTTGTTCAATTTCTTTGTCGAACTCGGCTCCACAATATTCGAGTCCGTTGTCCGTTCTCAGAATTTTTATTTTGCATTCAGTCTGGTTTTCTGCAAAAGCTTTAAATTTCAGAAAAGCTTCCTTGACTTCGCTTTTAGCTTTTAGAAAAGAAACTTCTACATACCTAGACCTGTCGTCAATAAAAGTCGCAAAGGATATTGCGCCACCAATTGATCGTGTCCTCATCGGTCCGCAAACATCTGAATGGACGAGCTCGAGTAATTTTTCGCTTTTTGTCAGCGATACTTTAGGAAATGGTGCTGCACTTTGTTTTCCTAAGACGCAAATTTCACAAAAAGGCATCTTTTCAAAAGACACAAGCGACATACCACTTACCATACTTTTCGAAATTAGTTTTTTTCAAATCTTTCTCGTTGAGGTGGCCATATCTGTTATGCCATTCTTCCAATTCGCTTGCTTTAGAACTCGCTGAAGCTGTGGATTCGACTGTTGACTCAACGTAGTAAAGATCACCTCTTCGCTTGGCCTTCAAAACAGACTGAGCGTCTCGATTAAACACGACTGCGTGGGTGTCCTTGAAATTGACATCGTACCCTTTTGCAGTTGTTTTCGAAACAGATAAGAGGTTAGTTTTTATATACGGTACACAAAGAGTATTGTCTAATCTTATGGTTTTTTGATTACGGCCGTTTGGCACAGTAAGATAAACAGTACCTTTTCCGATAATTTGAGTTGTTACATCTACTGCCAAACGTACCTTTAAATTTGCCACAGGATGAAAATCTGTAAACTTACTCCTATCGTGACACATATGTGACGTCGCTCCGCTATCTAGACACCAATCATTGTTTGACGTTGGCTCAGCATTCATAGCAATTGCTATTGAGGCTCTTTCTTCGAAAGCTACAGAATTCACTATATTCTTGAGACGATCACATTCTTTGAATCGCGAAGTTTCTTCCTTGATTGACTCCGGCTCCAAAATCACAACAGCTGCGAACGCTTCTTCCACATTTGAACTACTCTGCTTCTTATTTTCTTTCTTCCAGCAGTCCGCTGCTTTATGTCCTAGCTTGTGACAAAAATTGCACTTGTAGGATTTTTTCTGTAAATTTGACCCATTCCGATTATTAGAATTGCCACTTGGTTCGCCGGTTTTCTTCTGCGAATCATTTTTGTATTGATGCGGCTTATTCCTATTTCCAGCCGATTTCGCATAAAATGCACCCTGGGAATGCTGTTCTTTTTGTATTTCCTTTTCTTTTCTAGCGTTGTACTCTTCGTGAAGTTTAATTTTCAGAGCCTCAGGCGTAGGCAGATCGTCCCTCGCTTCTATGGCACAGCGGAAATTTTCGTAGCTGTCAGGAATGCTGTAAAGTAATAATATGGCGAGAAGATCTTCAGCTATTAAAATCTCCATTTCACCTAATTTATCCACGGTGCCAAAGAAATTGTTAAGATGCTCCATCATATTTTCACCATCCCGCATTTTTGTGAATAACAGTTGTTTTAACAGCGTTGCTTTGCGAGCTGGACCTCTCGAGTGATAAACTTCCTCGAGTTTTCTCCACACTTCGTTTGATGTTCCGCAATGCTTGATATGACATAACTCTGATGGACTCATAGATAGGATTATGTCTGCTCTAGCCTTTTGATCAGCTTTATCCCAAGCTGCCACTGCATTTGCATTAGTTGCATCTTCTTCTGGTCTAGTTTTAGTTCCATTTACGTACGACCAAAAATCATTTTTAATCAGGATAGCTTCCATCTGAAGCTTCCATGTATCGAAGTTTTCTTTCCCCAATTTTTCAATATGTACTGTGTGACCCGACATGATTTTTCAGTTTTTGTTTGTTTGTTTATACACTGAGTTCAGCGATTTTTTCTTATTTAAAAGAAAAAGTATGAACCTCACATAACAAGGAACATTTGTTTTTAAGGTTAACTTCAGAGACTCACCTCGACAAAACACTACACTTTAGTTTTTGAGGTTATTATTCAAAACACGAACGCGCATCCACACCTGGACAAAACACGACATTTTCGTTTTTGAGGTTAGTTTTTTTTTTTTTTTTTAACGGGGAATACAACCACACCTCGACAAAACACGAAACTCAATTTTTAGGTTAGAATTTGGCGTCCGTAACGTCACTTCAATTTTCAGTCTATTTAAGACTTTCGCAAACACAAAATTAGCGCAGTTAGGGTTCTGGGCCCCATAACCTGTTGGAAATAATATGTTTTATTGAGCAACTACACTTCGAGAATAATAATTAGATTATAATGACCGAGCTCTTAAAATCGCTTTGTTCGTCGATTTACTCACACATGGATAATTAAAGTCCATAAAGACACAGAAGGTGGCGACACACATTGGAACCCGTGTTGCCTTTGAATACAGGCGGGAACAACACTAAATAATATGCCCGATGTTTATAAATCTTGTGGGATTGAAATATTTTGAGTTAACGTTTCTACATGCTCAAAAAAATTTAGGCTAGTTTTCAAAACTGTTTGAAATTATTTTAATTACTTAAGGCTTTATAAAAATGGGATTTTGTCCCACAAAACTGACAATATTGAAATCTTGCAAGATTTCCGAAAATTGGCAAATGAAATCAAGAGAATTCTTGTGAATTGAAGTCAATTCAAGTTTATTTAAGTGACTTGAGTGGCTTCAGAAATTTCTGAAGAATTCACTGTCTTCATGCGAATTCAAGTGACATCAAGTGGCTTCATGTAACTTCATATCAATTCAAATGACTTCAGATATTTCAGGAGATTTGAAGAGATTTAAAGAAAATGCAAGTGACTTTAAACATTTTAGGAGATTTCGGATATTTCAGGAGACTAGGAGATTTTACTACAAATTTACTTACATCTGACTTCAAGAGTTGCCAACCCTTTGTGTATTTCCAAAAGTTTTGAAGGAATTGCAAAGCATTTCACGGGATTTCAAAGATTTTCAGAGTTTTTATAATAATACAAAATCGTCTAAGAGACTTAACGGGACTTCAAAGGATTTCAAAAGATTTCGAAGATTTCATATGTTTTCCAGAAAATTCAAGAGTTTTAAAAATATTGTAAGGAGTTTCAAAAGATTTCAAAGATCTTAAGGGACGTCATTAAATTTCAATAGATATTAAAAAAATTTAAGATATCTCAAATGATTTCAGGTAATTTTAAAACATTGAACGAAATTATTTAAAGGGAAAATTATTATCAATTATTATGTGAAGGGAAAAGATTGCTAAGAATTTCAAAGGATTTTATAGGATTTCACAGGTGAGTGTACATCCAGCTATGATATTTCCAGCTTTGATAAAAGATTATTTAAAACGCCTCAAATTACAATGTATGGATAAAATGATTTCTGTCATTAAAAAAAAAAAGAATTCCTGCTTCTTCTTTGTTGCAAATTGGTCAATTTTCAAGAAGAGAGTTTCTCTCGAGGTTGAAAAGACGAAAGTAAGAAAGTTGGTCTAAATTGGGGTGGGTGATTATTATCAATCACTATCAATCTTTGCGTCTTTAGCCCTGGACACTGTAACAAGTTCGGGCATCACGCGTCGTAGAACAGAAATCAGGATCTATTCAGAAGCGATGGTCGACCTGAATTACGATCCATTCAAGAAAATGACAGCAAGCTTTCGGCTACGCTCCAGCACCAGTTATTAATTATAACTCGCAATCTATCCACTCGGAATTTGAAAGTCGTCTGCCTCCCTCTGCCACCCTCGCGAATTAACCCGCCACAGAGGGCCCTTATACAGTAAACATTTGTGCCGAGTAAATAAATCATCCTTTGATAAAAGAGAGATTGCGCCCGTTCGCCCATCGAACGCAGAAATCGAGTCACTCGCAAAGATAAACACACAGGCAGGAGTGCTTTGAGGTTTCAAGCAAAGTGCACTTCCTTTCATAGAAATGTTTCATCGATAAATCAAAAACGCCTTAATCCAAAAAGTTGGCACCGCCATATTGTATTACAAACAAATTAAAGCTTATCTGAATTGAGCTCTCTTGTCACTTATACTTTTCAAAACTCAAAAATCAAGAAAAACATTGAAACTTGAATTATTTGAAATTTAAGAGTTCAGCAAAATAAATGTTGAACCTCGTTTTGAACCATTCAGATTCAGGTTCTCATTAATTTTGAAATTTTACTAAAACAGTTCTTCAATTATATAGGGAATATAACAGAGTGTACTGTCTTTGATGTAATTTTTCGCATCTTCGAGACGCGTCGATTGACCTATTGACGAACACTCGATGGCTTTTCATGATCAATCAATAGCGAATGACAAAGTTTAAAAATAGGTTACATTGTTCATATGAGGACAACTTTTTTATATTTGGAATATAACACCAACGTAAGGTAACGAGTTGTTCATTATAACAAAACACATTGATTAACCTTTTTATGGTCTCTGATTAAGTCTCATGTAGGGTGTAATGTAACCTGGAAAATTCACCTGAAAAAATGAATTTCAAATTCTAGCGCAACGAATGATTATCGGGGGGCAATTTTTTTTCCTCTTGGAAGCTCAAATCAAAACTTGAGGCGGAAAGTCCCTGCGGATCGTCAAACTTGCGATAAATATGTTAAATTTCTTAAATATTACATTTCCAAAGCAGCAGAAAAAAATAAACAGAACTGGCGCGATATTAAAAATAGAAAAATTATTCCAACAGACAAAAGAGTGATAATTTTTATAAAGTTGTAATAAATCATTAAAAACCATGGCAAATGTATCTTATTAGAAAATATATTTTCATAAAAACACTAAAAGAAGGAAAAATACATTGAAGGTAAAATAATGACACAAAAAATTCCGCAACAAACTCCTATGCCTGTGGGAATAATTCTTCTATTTTGAATATCGCGCCAGTTCTGTTTCTTTTTCCGCTGCTTTGGGAATGCAATACTTAAGAAATTTAACATATTTATCTCAAGTTTGACGATCCGCAGGGACTTTCCGCCTCAAATATGGATTTGAGCTTCCAAGAGGAACAAAATTGCCCCCTCCCCCAATAATCATTCGTTGCGCTAGCATTTGGAATTGATTTTTTCAGGTGAGTTTTCTAGGTTACATTGCCCCCTACATGAGCCTTAAGATTTTCGGTAAGACATAAACATAAGCTTGACAAATATTGAAAGAGTGAATTTTTTTCATTTGTTGTCTTTGATTTTTTGAGTTCTAAAGCATTCAGTTTGATTACCAAAAAAGCTTCTTTTTTTTAATTTAATGCAAAATTATCCCATTAACCCGTTAACGCGAGAATGCCCCTTTGGGTACACCACTCTTTCTGCAATTATGACTCATGCAATTCAAGGTATAAAAAATTGAGAGACACATATTTTTGAAGCTTAAGATCTCTTCTTTCCGAAAAAAATTCACAAAAGTGATCAAGAATGATGACTTTTGAGCATTTTTTTCTTGAGAACCATGAGCTTACAGCAAAAATTACCAGGAATAAAAATTTGTTAGAATCGAACAAAAAATTCACCTGATTTTTTTTAGAATTTTTGGAGCAATTTTTTAATTTTTCAAAAATTGACAAATTGCAAAATCAAAAAAATAATTTAAAACTTCCTGAAAAAATTCTCACGTATTCTTTGAGTGATTCTAAGAACTTTTTCTGCTTTCGCACTTTCTCGAAGAGATCATACTTTTTGAGAAAAAAATGCATGTTTGTCTTCGCAAAAATGTTGTCATTAACGAGCCATTTTGAACACACTAAGATAAAAAATTGATCTCGGAACCATGTATTCTGAAAGCTTAGGCATTTATTCCACTGGTTATTGAGGTTCCAAGTAGATTTTATATTTAAAAAATTAGAAAAAATCGTGTTTTTTTTTGTTTAAACAATATTTTTCCATAGTTAACAACATTTTATCACATTTTCATGCCCACCATCGGAAAGAAGAGATCTTAAGCTTTAAAAATATGTGTCTCAATTTTTTATACCTTGAATTGCATGAGTTATAATTGCCGAAAGAGTGGTGTATCCAAAGGGGCATTCTCGGCGTTAACGGGTTAAAACGTAATATGCGGGTTAGGGTGGTTCACAAAACACTTGTTTTTATTTTTCGGCGGCTGTATCAGGACAGTTTGTTTCTCTGGGTGAGATAATACCTCCGACAATAATACACTCCTAATTTTTTCAGATTTTTAAACATTTTTTTTAGAGGTTGAGAGCAACAAAGTTACGTAAAAATTGAGATTTTCGTAGTTTTTTATTTTTTCAAATATACATATTTGTTTTAGAGAAATATCGTATGAATCAAAATTGTAGCTAATACAAAGGACAAAACTTTCAATTTGTGTCCGATTGAAAAAAATTACTTGTCGCCGGTAAAAGGCATAAAAAGTACGATTTCTTAGAAAGAGATAAATATAAGGGCATAATTATAACCATAAACATTTTTTGTAAGGATTGCCAAAATTTTGAGATCTTCCCCAATCAGTGGGGAAAAAGTATATAACAGCTTTGAGACGAAAAAATAAAAACAGTGGCACCAGAGAATCAAAAAAAAAAGAAAATATACTTAACAAGGCTTTTAATGGGTTCTCCTTCAATGAAATTTTATAAAATAGTAAAATACATCAATAGGAGGAAGAGAGAATAACAGATCACTCATTTTATATAAAATCATATTTTTAATATATTCTTATATTCACAACAAATACACAGTATATAATTTATATATTTTTTTATATTCGCACCAAACATACAGATGAACTGTGCAATGTTAGTCACTCCTGGTTTAAACGAAGCATGCTCTCTTGTCAAATGTTTTATTTATGCTGTCAGAGTAAAAGTAATTTATTGATGTTACAATTTCCAATATTATGTAATACAGTCTACGATGATGAAAGAACTTGGCGTCAAGTGATTTACGCATTTGTGATGTTGCGAAGCACAAACGCATTAGCGATTTTTTTTCATTGTATAAGTAAATAAAACATTTATTCTTATAAGAAATTTTTACATTGTTGAACTGTATATTTGTTTTGAATATAGAAAAGATAGATAAATGACGAGCTGTATATTTGTTGTGAATATAAGAAAATATTAAAAATATATCATTTTATTATATTATTATTATACCATTAATATGGCAACGGCCATACCACGCTGGAAACACCAGTTCCCGTTAGATCACTGAAGTTAAGCAGTGTTGGGCGCGGTTAGTACTTGGATGGGTGACCATTCGAGAATACTACTGCGTTGCTGTTGGCGTCGTGGGTGTGGTGAGCCCACACTTGTAGTTATTCACTACAAGAAACTATCCACCTAGAAACACTACCCGAATCGGGTAGTGTTACGCCTACCCCTAGAGGCTCGCCGAAAGGGAAATGGCTTAATGGTATATATAAGCCATTTCCCTTTCCGGGTAGGCGTGACTCGCTCGGTTGGAAAATAGTAGTGTTAGGAAGGAGGTATAGATTTTTTAGATTGATCTATTATTCTCTCTTCCTCCTGTTGATGTATGTTACTATTTTATAGAATTTCATTGATGAAAAATCCATTAAAAGCCTTGTTAAATAATTTTATTTATTTATTTTTTATTTTTCTGGTGCCCTGGTTTTAAGTTTTTCATCTCATATCTATTATATATTTTTTGCTTATTGTGTGGAGAACATCTCAGAATTTTAGCAATTCTTACAAAAAATGTTTAGGGGTACAATAATTATGCCCTTATATTTATTTCTTTATAAGAAATCGTACTTTTTATGCCTTTTTTCCGGCGCCAAATATTTTTTCCCCCATCGGGCACAAAGTGAAAGTTTTGTCCCTTGTATTAGCTACAATTTTTATTCATAAAATATCCCTCTAAAACAAATATGCATATTTAAAAAAAATCGAAAACTCAGAATATCTCAATTTTTACGTGAATTTGATGCTCGCAACCTCTAATAATTTTTTTTTTTAATCTGAACAAATTAGAAGTGTATTATCTCACCCAGAGAAACAAACTGTCACGATACGGCCGCCGAAAAAACAAAACAAGTTTTTTGTGAACCACCCTAATGCGGGTGTTATAATACATCGCGCGAGATAATGGAGAATTCCGGAACCTAATATGAGGAAAATTCCAAAGTTAATAGTGTAGAAAAAATCAAACAAACGACTCGACTACGAATAAAGAACAATCAGAGGGTGCAAATAATTGTAAAGTTCAGCCATATCGTGCTCGACACAGATCAAGCCACTCCAATATAACTGTTACGATTTAACAGAGCGTATCGGCGGGATTCTTTCACATGGTCTAAACTTTAAATCACTAAACGTTATATATACATGACCTTAAAGTTCAAAAGCTTCAACGATTAGTTACCTTCAGCAATACTCACTGCATTTTGATCATCTATAAAGGTCTCAAGTTCACATACCTGTAACAGAAAAAAAAAATTTATAGATTTGATTCAGCCAATAAAATATTTTTTGTATACATTAAAATATCAAATACACAATTAGGAATTAAAATTGTATGTCGAGGAGAGGAGAAACGGCGAATATCGCGCAGTGGGTAATGGCGGCGTGGTCGCTTTTGCAAAAATCTGCAATTTGGTTAATTAAGCCAACTGTTTAATTTTATGACGAAATTTCGTTTCGGGTATTTCTCTTCGGTCGTGACAGCTGTGACACAACCACACTGTTAGAAAAATCTGTACTAAATTTAGTATACATGTAATGGAAGCAAGAATGCACAACATGAAATTTAATTTAGTATACCGGCGTACAGTAAATTTAGTATATTTATACTGAATTTAGTACACGCGTATACTATATTTCATATATGCGTATACTAAATTCAGTATGAATATACTAAATTTACTGTACGCTGGTATACTAAATTAAACTTCATGTTGTGCATTCTTGCTTCCATTACATGTATACTAAATCTTGTACAGATTTTTCTAACAGTGCAGTGAAACTTATAATGCAGCCATTTTAATACTAAAATACCGAACGTGCTGAGAATATTCTATAATGCATATATCTTCATAGGTTTGATTTTTAATTAGAGGCGAAACATAACCTCCAAATTAAACAAATAGCTGCATATAAATATAGATACATCTTTTTACTGATATTATGTCTTCGATCGTTAGAAAATAATTTTCAATTTGCAATAATAAATAAAAAGAGCGCGCCACATTATCCGCAGTGAAGGACAACGTTAGGTATTGATCTACGCGTTATATATTTTACCAGCACATTATCGATCATATTTTTCTTGCTATCGAACGCGTGCCCTCTACATTTCTATCAATATAGAGTACTGTGTTTCTTGATAGAAAAAAACATTCAGTAGAAAGTTAAAGTGCATCATTCTCGGTTAATAAAAGCATCTAGAAATCTAGAATATCCCTCTTCAAGAAGATGGGAAGACATTAGCAACGAGGATCTCATTCATGCTTTCAAGTGCATACTCTGTTCGTTGGAGTAAAAATACTTTCTACGATATATCCCCTCTCGACTTTACACATAATACAGCCGGTTCCAGAACAGGCAGGAGTCACGCGGTGCATTCGAGACTAAACAAACACATCATTTTTCACAGCGCACTCAACATACCCCTGCGAACGTGAGATTTTATTCCACAAGAATAATACCCTCTTTATCATTCATATGAAAAATAAAGCGTGATTTTTTTTTCCTCGCTATACGATTTGCTCCATCTGCTTTCTATATTCAAAATCGTTTACCGATCCAAAACAAATACTATCGCTTTCTCTACGAAAAATTTCCCCTAAGCCTCAATTAATTATGTAAATATTGTATTCCATTTTATAAAGTAACAGCTGAACATTTTTAGTAGCAACTAGTACCCCAGTACTGACAAACTCACTAATGATAACTATGTTCTGTTCTGGTCTACTATTGGCCAAAAATTGGGCTGTTACCAAACGAGTAGTGTTAGCGGTACTGGGTCAGTACAATTCACACTACAGACTTATTGGTATCCGTTTTTGGCCACTAATGTATCGGTAACGTGAATAGTCTGGCTCATTGGTATATTTACACCCGAGGAATGGCAATTTTTTAAACATCAAGTGAGATGTGCAGTTATGAACCAGGAAGATAGCGCGATACTATCACAGAATTTTGAATTATGGTTCCCCCGATAGTTATTGGGGCGAGCCGATCAGACCGAGATTCTATTAATCATCGCAACATGATCGAACATGGCCGAGCCTCTCACGATCGAGGATAGTTCCAGTTTCGTTCATTCGTAGAGCAGCCAACGCTAGTCGCTAATCACTATCATTATTAATCGCGTTTACTCGCGTATACCGATCCGTACGTTGCGTAAGAACATGTAGGCGGATTTATATGGGGTGCTCCGGAGACTAAAGTTTTTAAAAATAGATTTATCTTCATTTTTAAGTTTCTAAATCCTCCAAAGACAAATTTTTTTGATTTTAAAATACATTTTTCCTCTTACATACACACTTAGATCAAATGAACATTGATATATACGAAAAATAAAGAAAATAAACTAAATTCTTTATCTTTGAAAGTAGAAGGTTTCATTCACATAATCACTGCTAATTTTGACCACACATGAAATCTGGTGGTATCAATTCACTATCAATTTGATTTGCAGAAAATGGGAGGACATTAGCGATCCAAGAAAACAGTCTTTTGTTTCTTTATAAATTTAAATTATTAATACTGCAGATTTTTGTATATATTCGCAAATGATTAATTTTGATCATCTGAAAAAAGTTTCCGCGTGATTCAGAAATGTAATCGAGTGTAGCCACTGTGGCCAATGGGAATAGGAATTATGAGTTTTACCTGATCAACTCGCGTAGCAAATAATAATTGGAGGACACCCCGTACAAACCAGCGAGTGACAACTCTACATGGACTTCCGTACGACTGAACATTGCAATTGCAATTTTCCATCGACCGTGCGAAAACCCAGGGTTCTATATGCAAATCTCGCAGCGAACGATAATAAATTACTTGCACGAGTGAACGCGCAGATACATTGGAGGACCCCTGTATTATATGCTTCTCTTTTGACATTCATCCGCGATTCCGGTTCAGGATAATATCCTGGAGCATTTGCTTCTCTCTTCCTCTCTCGAGAAAAGCACGGTTTTTCACTCAAACCCAATACAAAATGAGAACTTACGCCTGCCACTTTTATTATCAATACTGAAGAGACAAATTACCTCATCAAAGACAAAAATAATGCACAAAGTTTATGTCATGAACATTTTTATTAATCAGCAAAAATAAAATAGAAACGCGACAAAAGGTACAACAAAACGGGAATAAAATATGAAAAGAATAAAGTACAAAATAAACTCAAAAGTTTATTCCGCACTTTATGCAAATTTTACGAATTAGAAACCCAATTTAAATCGTCCCAAGTGTTACGTTCTCAATTCGAAATTCATATTTATGCGGTTAAATGGTTATTTTATCGATACTCTATTTAAAATTGTAAAGTTGTTTCCACTTTAACTTTGAATTGGATCATTGAGGACATTTCAGTTTGAAATTTTTCATTTCTTAACGTTTTCAAATTAAAAATAACAAATGCTTTCAATTTTCAATTGCTTAATTTTAAACATTCTATTCTTAAAATGTAAAAAATATCAGCATTTTCAAATCAGAAATTGATATCTGACTGTAGAAACTTCATGCATATTATTATACCATTAAGCCATTTCCCTTTCGGGGTAGGCGTGACTTGCTCGATATTTTAAATAAGCTTTTCAAAGGTAAAATTGTTCATTCTTGAACGCCACAATTCTATAAGTTTTACAATTTGAATTAATGTCAGTACTAGTTTTCTAAATGATTTTAATTTGAAATAGAGCAATTTATTATAATACTTACCATCATTTACAATCAAAAATTACTCAATTACAATTCAAAACTCTAAATTAGAATCAATCGAATTTCGCTAGGAATTACATATAGAGACTGATTTTTCAAGATTTGAATCAGGAGGAAATCACTAAAATTTTATTTGGTTTGTGCTGATTTCCCAACAAACAGACGACTGGAGTGACGGGTACTGAAAATTGTGTTTGGATTTTGAAATCTCACTGATTCAAAAAGTTATAGGGAGTACTGTGAAAACAGATTAGAAAAAAGTTATGTACCCTTCGAAATAAAAACTTTATTCTTTGAAATTAATTTTGATTTAACCTAAGATAAATCAATTCTTCAATTTCTCTAAATGTGGTAATTGCCAAAAAGTTAACCCCTTTAAGTCCCAGTCATTTTCCATCTTTCCATTGAATAATTAATGTCTACAACTATCTCAGTAAAGTACTTATATCAAAGCACAATTTAGTAGTAAAGTTTCCAAAATTCAGTCGACTTCGTTTAGAAATTGAAAATAAAAAAGTACGCAAAATGTCTTGTTACGCACCTTGCCAAACTAAAAATTAAAACTTTCTTAATAATATTAACTGAATTTGTTAAATATTGGAGATTCACAGATATCACTTGAAGACATTAGGACGAAAACTGAATAAGGACCATATGAGGCTGTCACTATGTGACAACCTTGTGTTTGTAAATCATGATCACTATATTTTCGTAATATTTTTTTATAAAATGTCCGTTAATGCTCCATAATAATTTATCATAAAATAAAACAATATTTTGAAACGCTGAAGTCAAAATCAAATGAATCGTGAAAATAGTCATTTTTCAATATTTTTAAATACTGTTATCTGTTCTGCAGATATTTTAAAAAGATTCTTGCCTTTTTTTGTTTTATCACAGTAGCATATCATGTCACGCGACCTTTAAGCAATGTGTAAAATTACTATTCATCACAAGAAATGCATTCCTGGATCTCTTAATTTTATATTGTCATACTCTCCTTGGGTTACCCTTAATTTAAAAAAAAAATTAGGCGTTTTGGAAATTTTTTGGTTTTCAAAAATAGCATTGTCTAAAATGGCCAACTTTTTGGCAATCACCCGAATTAATTTTCATTCTAAATAGTTTTAGGTCAGGAGCCAAACGAAAACCAATCGAAATAAATATTGAGTAAGAAAACTTCTGGAAAGAAGTTGTATAAGCAGACATAGCTTTTGTATCTTTGAATACGTGCCAATAACAATAAAATAATAATGATGACCATGATAGGAGAGAGGATGAAGAAAATAGCGAGTACGCAAATTCCTGACCTGAATTTGTGATTTGTCGAAACGAATTATGTACGTACGGCTACCAGAGAAATAACGTTGCTATTCCGTGTAGAAGCGTACATGTGATAATGACTAACAAACCATATAGAAATTCCGCGGGATTCTTGACGCGTGACTAATCTACGGGGTGCACGGCTTGATTATGAAATTATTTCATTATTCAACTGCACTCTAGTGATTTCGAGCGTGTGCCGCGGTCATGGCGTTTATCGATGATCGTCACTGAAATCACATTGCTCATTCCGGTTCCGGTATTTACGTATTTGGTAGGAAGTATCGAATTAGCAGAAAGCTACGTGATTACGAATAATGTTTGTTTCCAATTCAATTATTAGAGGTCAAAAGATCCTCTTTTTCGTTTCATGCCTAGTGATCAGATTGTCATTGGAGATGAACATTTACTATTTTAATTTGAAGTTATAGCAGTTTCTCACAAAATTGCTCATACCTGAGGAGTTAATTTTAGAAAATAAAAGTGAACTTGACGAGTTTGATTCGTTCTTGCTTCTTGGATCTTGGAGATTAATAATAACCTTATCTCGATTTATCACGGGTGAAAGCTTCCGGTCATCTTTGCGTTACCAGTGTTACCTATTACTCCACTTCCCACGCGATTTTTATGGTCGAGGCCAAGTTCGTTCTAATCCAGTTCCTGTGAAAACGAACCTAACGGAAGTACGTGCAGTGTTCGGGAGACACGCCTGACCTCCCACCGTAATAACGAGCTCTTCGCTAATCTAAGTGCCAGTAGTGCCCTCGCAAAACGAGTTACAAGTTACGAGCTACAAGAAGTTCAGGGAGTCGTCGCTCCTTTTCAGCGAAAAACGAAGGTTGACGTTCGATAGACGGCTGACATTTCCTGTGGTTACGCCCCTGATTTCATCAATTGTCAACTCACTTGTCGATCAATGCCCCCTGCCAACTTTTTTTTTGCCCAAGCCTATTTCCAGCTGCAAATTTCTCTTACCGACATTTACAGACGGCCAGAGCATTCTTCCAGAGCATGGCTTTGAAAACATGTTCGTCCCTAGTAGTATAAAAAAGACTGAGAAGGAATAAGCTCGGGAATAAGGAAAAGTGAGAGGTTGTTTTTGGTTCAGGTTGTCTCTTTCTCCCTCTTTCTCCCTCTTTTTTCTTATGTTATATATTTGTCTCTAATAAGCCGGAAAGGAGGAAGTTGGAAATATAAATTTGATTTGTGAGCTTCTTTGTGTTCTGATTTTGATACATAAAATGTTTCATAAGGAAGTAGATTTAATGTCGATCTTAAAAGAAAAAGTTCAAGCTTTTATAGCTGAAAATTTCTTAGTTTGAAGCGTTTCAAGTAATCAGAAATAAAGTACAAATTAACGAACTGTCCATAACTCTATACTATTATGGAATTTTCTTGATTGAACTTGATGGGTTAGTCTTACGGAAAATTCCATAATACTTGAACTAGATAGTGCTGCAAATTAAAGCAGTCAAAGTGGAACTCATCAATGTGGAAAGTTCAAACATATATTAAATGGAATCCATCTAATTTCAATAGGTTTATTCTCGGGTTTACTTCAATTGTGAGGGCTCAGAAAAACCAAAAATTATTGGCATTATCTAAAAACAAAACAAAAAACCGTAAACTATCAAATCCAGGGTCACTGAACTGTTTTGTTTCTTTCTCTGTTTCGTCACGCCTGAATGAGCACCGCAATCCGCCCGCACCTCCTCTCACTCATACCCACGGCCCGGCGTTAATTTTCGGAAGACACCAATCCAGGGGTCTCAAATCCAATATCGACTGTATTTAATTTGAAATTATAAACTTGAAAAGTTGATCATTTATGAATTAAATGAACACAATTTCAGAAATAAATATTCCAAAAATTTCCATTCAAATTGGAAACGTTTGGGAATGAACAATTAAAAACTAAGACTTAAAAATTAACATTTTCAAATTGTAACATGGAAAACAGAATAATTTTAGGTTTTATTGTACAACGGATGTACCTCATATTTACATATAAGATAAGAATTTATAAGATTTCGAATGAAAAAAAAATCCCCACTGTCATTTTCACTGTGCCAGACTGACAGATTTTCAATTGTGAAACTTTAAACTCTTCCATGAAACGTTTTTAATTTGTAAAACATCAAAAATTAGATGATTCTAAACTTCGTTTTAAACTTAAAACTTTTTAAATTAGAAATACGAAATCAAAATGTTTTTATACTGGCATGGAATCATCGAGGGAATTATGTAAAGTTGTATTATTTTAATTCCGATCGTTTCATATTAATAATTATCAATTGAAATTATATAAATTTCAAAATTTAAAATTTAGTACGGGCGGACACATAACCTGGAATGCTCTACCTACATGACGTCAACTGGCGATAAAAGAATTTTGGAACTATAGAAGCAGTCATGAAAATGTCAGAAAAACTCGAGAGGATCAATTTTGTAGAAATATGAAATATAATAAAACACAGAGATTCATTAAATTAAAAATGAAATTTTAATTTTTAGTATGTGCCATTTACAAGAAGCAGCAAAAAGCTAGTTGTAATTGAGGATTTTTAACTGATGAATCGGTGTTCGCAGTAATTTCGAGGTAATTTTCAGGCTTTGATGAGTTGATTCAGCATTGTCGCGCGACAGATCGAAATGAGAGGCAGTGGAATGAAAAGATGAAGACGGAATCCTTTGTCCGCAATCCGCACCGGTGTGTAGACTGTAGAGCAAGTTCCTAACAGGTTATTGGCAGAAACCCGAAACAGGTTTCCACAAAACCAATGCTACATAGGAACCCCCACTCTTCTTACTCGCGGCAAACGTTTCCGTCTCGGTTTCCGTATGACGGTTGGGATATCTTATTAATTTCTTTTCACCGATTTGTCTGAGATGCATACTTTCTAAGAAGATCCACACGAAGTAAAATTATTTTATAATACACGCAAAAAAAAATATTTTCTTGATCCAAGCAAATTTATCTTGTCTCAAGGAACTCCAAAATGTACTTCAATGAACAAACCTGATTTTCTTCAATCTTTTTTCCGTGGGGTTAATACGAAATTTCAAATAATTATTTACAGTTACGCGAACGAAGTAACTTAACGGAAAATTTTAATTAAACTATAAGTTGGAATTTAATTGCGAACAGAAACAAATTTCTGGGCGTGTCGATAGTGTATGACAAATTGACAAACAAAATCATTTCTCGGAGAGGTTTTTCTGGGAAATTCTCGGGGAAATTTACGATGCGTCATGTGCTTGAAATAAGGTTTTATGACCTCTCTTAAAAAGGGGACAGAGCACAAAAGGGGAGGGATAAGCACTTGACCACTCTTGTCGGTTCTTCAATTATTATCCCTGTCTTCCTGGAATCTTACGACGAAAACCAGAACATTTTCCATCTATGAAAACTCAATCTTCTTCTCTCTGATATTCAGCAGAAGAATTTTTCAATAAAGAGAGGAAACTCGAGAAAAATTGAAATTCATTCGTCGCTTTACATATTTATGAGACTGCATCATTTGTGAGAGTGCAATAACAAACTTAGGGAAAATACGTATCGCGGTATCGACCAGATTCTTCTGCAAGTTTGATTACGAGACAGGTTCAAAAAGTTATTCACAAGAATGCCCGCGGCAAAAAACTCCAGTTATTCATCACAGTGAGAACATTTTTCACTACATTAGGCTCTGAAGATTCCTCTTTAAAATATACAAACTTTTTATTCGTCAGTTTGCTAAGATCTTATTATTTACTTATAAACTGAGAAAAAAATCATATTGAATGAAGGGGTGCTGAGTGACACTATCATCCACGTTCAAAAGCGGATGCTATTGATTCAAGTGTATTTGTTTATAAAAATCATTTAAAAATACCAAATCATCATATCCAATTCTGAAAACAAATCGTTTAAATAGCTGAAAGTATTATAAAATAATTTTATTTTACTAACCATATGCTACAACCAAATGAATATATTAATTTAGAAATTGCACTGCATTTAATTTTGAACACTTCCCATTCAAATTGTTCCACTTTTCACCTTTCACTTAAAAAATTTCCAGATTTTCATGTTTTAAGAAATGGTTTATTTGACATTTGTTTAATTGGATTATTAATTGTAAACGTTATCAATTAAAATTTATTTTATAGGGTTCCAACATTCAATTTTACATACTTCAATTAAAAATCCCTCGTTTTTTGGAAGCAATTCTCTTATTTAAAGTCTCCTTGCGCAGTTAGGTTACACAAATTGACTTTTTTTAAACAGATTTTTGGAAACACGTTTTCTTTAATGCTTTTTGTGCAATTCTGTTTCACAATTTGACTTCCTTTAAGTTTATGTTTTTAAAGATTCCTTTCTAAAATCTTTCAATTTTAGAAGGCTTGCCATTAAATTTGTTCGTTTTTGAACATTTAATTTTTACATTGTTCAACTGACATGATTCAAATTTCAATATTGTACTATTTCAAACATTTCAAATTTAAATTGAATGTTTTGAATTAGATATTTTTCCATTATGAACGCTTAAATTATGAATAATTAAATGTTCCAGGTTATATAGCAGTGTGACGTCAAGCATTTTTCCCGGACCGATTTCACGTTACACCCCGATACGCCCTGTCTCAAACGATGGATATTTTTAATACCTTTCTTTTAGGTATACTTCCGAAAAGATCACTTCAAGAAATTTCCCACGCGAAAGCCCCAGAAAGGTTTGTGGTGCAAGTTAACAGAAATTAAGTTATTGACAAATTTTGTTGAAAAAATCGTTTTTTTTATCTCAAAAAATATTGATCTGTGATAAAAAATATTGTGCACTTTTAGAAAAATCTCTACTAAATTTAGTATGCATGTAATGGAAGAAGAATGCATAACATGAAATTAAATTTAGTGTACCAGCGTACAGTAAATTTAGTATATTCATACTGAATTTAGTATACACGTATATGAAATTTAGTATACGCGTGTACTAAATTCAGTATAAATATACTAAATTTACTGTACGCTGGTATACTAAATTTAATTTCATGTTGTGCATTTTTGCTTCCATTACATTATACTAAATTTAGTAGAGATTTTTCTAACAGTGTGCATAAAAATTGTAGATCTCTTCGAAACACAGATTTTTTGTCTGAACACTTTTCCTAAAACTAATATTTTTCGAGTTTAATGGAAAAATAGAATTTGCAGATTTTCCCTTAAAAGAAGATTTAAACGCTGTAAAATATTAATTAATTTTAAAGGGCGGACCTTGAAAAAGGAGGAGAAATGAGTTGAAAAATATTCTAAAGGGCGAAAGGGATGTGGTCCATACACCCCCTCACACCAGAATGTGACATCACACATGGAAAATATATAATTATTACATATAATAATTTTTTAAAGTGCTTGAAAAAATTAAAATTAGTGGCTTTATTCTACAAGTAAAGTATCTAATTATTATGTTTGTATTTTGTGTTTTAATATAGTCGTTTATGAAATTAAATGGAAGAAAAAGTTTTGGCATGAAAGGTGTGTGTTGACCTGTTACGAAGAAGGGGAGAGGTGGAAAAATGGTTCAAAATAGCGGGACATAGTTTTTGAACGGGCCCTGAAAAAGTAGAAAAATTCATTTTTGTAATTTTTCTTCAAAAATATTAATTTTTGGGACGAAGTGTAAGACAAAAAATATGTGTTCCGATGCGATTTAAAATTTTTATGTAAAACCCTTTTGTCTCAAATTAATTTTTTTTCGATCTTTAAAAAACGATTTTTTTCAACAAAAATGGTTAATAACTTAATTTCTATTAACCTGTGCCAAAAATCCTTTTGGGATTTGCAATTAGGACGCAAATGGAACCCCTACCAAATCAATATTCTTGGGTGGCCTTTTTGAAAGTATCCCCCCTTTTTTACTTCGTTTTAAATTATACCAAGATTTATTTTTCCTTTGAAATCAACTCGTAATACGAAACTAGTTTCTTTTTCATTTGGAAGCAGTGGTTGCTATGCATTTCGTTCAAAAAGAGCCTGGTGTTATTTTAGTAAGTTCATAACCCGCCCTTCAACGAATCTGTGGGTGGGCGTGGGCTTAATTCACGTCAAGTATTTAGCTAGTTAATCCTACGGGCTGTCTAGTGACGTCACGAATCCTTCAGGTCGTTAAGATGTCTGTCAAATTGATGAACTAAAACAATTTTATGTGTACAATGCAGGACATTGATGGCAACCTAATGCACAATAAGAAAAGCAATCGCAAGGGACAATAAATGAAGAGACATGTTTAAAAATTAATTAACAAAATAAATGAAGTGTTACAAAATTGATGCTGTAACTTTACAATACTAATACATGATAATGTACTTTTCAATGCTCGTATATTGTAGTCATTATATACATGTATTGCAATTTTCCAATAAGTCACAGCTCTTATAAATGTTTTAAATTTTCTCTCATTTTACCATACAAATGTATACTACAAAATGCAATCACGGTTTTCTAAAGTACAATTACAATAAACTGATAAAAATTTGCGGCGTTAACGGCTTGGACTTTCATAGATGTAATTTTGCATTTCACATTTGCATTGTAAATTTTGAAACATTTTCAACAGTGTACCGGTGAGTCCAAATAAGAATTTCCGATTAAATAAATTACGCGTCGTTGCCATTTTTAATTATTAGCAGTATTATTACCAACAATATAAAGTCTTTTAAAGACTGCTGTTAATTATAACGAAGTGCCTCGTCCCGAAATTCGGGATGAGTAGTCAAGTATTTTTCGCAAGCTTGGCTAGTCGTCCTGAATCTTCAGGACGGCTAGTCCATTCCTCCAGGTTTTTTTATAACACAACTGGATGAAAACGCTCCGCATAAAAACGAATGTGTTGACTACTTATACATTAAACCACGTCAACTGTCAGCAGATTTACATCGAATTTTAAGATAAAAAAAAGGTTTCATATATGCTTTATTCGACATTAATGCTTTGAAATGTTCACAATCATATTGTAGATAAACTCTCTGATATTATATATCAAAATTTCCCGTGTTATTATAAAGCAAGAGACAACGGTGCTGAACAAAATTGAAATAAATGTTTTGAGTCAGAGTAAATGAAAACATATCTCGCTGCAATGTATTTGCTCTTTCACAACTGGTTACATTCAGTTATTACCTCGGTTATTACATTAAATTTTTTCTTCTTCGCCACACCCTTAATTCAATTATAAAAAATGTATTAAACAATAAGGAATAAAGGAAAACATCGTGAAAAATGTTCGAAAAAGAATTCCGTTATTCATTTCATATCTGACTGCGTAAAATCGAATACTTTATATTATAGTGCAGACATACAAATCTCCTGTTTCTGTTTGTATAAATACAGTATGCACGTTGAAACGGGAGTTTTGTGCAGTCTATTCTATCGATATTCTGGTCATTATCTGGTATGCTAACGAAAACGTGATTGCGCATATGGATTTGACTATCGGTTCACTGTTCACAAAAGGTAGAATACCGAGAAACGCATGGTATCCGAACTCGGATCCGAATGACAGAAATGCATTTATAAGTAGCTTTTCCAGGCAGCTGCAATTTCTTGATTCCATATTCGACTGTTTGGTATAAACATACATATATCGGCGGAATGAGGCGATCGATTCAGATAAGGCATTATCGTCGATAAGATATAAATAAAAATCTCGATAAAAACGATCTGTCCCCTTATTCAGTTCTCAAACCCAACCCAGGTACTTTCATTACTTTCATGTGTCAGACTACATACCGACTCACAGTTCTGCGCAGTCTTCACTACCAATTGAAAAGATTTAACCGCACGGGCCATGGACTAAGAGAAAATACGTGCCATTCAATTTTTAAACATTTTTTATTTTACTTGAACCTTTCCGGCTCAAAAAGGGATACGCGTGAATTCAGCCTGAGAAGTATTGTCCTGCAAGTAAATATTTGAAATTGTTCGAATTTTAATTGTAAAGACTGAGACTTGTAGAGAATTTTAAGGCACATCTTTTTTTCATTTAGAAAATATTTTTAGGTTTTACAGTTTTTAAAGTAATTGATAAAAACTAGATTCTTCGAAAACAAAAAATGTCCATCTTTTTTCACTTAAACTCGCGCTAGCTTAGCCAATTTTGAGAATTTATCAATTTTATTAATACTAACTTACATTTTTAAGTCTTCTGAAACTGTTTAAAGGAAGACAAAAATAAATATTTTAATACACAAAAAAGTTTTTTTTTTGACTTTGAAAAAATCATGAATTTTAACCTTCAAGCGCTTCGATTACCGAGTGAATTTTAAGGAACGAGAAACTTCTAGCAAGGAAGTTGTTAATAAGATCCGAAGAAGTTTTCTGGAATGTTTTAGCTCAATCAGAATAATAGATGAAAAATTAAGAATGTTTTAAATTGCAAGCAGCAATCTTGACGCCGCCCTATGCGCGTGCCTCCTCGGCTAGGAGCGTATTGCAGCGAACGAT
Source organism: Andricus curvator (assembly GCA_932195095.1). Taxonomy (NCBI): domain Eukaryota; kingdom Metazoa; phylum Arthropoda; class Insecta; order Hymenoptera; family Cynipidae; genus Andricus; species Andricus curvator. The sequence goes on from CAKNYM010051696.1 coordinate 154,596, forward strand.
TCAAGTCACATAGGAAAGCGTCAAGATTAACGCTTGCACTTTAAAACATTCCTAATTTATTTTTTCAATTCATCCGATTGAGCTAAAAATTTCCAGTGCGTGTTGAAGTGAAAAAAGATTGAAATTTTTTGTTTTCGAAAAATCTAGTTTTTATCAATTACTTCAAAAACTGCAAACCCTGCAAATATTTGCTGAAGGAAAAAAAGTTGCGCCTTAAAATTCTCTACAAAAAATCAGTCCTTAAGATTAAAATTTGAACGATTTTAAAAATTGACTTTTAAGAATTGAATTGAATAAATTGAATAAACATGAAGAATGTTACCGAATACAATCTTAAGCTGTGAACCTGTGAATCCAGAACCTAGGTTGGAATTCCAGCGGAGCTAGGAAGACATTTTTTCACAACTTATGAAATCAATATTTTAGAAAAATATTGATATTAGACCACTAGACAGAAAAAACCAACATCAAATAATTATTTGTAAACTATAATATTTATCAATTTAGCATTGAAATTGTATATTTTTAGATTGTGTTCAAGATTGAAACATTTGAAACTAAAAACCTTCAAAGTTGAAAAATTTGAAATACAAAACATTCAAAACTAAAAAATGTGAAATTTATTTTAAGGATGTATAATCTCAAACTGAAGTTTCCAAAATTGAGGAATTATTTTAAATTTGAAACATTTAGAAACGAGCAATTCAAAATTTCAGTGTTATGATTTACTTAATTTGTATTGAAAACATTGACAAGTCGTAAGTAGTGGTTTATGGCTGTTTTTAACAGCTGTAAAGTCATACAGAATACTTTTTTTTTAATATTAATAAAAATAACCAAAAGTTTAAAAAAATGTAATTTTTGCTCATTTCCAAAATATGCTAACTAAATAAATGTATAGTTTTATTTTTTATTAGCAGTCAACACCAAAAACTGCACATAAAAAAATTATTATTATTTTGTACCCACAGGGAAATTTGTTTAAATTCTCAAAATTAAATAGTTGACCTCATTGCAACACCGTAGGCGTAGGCCCTACGCCTACGGTGTTGCAATTTTTTCTCCTTGTGTCTTTTTTTTCTCGCAGGGTGACCTTTCTTTTACAATCATGTTTACTCGCGGTAGAAATTCATAAACAAGTCTTCGAGAGGAAAACAATAACAGTCTCCTGGACCATTTCGCTCTGAAACGAAGCCCAGGCGTCGAGCCATGATGTCTGTAATGTCAGTTTCCACAAATATCTTTGAAAAACGCAAATTCCGTTGAATAAAGTGAAAAATATTTATGGAATTTGAATTTTTTTACTGCTATGCACATATGTATAGAACTTTGCATGAAATTACTATAATTAGTGTGCTAGTCATGAAGACTAATAGAAGACCCAGGCATTCTATAATAGTATAATGTATAAAATAACTACCCCGCTCTCTTACCATTAATATTTCAAATCATCTCCATTATCAGTAAGTCTACGATTTTCCAAAAATACCATTTTAATATATGATGTTAGCTATTTTATACTTTTTTAAGTTACTTACTTTCTACGAAGCAAAGATTTATCTCTTGAATACAATAATTGTTTAATTACGTGGAAGATCGTGATAAGGAGTACCAAGGTTCCTTATCATAAAATTAATAAAATTACGGTGGAGTCGCTGACTCGTAAGATATTCGCTAGCTACGTTTATCTCAGGTTTATGTTTCTGCATTCATTATCTTTATCAATTTCAAAGTAATATGATGCGTATCAGTAATGCAGAAATGCAATCGTAGATATCATTGGAGAGCTCATGGGCAAAAAATCCACGATTTTTACAACATTGTATGTTAATTTCAATAAATGTTAACAGCATAAGGGTGATTGTCAAAAAGTCGATCACTGTTGTCTCAGTCATTTTCCACTTTTCCTTTGAATAATACATTTTTTCTAAAACCATTTCAGTAATGCACGCTTATACACTGTTAGAAAAATCTGTACTAAATTTAGTATAAATGTAATGGAAGCAAGAATGCACAACATGAAATTAAATTTAGTATACCAGCGTACAGTAAATGTAGTATATTCATACTGAATTTAATATACACGTATATGAAATTTAGTATACGCGTGTACTACATTCAATATAAACATACTAAACTTACTGTACACTGGTATACTAAATTTAATTTCATGTTGTGCATTCTTGCTTCCATTACATGTATACTAAATCTAGTACAGATTTTTCTAACAGTGTATCGAAGCACAAATGATACTAAAGTTTCAAAATTTCGTATATGAAAGATTTTGATAAGTAATCATTCATATATTAATAAGTAATAATTCATATATAAATAGTGTGTTAGCCCATAAACGATTCATTGTATTCTTATTATGGATAGGCTGGTTAATTAAATCTCGTGGCATTGCGGTTTACACATTTCAAAAACCTCGGTATGACAAAGACCGCCTGCCCGCATGACAGTGTCCTCACTGTTAAAGTATAACTTTTTAGCATGAGTATCTTTATCACCGAACAACTCCACTTCGCCGAGTAAGAGCTTGTGAAAATTTTACCTTAATACGGTGAGCTTATAATCACTGTATAAATTTAATCATATCGACTCTAGCTATTTTTCATACAAGTACGCAAAATAGCTAGGCGATTGCCGAAGAGTATGAAACTTGCGTCTTGCAGCATGAACATGAGGTTAGCGCACAAGTAAAGGGAGTGCGAAAACGTAGACGAGTGCGAAGAACTCATGGAAAATGCTGCAGCAATAATATGAGTAGTATTTTAGTAGTATTGTTGCGCACATGTACCACACCATGTTTTTGCAACAACCGTCCAAGAACATTTATTTAGAACTTTTTTACACTTTTTCACCAAATTCCGATCTCGTATAGTGTTTTACAGGCAAAATTTGCGAAATTTTGTTAATGATGTTTTAAAAGACAGAAAAGGCGTGTGACCAGCCAGATGAGCAGTGTGATTCGTCACAGCCCTCTCCCCTTTTCAGGAGATCCTCCACGAGTTTCACGCACCTAACGTAGCATATAATGCTAAGCAGTCCATGTACTATAAATAATAATAATTACCACGCTAAGTTACTTTTTCAAATATAACCGGCAACAAATTTTTTACCGGAACTGGCAGAGAACTCTTTTGCCGATACCGGCAGAGATTTTAATGCCGGTGCCGGCAGAGAATCCATTGCCAAAAATGTTAGAAGGAAAATGATGTACACTGTTAAAAAAATCTGGTCGAAATTTAATATACATGTGAGTAAAGTCATTTGCACATACCGTACATTAATTTTAATATACCAGCATGTTGTAAAATTAATATACATGTATATTAAAGTCGGTAAAACAGAGTGCGTGAAAACAACAAGTTCTTTGATTCCTTCAGATCCTGTCAAATATTAAAAAATAAAGGAATAACCTTGAATTCGTCGACTTAATTCCTACTTACAATTAAAGTGCAACGTACGGGTGGAATTTTTTCTAAAATTCGCTGCGAATGTTAGAATTTTAACGCGAGTACAGGTGCTTGGAGGTTAGGTTTCTCAATTATTTGTTTAATTGAACTTTTCTCTTAAAAACCAGTGTAATTTATATTTATCTAGGAGAAAATATTATGTTTGATTATTTATAATTAAAAATTGCTGCCAAAATTGTTTTTAATTTGTGTAAAGTGCAAATATCTGACTTTCCTGATAAATGATCAATATGCGGTATATGAAATTTAATAAAATAGTCTCTTAAAGGCGATTTGGTATACCTAGATTTTAGATTTAATATACAAAAGTATATTAAATGTATATTAAAATTGCAAACATTTTTAACAGTGTATATCTACGTTTTCTGTTAATACAAGCGTATTCGAAATAAGTTTTTTTTGTGAAGAATTAACTAATGTAGTTTTTCAATAATGTATTTTAATTAATTTGTACACCAACCTTTTTTTTACGAGATTACACAATAAATTACGTGCATTCAAAATGGTTAGATTAAAATTCGAGACTCTAAATTTCGTCGTTTTTCCATTTCAACTTCATTATGCCTTCAGATAAATAAAGGCACCCTTATAAGCACATTTTAAGAAAATGATTATTGATAATTTTCAAAGAATAGTTCTGCCTGTGATCAATTTTGTGTTTAACTTCGACCAACGTTGATAGCAGCGTTGCCATTGCTACTGATTTATCGGGAGATCTACTGACTTTTGAGGCTGGCTACTGATATACTGATTTTCCTTGAAATCTCCTGATTTATTGTCCAGTACTGTGGCAAAGTTCAGATTCTACAATCAGGCCTTTTCATACCTCTGCTTGTCTGCAGTGGCATGCAGGCAGCCTGCAGAATATCCATAAGAGTGAAAGAGACGGACCATTCTGATCGTTCGCTATCTTTTTCACTCTTGCGGACTTACTACACGAAGGCTGCCTGCCACTGATGGCAAGCGGGTATGAAAAGGCCTTTATAGTCACGTGTGGCTTGTAAGCAATCAAGTTAAATTCTGATTGTAGGAATAATAAGGAATACAAGTATACAAATTATTTGATAACTGTGTTGCTTATTATTCTAACAATATCGAACATTTTCGCCTCAAGAATATTTCAAATTTTTCCGCACGAAAACTAAATTTGGCTGCCGAATTTGCAATCCGTTTGGTTAGTTCTCTTGAAATGTGAGCGAGTGCATGTTTGCAACAGAAAAAAAGCTTTGTTTCATGTAATTTTGCATTTATTTAATGAATTTATATTATTTAATAGTATTTTAATTATTTTATTAATGATTCATAAATTTTTATGAATCTCCTGATTTTTTGTCAAGTCTCCTGATAAAAAGCTCCTGACTGTTTGTCTCGACCGACGGCAACGCTGGTTGATAGTTTGAGTGAGACAAAAACATAACCTTTAAAAAAGTTACTGCAGAGGTACCACCAAGTGTCACCGTGTTAAACATCGAATTTCGAAATTAATTAAAAAATATGTAGACTTGTAGAGTGGATCCATATTTTGAATTTCCGTTTCATTTTATTAGGAATAATTTAAAAAGTGCTAAACAAATTCGCTAACAAGAAAATCATACGATGCACATTTTGCGAAACTTCGTTCATTTTACGAACAATTAACATTCCTATGCTTATATGAACACTTACAAAGAAATCAAATTAATTATTTTCTGAGATTTTTTTCGAGTTACGCAGTGGAAATAAAACTTCAGGGACAGACTTTTGAGAATAATGAAGTACCTTTAGAAATAAACATTTACCTCCATTCAAAATTGTCAAGTATTCTCAACTGAACACAAAAAGTTCCTAAAATAAGCGTAAAGCATTCACAAAAGTCTTTTGTCATCAATTTCTCAATTTTTATGTTCGAATTTGGGGACATGTTGCACCGAGCGGAAATTTAAGCTATATTTCACTCTCCGATTTCTAACCAAAAGCAACTAATTTTTTTTAAACTTTGTCAAAAACTAACCTTGTTCTAGTATTATTCAGAGAAATCGATTCAATTATGGAAATGGGTAAAACGGCCGGGACTTGAATCTCACAGCTTTTTGGCAACGACCCATATATGCGATAATAATCGTACACTGAAAAAAATGGTTTAGCTGTCCCAGCTAGACGTTTAGCTGGATTTCGTCTTCTAAGAAAATATAGCTGTGTTATCTAAATTTCTAGCTGAGTTACCTAAATGTCTAGCTATTTTAGCTAAATTTTTCCATCTAGAAATTATCTAGATAAATTAGCTACAAAATTTCTAGACGGAAAAATTAGCTAAAACAGCTAGATATTTAGGTAACACAGCTATATTTTCTTAGAAGACGAAATCCAGATAAACGTCTAGCTGGGACAGCTAAACCATTTTTTTCAGCGTAGGCCTATTTTTTCCTGACACAAAACTCGCTTTCCATATATATATATAATTTAAGTAACTATTTTCTTATTTGTCACCCATCCCGCCATATCAATATAATATGATAAATATTTCTCCAAACGTTTTCTCCGTGAAAGATTAGGGGAGTCTTTTCTTTCCGTGCACTATTTTTTTTAATGTATCGCCGTAAAAAAGTATCATTGCAGTACTCATTGCAGGGAAATATCAAAATGAGGCTCTAAAAAAACCTCGCAGAAATTCTCCGACCTGGTCCGGGTAGGCCATGAAACGCCGCCCCCAATCAGGAACGGCGTTTAATGCCCCACCAAGGCTTGCCAGATCTGGGCCCGAACGGGGCCATGACAAACTTTCTGCGGGGGTAGCCGGTGGTCTTTTTTTTTCATTGAAAATAACAGCATGATGTTATCTTTTTCACGTGCTTGAAGTTCTGAACGTTCAAATGAACGAAATTTTTTACTGATGACTTTGTAAACCAGAAAAAGTGCTAAAATGTTTGTTCATTCATATTGGAAATAATTTAGTATTGAAACAGAATTATAAATCATATTTTAAATTGCAGTTGAAGCAATATTTATGGCTAGAATAGAAATGAGGAAAAATATTTCGTTCATTTGAACGTTCGGAACTCCAGGTACATATCATTTTCAAAAACAGGGCAACTCGAGTCTCAAATACATACATACCTGCAAAAAATTATACTGTAACAAAAAGGGAACTCAAGTCTTTTACAGTAATTGGTAAAATGGTAAATACTACAAATGAAATGAAGTGGTTTCTAAGAGCCTCTGATACAATTCTAAATAATGCTAATGAATTCTAATTTTTTGTTGGACGTGTCAATATCGTTTAGTATCGCATTCCTGAATATGCATAGACCATCTTAAGCCTCTTCATCGAAATTCGCCGAGCAGTTTCGAGTTTCTGCCAAACATTTCGACCATCTTTTCCTATAATCACAAAGCTCCTATAATAAGTCTGACCATTCTCCATTCTTTGTCACTATTGCCTCAAGAAGGACAGGTAACAGTCTTCACACCAGTTCACAATTTTTTTTTATGTTTTCTTCATGAGGTGGTAAACACGTAAAGATTTGCGGTTAACCACCGAAGTAGAACGTTCAAGCTTTAAAAAGTGTCTTTCAGAAAGGTATTTATAAGTTCCTTATCTAGATTCTTCACAATCAGCTTGGCTAATGCTCTACTAAAGAAAAGACTGTGATTCAGGTATGGAGAACCAGTGAGGAGATGCCACAAGATAAAGAATGCCGTTCTCTTTTCTCTTGTAAATAAAAGCGTGGTCTCTATGACCCTTTTTCGAGGATCACCGCTTTGACGCCATAGTGTGTAGTCAAGAGTGATGAGGTCATCGACTTTTTTTATTTTTTTCTAACTTTCAAGAAGTATTGTCAGGTTTAACCATGCAAGAGGGCTTCCTTCTCATTTCTTTCCCTTTTCATTTCTTCATTGGTACCTTTTCCGCTATTCTTAAGAGCAGCGAGCATGAAGTCTGCATTTTTTCGCGCATTGTTTTCTTTTATTCTTCACTTTTTGTCTACTAAGGACATGAGGATTTTTGTTCTTTGGCGAAGCAACTAGTGGATCAGACTCAGGGCCAGAGAACACCTAAAGTTATCACTAGTAAAACTATAGTATAGTGCAGCGTTTCCCAAACTACTACCGCGGGTAGACACCCTACCGCCCGGTAGGGGGATGCCACTCCGGGCCCGGTAGCTCGGCAAGCTCCCCCCTGCGAGCAGACGGCTGCTTTCGTATACCTGCCACGAAAAACCCTTTCATTGTTATGAGATAATGTCCAGTTACAATAACTGAAATGATAAAGACACGGCTCAATTAAATTTTAATTAGCTGAATGAAATCCGTGACATAATTTTAAAGAAATGAAAAAAAAGTTCTTGAAAATCGGTTGATATCTGCACTCATGAAAGAAACATTTACAAATCTTGTGAATATATAAATGGGACCTCTCAGTGTAACAAAAGTGCGATAACTCTTGAAGTTATTATCCGATTTTCTTCTATCTTTTTTTAACGTTTTTGTCATAATCTAACAAATCTAACGCAGCCTATTAAAGTTTAATTTATTATTATTTTACCAAATTTTTATTTTCCTCAACCGGCTCTAATTCTCTAACAATGGGAAGGTCGCACTAAGCAAGCATCCGCGTCCGAGTGACAGGCGTCCAGTGTCTCTCTTGGGTTCTAGTATTGTGAAAAAATTTGAGGGTGGCGACCCTACCGCTCCCCAGAAAGTGCGAAAAAAGTTTGGGAAACGCTGGTATAGTGCAGCGTTTCCCAAACTACTACCGCGGGTAGATACCCTACCGCCCGGTAGGGGGATGCCACCCCGGGCCCGGTAGCTCGGCAGGCTCCCCCCTGCGAGCAAACGGCTGCTTTCGTATACCTGCCGCGAACAACCCTTTCATTGTTATGAGACAATGACCAGTTACAATAACTGAAATTATAAAGACATGGCTCAATTAAATTTTAATTAGCTGAATGAAATCCGTGACATAATTCTAAAAATATGAAAAAAAAATTCTTGAAAATCGGTTGATATCTGCACTAATGAAGCAAACATTTACAAATCTTGTGAATATATAAATGGGACCTCTCAGTGTAACAAAAGTGCGATAACTCTTGAAGTTATTATCCGATTTTCCTCTATCTTTTTTTAACGTCTTTGCCATAATCTAAAAAATCTAACGCATCCTAATAAAGTTCAATTTATTACTATTTTACCAAATTTTCATTTTCCTCAACCGGCTCTAATTCTCTAACAATGGGAAGGTCGCGCTAAGCAAGCATCCGGGTCAGAGTGACAGGCGTCCAGTGTCTCTCTTGGGTTCGAGTATTGTGAAAAAATTTGAGGGTGGCGACCCTACCGCTCCCCAGAAAGTGCGAAAAAAGTTTGGGAAACGCTGGTATAGTGTACTATAGCGTAAAACTACAGTATAGTATATAGGGATTCAATTTTGTTGCAGGTCATTTTTTTACAAATTAATTTTGAACTTCAGTTATGTTCGCTCTCTTGATCAATGCAAAAACTAAAAACCAATTGAATTGCTTTCAATATTCGTATTGCTCAATATGAACCAATTCTGGTTGAACATTGTTTCAGTACATTTTGACGCCGTTTCTTTGTTCAAAATGAAACTTAATTTTTTTCTGTTTATGTTTGCAGTTTAACGTATGGGACCATTTTTCTTTAGTCGGAAACATTATATGAATTTTGGTAGACAAGAATTTCAAGAATTTTTGTATTGGCCAAGTAATCTAAGTGCATGTGATATAAAATCCCGAAGAAAATAGTCTTAACGAAGAGTTTCAAAAACTGAATGCATCAAACCTTGCCTCGAGTGTTGTATCTATCGCCATTTAAGTATTATATAATATATCTACATATAGAAAGACAAAATTTTAGCGAAGGTGAGTATAATTGCTTCATTCTGTTTTCGGAAACTTTTGTTCGATTATTTTCTTTGGCACGCAGTCCATGTAATTTCAGAGAGGGTTCGGAAGAGTCCATGAAGGTAGAAAAGTATCGAAATTCGATAGTCGAAAGTCGATGTATACCAGAACATCTGGTTATGTTGACCAGAACGTTGTATTCCTAAGCTACAAAAAAACTGTCTAGTAAAGATTTCTGGTTAAACTCTCCAGAAATTCTGGTTAAAATTAACAGTATTTCTGGTAAGACTAACCAGAAAATTTCCAAACAGAAACTTCTGATACTTTTAACCAGAATTTATAGTAAGGGCATATTTATAATTTTATTCTAGCTCGTATTCTGGTTGAAGTAACCACAGTGCCGGATTAACAAATTTTGGGCATTCAGGCCATCACTTTTTGTGCCCCCCCCCAATAATTTTGAAAATGTTTTTAAGAAATTTTTGAGACAAAAAAATGAAACAAATAACAATAGCTTATAATATATGTCTTTATTATACATTTTAACGTACAGTATTTACAATCTTAATATCCTACTTTAAAAGCGTTTTCTGGCCGAAGTAAACTAATGTTCGTCACTCAATGAATTTCTCAAGTAATTCTTTACTCGCTTTAATACAAATTGATGGTTTTTTTTTTTTTTTGAGAAAAAGTTACAAAAGTCTAAGAGGTCAATGGGCCTCTAATTCCTCATAGCATAATTTTGAACTTTAATTGACATTTAAAAAAATAAAAAGTTACTAATGTCTAAGCCTAAGGTCTAAGGGACCCACTGGGCCCCTAATTCCCGATAGCATAATTTTGAAATTTAATTGACGCTTTTTTGTAAAATAAAAAGTTACAAAAGTCTGAGGGGCCCCCTGGGCCCCTAATTCCCAATAATATAATTTTGAAATTCAATTGGCTTTTTTTTAAAGAAAAAGTTACAAAAGTCTGAGGGGCCCTCTGGGCCTCCCAGACCCTCGGGGCCCCTAGGCCATGGCCTACCTCGGCCTACTGGTTAATCCGGCACTGAGTAACCAGAATTCTGGTTGGCTCGACCAGCATTTTTTTTTATTGAACGAGTTTATCAAATTCCAAGTTGTTTAAATTTTAATATTTTTATATTACATATATTATTTTATAGACACTGTGCATGGTTTCGGAATTTTCCGGAACGTTAGCCCTGAACGAGCTGGAAAAGGTGTTCGGAAAAAGTCCATAACCATAGACAGTGTGTACTTTACATTTTCAATATTTCAATATTAAAAACCATCGTACATATATGTAGAAGCAGTGAAAATTGGAGAATTTCCATTTTAAAGCAATCAAAGTTGAAGTCTGAAAAAAGTCAATTTCAAATTTTAAAACAAGTTATGCTCAAAACATTAAATTAACAATAAACTATTTTGATCTAAAATGAAGATAATTTCAATCTTAGAAAGTTGGAACTCAATCAAATTTAGAAAAGATACATTTTTTTGATGTTTTATTCAATCATACAAAAAATTTATTTGAGTTTACAATAGGAGATAATTGATTTTTCAAATAATGTTATTGAGTTGTACATAAGCTTAGTTACAGAGCAATAAATCGTGTGCTGAAAATTCAAACGTTATTTAATTGTAATAATGAAAAGGTAGTTGAATTTTAAAATAATTTCTAAAATGATATATTTCTCACAATATAAATTGTACAGGAACAGCAAGACAAGATTCTATTCGTCAATTTGAGTAAAACATCTAGTATTCTATTATTTAAATTGCATAAAATTCTAACATAAGCCTGACTAAAATTATTATACATGTCATGGACTCGTAACTTAAAGGGGACCATTTTGAAGAAGACGGAAATAACGTAATAGCAGGAAGAGACGCAGAATCTCTAGGGACACTAGGGTAATAAGACAAAACGACTTAGAGCGTTATTATTCACAAGAAAATCTAAATTACAGTTATTGCACCGCACAGGAAAAATATATTGTGCGTGGTAGACCGACACCGGTTAATGAGGTATGGCTTTTTCAGGCTCCCATCTGCAGCAGAAGTTAAGGGCGGAAAGCAGAAAACGCTATTGTTTAAATTTTTTTATCATCCGGGTCACTAATGAATAATTTTTCACAAGAGGGCTTCATCTATTGGCTTTAAAACAGACTATAGTTGCGCGCCAGTCCTATTTTCAGAAAATTACCCGCTGACAGACTGAATGACGTTGAATGAATTTCAAACTGAAAGACAAGTGGAACAATGGTTTTTCTCCATAAATTTTAATTAAATAGTGTGATGAAATATGTCAAAGTGAAGCATCTACAACTCTTACACGGGGAAACGGATTGGAGGAATACAAAAAAACTCAGGATTTAATTTTGTTTCAGCTCATTTTCTTACAAACTCATTTAATGTCAAAACTGAAAAACAATGGTAACCGAGTTTTCCTTCGGGGAGAAATTAGGCGTATGATTATCATCGTGAATGTGAATTTGAATCTCCATAAATATAGATTACAGGACAAGGAGTGCCAAGAAATCGGCATATTTTTATCATGCTCAGCATTTTTTATCATGCTAGAAACGGAGCGGCGGTTCGAGCCGGTCCAATTTAGCATCAAGGATTAACAAATTTTCCTGCAATTTTTTTAATTTGTCAATCATCGTTGCACAAGTTAGAAATTTAGAATCTATACATATTTCGACGATTTCAGATACCTAAAATCGTCCTTAAAATGTTTACAATTGGAATAAATATAATGGAATGAGATACACCAAAACAGACCAATTTTGTGGATTCAACTCCCGAATTACATATTATATTGTCGACTTAGTTGCATAAGGTCGTAAGCCACAAGAATGAAACCTCGAATGAAACTTTATAGCAGAGGCAAAAAACATATTGTAGGGTTAAACCTTCAGAAGGTCGCGACCCATTTGCTTTACAAAAATATATATTTCAAGAAAAAAAGTCTTATATAGATACAAATTTACATAAAAAACTTAATAGTTACTACTTTTTTAATGGTTAAAACCCAGATTATTTAGAATATATGCAAAGAATAATTTTTGTACGAATTATTGTAATACGTGTGGCTTACGTGAAATAAATCGAAACAAATCTTAATGCTGAACATCCATATTCTCCATATCTGCAGCAGTTTCCATACTTCGAGAACCACGATTTTAAGTATACAACAATATGAAAAATAATAACTTTCAGGCTCTGTTTACAGTTTACACTGTTAATGTTAGAACTGGGTAAATTTAACTGGTACATTCAAGTGCATTTACTGTGTTATCCTTGTAATTCAATGCGCTTTTATTAAAAAAAAAAGGGGCGAGTAAAAACTGTAAAGCCCGCAACTTGTGAAATATAATGTATCGACTTTTGATTTAATTCCAATGAAAAAGAGCTGAAATTGGAAAATAAATACAACCGGTTAAACAGAAAATCTGGCGATAAGAGCATCAAAAAAGTTGCCTTCAGCAAAATGTAAATGTTAGTTAAATGTGGCCTAAATTGTGTTATTGCACTTGAAACAAGTTTGAGTGTAACATAAGTAGGTCTCGCTGGAATTGCAGAGCAGTGTTTTGAACAAATATAGGAATTCTCGAATCGTACTGCATCAAGGCTGCACATACGTTCTTGAGTACGAAGGTATTATTGCCACAAACCGGTAAGTTCGGCCATTATATTGGTGGCTGTTTAACTGAACAATGCTCAGGAGTACTGGATCGTCCATATTTCGTAGAGCAAGGGTGATAACGTAAGGTAAGCCATTGTACTCGTTGTGATGGGCCGCGAATTTATATATCCCGCGCTTATACGTGCGTACTGAAATGTCTCCTGCTTGCCTTATACGTTCTTCTGCTCCCTGCATTCATCAATCCAATTTATGCATCGTGAAATATTGCCGAGTGAATACACTGCATTATTTTCAGCCTGATTTACTCGTTCAATGCCCCAACCAACGGCTACAGAATTTATTTCTTCATTACATGAGGATAAACAACTTGCAATACGCACAGAAAAAACTGAAGTTAAATTTTGTTGCATGTAAAATTTTCAGCTGTTAAAGATTACATGCTATTTGGCGAAAGTTTATCTTACGATGGAATAAAAGCTGTCGTCTGCTACGTCCTTTGCAGCAATGGAAAAACGGCAAAGTATGAGTGAAAAGCTATATAAATCAGGACACCAGATTTAAAACAACCTTTTACTAACCTAATTGTTATTTTGAAAATAATTAAACTTTTCGCGGACGAATCAAAACGTATTTTTCCTGAATGTAAATAAAGAACTTGACTCAACAAAATCATCGTCACCATCTTTAAAGATTATTCCATGGCTTATGAAGTTCATGAGATGGTAACCGATCTTGAATGATTTTATCGTGATACTTTCTGCCACAGTCGGTATTGTAGGTTAAGAACAAAACGAAAAATGGGAATCGAATTAATTTTGAAGTGGATTTGTGGACATCAATGAAGTATTTAATGTTTTCACGTCAGCTGGCAAGTTGTCTACACGCCGAAGGAGAAACAATAATATCAAATAATACAAAATAATACCAATTACAGGGAGGAAAACTTAATTTTTTTTACAGCTTGGACAAAAATGATTTTTCGATCCGACTGAAAAATCCCGAAAATAAAATTCTCGACACTGTAAAATTCCCGAGTTGGAAAATTCATGATTAATAAAATTCCCGAACAGTTAATAATATTACCGAATTTGAAAATTGCCGCCAGTTAATAATATTACCGAATTTCAAAATTCCCGACAGAAAGTGGCCGAATTATAAAATATCTGAATTAGAAAATTCCCGAATTTAAACAATTTTTTTCAAATGAATATTATTTATTTATTTATTAAGAATATAATAAACAAATATTTCTATTAAAGAAAATATTTAATGTTTAATGTTTCGAAAATTATTGTTTGAATTTAAAATAACAATATTTGAAAAAAAAATTTGGAGGACTGAAAAATCCTGGAAAATAAAATTCCCGACTCTGTCAAATTCCCGAATAAAATTTTCGAATATATAATAAAATTCCCGATTAATAAGAATTCCCGAATAATGAAATTCCCGAATTGGAAAATTCCCGAACAGTTTATGATATTACCGAAATGGATAATTCCCAACAGTTTATAATATTATACCGAATTTAAAAATTCCCGACAGAAAATTGCCAAATTATACAATATCCGAACTAGAAAATTCCCGAATTTAAACAAATGTAATAATTAAATACTTTTATCAAGAAAAAAATTATTCTTAATGCTCAAAGTTTCTAAAATTATTGTTCAACATTGAAATAACAATAATTGAAAAAAACTATATTTCTGGATGAAAATTGTCTTCAAGTATTGTTATTTTAAATTCAAACAATAATTTTAGAAACTTTGAACAGAAAAAAATATTTTTTTAATAAAAATATTTGATGATTGGATTTTTAATCAATACATAATATTTATTGAAAAACTTTTTTTTATTGTTTCGGGAGTTTTATAATTCAAGAATTTTCCAGTTCGGATATTTTATAATCCGGGAATTTTCTATCGGGAATTTTAAAATTCGGTAATGTTATAAACTGTCGGGAATTTTCCATTTCGGTAATATCATAAACTGTTTGGGAATTTTTTATTCGGGAATTTGATTATTTGGGAATTTTCCAATTCGGAAATTTTATTCCATATTCGAAAATTTTATTATTCGGTAATTTGACAGAGTCATGAATTTTATTTTTTAGGATTTTTCAGTCGTCCAAAAATTTTCATCCAAAAATATATTTTTTCAATAATTGTTATTTTGAATTCAAACAATAATTTTATAAACTTTAATCAGAAAAAAATATTTTTTTATACGAATATTTGATGATTGTATTTTTAATAAATAAATAGTATTGATCGAAAAACAATTTTTGCCATTGTTTCGGGAGTTTCATAATTCAGGAATTTTCCATATCGAATATCTTATGATTCGGCAATTTTCTATCGGGAATTTTCAAATTCGGTAATATTATAAATTGCCGGGAAATTCCTATTTTGGTAATATCATAAGCTGTTCGGAAAATTTGTATTCGGGAATTTTCCAGTTCGGGAAGTTCAGTACATATTTGAAAATTTTATTATTCGGGAAATTCCCAATTTGGGAATTTGAAAGAGTCAGGCATTTTATGTTCTAGAATTTTTCAGTCGTCAAAAAATTTTCATCCAAAAAAAATATTTTTTCAATAATTGTTATTTAAGATTCAAGCAGTAATTTTAGAAACTTTAAACATTACAATTTTTGTTGATAAAAATATTTGATCATTGTATTTTTAATAAATAAATAATATTCATGAATAAATTTTTTCATTTGTCTAAATTCGGGAATTTCATAATGGGAATTTTATAGTTAGGATATTCTAGAACTCGGCAATTTTATGTCAGGAATTTTATTATTCGGGAATTTTCCAATTCGGTAATATCATAAACTGTCGGGAATTTCATCATTCGGGAGTTTTTCATTTCGGTAATATTATAAAATGTCCGGGAACTTAATTATTATGGAATTTTCCTATTCGGGAATTTCATTATTCGGGGATTTTCTAATTCAGGAAATTTACAGTCTCGAGAATTTTTCAGTCTTCCCGATTTTTCACTATAAATGTATTTGGATGTTATTTTTCATTTCGAGAAAGCTATTTAATTAAATAATAAAATCATTACACATTTTTTATAGACTTTATAATTGAATTGAATAGTTTTTAGAAAATAAAGAATAATGTCCAAATACACTTATGGTGAAAAACCATTTTTTTCTCAGTTTTGAAAAAAATAAAGTTTTGTCCCAATGCAATTGGTATTATTGTTCATCCCTCAGCTTGCAGACATCTTTGATTTCGCACCCTCCCCCCAACCTGAAATACCTGACAGAATATATACTTAAATTAATAAATTTCCATCAATTTTATAAAATGTTATCTACAGTACAAAATTAAGATTTTCTATTTACATTCAATATTTTTGATAAATATTTATTTAATAACTTTTCAAAATAAAATTTTACGACTCAGGGTGCCCTTATACATGCCAAAACTTCTGAGTTCAAGAAATTATTTTTCTGAATTTTCGAAAAAATGAAGAAGAAAAGTTTTTTTCTGATTTTTCTGTTTGAAAATTAACTCGTTAAATAATAAAAATTTGAAGCATGAAATAAGATCGATAGGAGTTGTAGTTGTTCATAAATTCATAAATCATCTATTATTAGCTTCAAAATTTTACTCCGTAAAAAGGATTTTATATTAAACTGCAATACCGACGGATCTCGAAGCTTTCAAAACGGAAATTCCTATCTCATAACTTGTGCGTTATGATTAAGATCATAGTGAATATGACGACTTTTTCTAATGTTGTCGAGTGCTTTATTGATAGTCATGAAAAATATATAAGCATTCGTCCGCGATAAGTGCAATTATTTTTAAAATGAAATGGTAATAAGTGCAATGTTTTGAAAAATCTGGTGTCCTGATTTCCAGACCAATTTCATCCAACTTCACTCTTCTGTTCTTTGCACTGCTGTGAACTACATAGCAGAAGACGCCTTTTCACTGAAAAACAACTGACAAATTATTCCGAGACAGTTTAAAAACACGGAATTATCTCAGTTTCATGTAAAGTTTATTCGACAAGGTTAATTTTTGTTGCAGCGAAACTTTCGTCGGAAATCGATGTAAAGTTTATCTTCTGTTTTTTCTGTGCGGTACATTTTATCCAGCTGCATGTATTACAATACATTTTCCAACCAAGTTTTATTTCATCTAAACTCTTTGATAATCATTTCTTCAAATATAATTACAAATCGAGCACAAGTAAATAGATCGAGACTTTTTGAGATTTTATAAAATTTGGAAAAATTCAAAAGGAAGCTATGGAAAAAATGAGTAAAGTCTTTCCTCTCTTAAGACAACTTAAACTTGGAATCGCAGATTGAAATTTGTTTAACTTTAAAAATGAACTCGTTCTAATTCACATAATTCAACGTGATATCAAGTAAGATTTGAAATTTGAAGTTATTGGATAGATTTTTTCTTTTACTAAAAATACAACAAATTTGACATGCTCGGCCCTAAAAAGACTTTGCTTCCTCTCGGTACACACGAAACTTTGTGTAATAAGAGTATGATTTTCGAGTTTTTTCACGAAATGACCAGTAAAGTACCTCCCTACCAATAAAGACCTAATGTGCTTCTCCAAAATACACACGAAAAAGCAAGGAAATCATACTTGTGTTAGACAAAGAAATTAACCGTCTACTAATTCAAATGAATCCTAACTCCTGTCGATTTGAACGTGATCGCGTTGCCCCCATGCATATTTTTTTCTTTATCGACAGACTTACCAAATTGAAACGTTAATTTTTGTTCAACTGACAGAACATTGTAATCGACGATAATGATCTGAAAGAAAGGTACCATTTTCGTACCGTTTTCCATAAATCTTGGAAAGGCAAGGACATAAAGAAGACGCTGGAACTTTGAAATCCGTGTAAAGACTTCAAGGGAAGAAAATTGAACCAATTCCCGGTGTGTTTGTCACGCTAATCGACATTCCAGGCTGCGGCAAAAACCAGTTTGCCAGAAAACGACATTTTACTTCTCACACAATTTGCCAGGTTTACACAGGTAGGCGAACTTTGTAGTACCCTTTGCGACTGTAGATCAGTGGTCGGCACGCTCTTGCCCAGGGCAGGCTACCCTGCCCGGGCTGCCCAACGACCTACTTTCTGGGCAGGTACCTGCGAGCTTGGGCAGACCGACCCTTTCCTCAGGGGTCCTTTGTTGGAAAGTAGAACAAATTGACAAAATTTAAAAATCGTTAATTTTGTAATTAGCGATTTGAAAGTGATATTTTTGGAATCTGCGAATTTTTCCGATTTCAACGATATGTAATTTGTCTATAAAGGTTGAAAATTTAAGAAGTATTTAGTATAAAATTGAATATTAAGCTAAAGTTTTTTGATATTAAACTCCTTCAAATTTTCAACTTTCTTAGGCAAGTAATATATCATTGGAATCGGAAAAATTCGTAGATGCTGATTATGCTATTTCCAAATCTCTAGTTGAAAAATTAAAAGTTTTTAAATTTCTTTACTTTGACCTGCCTGTGGACAAAAGACCCTTGCTGGAGAAAGCTCACCCACACTGAGATCCGTGAATAGAACGAAAAGTAGTAGAAAAAATTAAGCCGGGACGGGCCTGACCATACCTAAAAAGTGAGCAAAAAGTTTGCCGACCACTGCTGTAGATTGGAGAAATCCATGAAGAGGCCTTGACTGGAAACAGGCTGCTAGTAGCTAGCTGTGCATACAAAAGAGAGGGTACCTCTCAGGTAACTTTTCTTGGAGCCGCTCCGCGGTTTCAGGGGGTCCGGAGAACCCGAGGGAACATCTATCTATTGTTCAAAGGGACCTCTTGAGTGCAAGGTGCATCTTTCAACGCCTCAGCAGGTGAATGAGGGGAAGCGTTTGCTCTTACTTACTCTTGACTACATTTTTCTCATCCGTCGACAATTTTCTCTCTACTTCTCAAGTCACTTCCCGAAGCGTTACACCAGAAGCAGAACGCCTCTTTTCGTTAAATTTTTTTACTTCACGACTTCCGTTAACGAACGAGCGGTACTAAACAGTAGGTCTTAGTCTCGATTCAGGATATTGTACGAGCAAGAGGAAATAATTTCAGAGAATGCTCCAAGGGAAAGCTTCTTGAAGATTTACGATTTGAAGCAGGAAGATGAGAAGAGACGGGTTATGTTGTAAATTAACAAAGAAACTTTTGCGACGAAATCTGAGTTTCTTCGTTAAGGATTATTTTACGTTGAGATTCAAATCAGGGTGGCCAGTTTAGTATTAAAAAAAAATTCCCAGTCATTTACAGGCTTTCAAACATTTCTGATGGTCATTCGTAATGTAAACGATTCTTTATTTCGTAGCTTCATTTTTCTTGATTTTTAGGACTACTTTTACAGAAAAATGGCCCTTATTTCAAAAAAATTTTAAACATGAAAAATGATAAATTTCAATTTATAGCACTCAAAAATGTAATTAAAAAAAGTGTGTCACCTTCTTCTGTTTAACATAACCCAAAAGTAAAAGAGCTATGATCATTAAATTTGGACGAATTGATGCTCCAATTTATGTCTATGTCTGATGAGAGTTTGAACTATATCTGATAATTATAGAAGCGGTTTTTGTGTTGATAAATAAAAAAAAATAACCTTGTTTATGTGAGCAAAACTTTACGGATATTAGGAATGCTACAGCACTATATCTAATCCGAGGGGTTAACAACTCATGAAGTCAGGTGTACACCTTCGCAGAAGTCACTGAAATCATTTTAAGTCAGTGTACACTCCATCGGTCGAGTTGTAAACCCTCGATCTAATCGCATTTTCGAGACGCGTCGAATGACCTATTGACGAATCTTCCATGACCTCTTACGATCTGGCAATACCGATTTATAACTTTTTAAAGGCACTGAATAATATTACGGAATTTTGTGCAAAACTAAACGGTCAAGTATAGCGCTAGGGCTAGTATTACGGAATTTTCCGTAACGTTAGCTCTGAACCAGCTGCAAAAGGGATTAATCTTAGGGAAAATTACGTAACGTTAGACAGTTCGATTTTAAAAATACATTGTTTATCTTTTTTATGTGAGGAAAACTTTTTTAATATTGGGAATTGAACAGTACTCTATATGATTTGTTTGCGTCTTCGTAACGCATCGGTGACCGATTGAAGAACCTTTCATGACCTACCCTCTGACCTACCAATTTTGAAACCAAATTATTCTTCTCACTTACACAAGAAAAACTTTTTTATATTAGGAATCAAGAATATAACAGTACTGTATAGCATGTAATTAAAGAATTTATGATGACCTTTCATGATCTATAATTAATCAATACCGATTTATAAAATTTAAAAAAACGCTTTACATTGTTTATATAAAGAAAACTGATTTAATATTTTAAATATAACACTACTGTGACTTAAAAAGTTGTTATTTGCAACAAGATACATTGATTGACCTTTTGATGGTCTCTCCCAATTTATGGAAATAAGACTTTCAGTATAAGATAGAAATATCAACTTGATGAAATAAGTTTCAGTTTTTTTTTCTTAGTGAAAATAAACCTCCCTCTACACGAGGAATCAAATTATTTGATGCCTGTGAGGATGCAAAGTGCTCATACAGGAAAATAAATACATCGATCTATAATAGTGAATAAATACATATAGTAATTAGCAGAGGTATTATTCTTTGAATTCAGTCAATCTTACTACGTTAAATAGTTGAACTAACAAGTTGCCTTGCAGAAGTTATATGGAACTGCTGGATCGAACCAATTCTATGAAAAGTGTGTACGGAAAGCCGCGTCACTATCTACGATAATGGTAGATACAATGATTACAATGATATTAATGATTAATACAATGATTGTAGATTCAACAATCCACATTTCCCCTGCAAACGATAAGAATTCAGAAATAATAATTTCAACTTGAAAGATGTTGAAAGTTAAAGAATTGAAAACAAACTATTGCAAATTTTAAATGAATTATTCAAGAAATATTTAAAAACAAAATGTCTCCAAATTCATTTATTTTCTATTCACAACACTCGAAATGGAACCAATTCAAAATTGAAATTAGATCACATGCTTATTTAAAGCTTTTTTGGTCATTATGATTTTAATTAGTGCATTTCAGTTCAAGCCCAGCTTGAAGTGACGTTATGAATTTTTTTATTTATCAACCTTATTTTCCCTAACAGTAGGGATATACATCAATCTCTTGTGTAAAGAGTCACAATCAGTTTGCGTTCCAGCGGTCTCAACGGAAGTTGGAAATATTTTTTTTCCGTTTATTTGAGAGAACTTATTTATAATATTAAAGCAAATTTCACTTTTTAAGTAAATCTAATCAAATTCATGCAAATTGCGTCCACAGTGAATCTGAAAACATATTCACCCTTTCGCTGTCTATGAAAATGACTTTCCTTCCTTTTACATTTACTCAGGTCAATATGGTAAAGCACAAGAAAAGTAAGATGAAGAACCCCTGGAAACGCAAGGAAGAGAAATAGTACGAAACGATTCATATTGATGAGATGAGACCCCTAATTAAAATTAATTACTCTCGTTAAACGTAAATAAGAACTGGATAAACGATTAAAGGAAAAACGTCTGCTTTCTAACAGAGTACCCATTGCTACTTTGTGACACTGAAGGATATTCAATGTACATATACTTTCGCAGAACTAAAACAGTTGTGCTTCAATTCCTTCCTCAGAAATAAACTTTCCGTAGTGATGAAATATATGTATCATTCATCAGTGTTTTAATTATAACTATTTCCCATGTGACACTTGCACAACTAGAATATACTTCATTAATGACCAGGACTATCTATTAGAATTACTATGGAAACTCGTTTCTCACCTAAAATACGGCTTTTCCTCATACTGAGAAAAAAATATGTAAAAAGGCAGTGCTGGCGACGTTGTTTCTTCTTTACTGCTGAACGAAATGACCACTTAAAGGATATTGAAAATATACATTAACAGAATGAAATGAAAAATCCAATTTTACAAATGGGTTCTCTGAATTATTAAGAAAACTTCAAGAATTTCCTTTAAATGCGAAAAAAGAATAGTCATAAAGCTGAGAGACACCTTTTCCTATCTCGCTGAATTGCATATAAAATAACTCAGAGGAAGAAGTTCATTTGAGAAATGGTTTATAAAAGGTCTGGCAAGTATCGTTTGCATTTTGGTTTATTTGATGATACCTACTCTTGAGCAGGGAACACGTTGCTTCCACGCTCACCACCTGCTTCTCCATCAGCGACGGCTAGCAATATTCCTGACGCACCAAAGCAAGCATCTCCAAATTAATTAAATTCCTCCCTCTACTAACCAAGTATCATCGTCCACATGGCGATGGCGCGTCACAGGTGCAACAGTCGCTTATTCCTTTAAGCATCGTTATCTCCTAACAGGTTCAAAGTTGGACTACTCAATTTTCTCAAGAATTACAAAAACCGTATTTGCTTATTTTTCCACGACTAAAATAGCACTATTGGGAAAACAGCAAATAAAAAAGGTCAATAATGTATCAATTATTAATTTCAGAGCCTTTGCCAAATTCAAGTCCCAGTTTTGTAAAAAGTAACTGACTAAAGTAGTTGTCCCAAAGTACATTTTACCAGTTTCAAAATTTTCTAGCCATTGAATTTACAACATTTTTCAACTTGAAATTTAATTTTTCATGAATCCAACTTAAGGTTAAAACCATACAATCGCAACAGGTTTCAGCTTTAATGTTTTAATCTTGATTGCATTTCATTTGAACCCGTTAAAATTCAAATGTTTCAATTTTATATTGTACACATGGTCACGATTATCAATTACTTTCTTAGTTCTAAACATTAGAAATGTTGTAAATTTTTAACTGTTACAGTTTGTACTTTAAAAGTTTTTAATTTCTGAATTTCAACTCACTTAAAATAGCCTAAAGTTGAAATAAAGATTGATGGAAGACAGCAAAATATTTATTATTTTGTACTAAAAATTTGAAAAAAAAGAATAGAAACTATCTTGTTTATTATATATTTTTGACGTTATTTTTTATGGCATACAACTGAAATATAAATTAGCGAAATATCAAGATCTAACTAGTTTTTATTGAGTTTAAAACTTCTCTTTATTTTTCATAGGGATATTTCTACATATTTTTAAGTTTCAATCGTTTAGTCTTCTCCCAAGTTGTATCTCAATTTTGAGTCATAAAAAAGAAGCTTATGGAAAAGATTTGTGAATAAAACGATTCTTCTACAGAAATGACTAACCTATCCAAAAATATTTATCTGACAACAAGAAAACAGTATAATTGATAATTATTAACCTTTTTTTTTGTATTTTCGTTAATATGAAAGTCAAGAAACAGACTTCCAAAAGCCTGAAATAAATTTGGAACTATTACTTAATAATAAATGCTTTATAATTTGGAAGAGAAACCAAGGAAATTGTCTGCTTTTTTCCGTTCTATGTATGTACTTTAAGACCGTGTGTCGATTTCAACGGTTGTTCAAGTTCGGACGCGTGTCGCCGGTTGCAAAAATACAAATCTCCGGATGTTCCAAAGGATCAACCGCCGTTCTGGACTTACAGGTGATTTCCAACTCATCCACAACGCAGTATTGATGCAGAATGATAAAAAACCAATTTCCTACCACCTACGCTCCTGAAATTCCTGAGAAGATTTTACTTTTTAAAACTTGTAAAAATGTAAAGACAATAACCTCCGAACTCAAGCGGCTGGAGAACCAAACCAGGTAAAAACCGGCATGCGTTTGGCTCACCTGTTTTGTTTGCCAATCGAATTTTCCCCTAAGCGCATTATTTCATTCTTCTCGTTTCACTTCTTTCCGCATGGAAGAAAATTTACTTAAGAAAACAAAATTAATGGCCTACTTAATACTAAATAACTTTTTTTTCGAGATGGACTTCAGGGTTTTTACGCATTTGACGAATGCAACCACCTGCTAGAGCGCAAAGAGGCGCAGCAAAGTTGGGGGAGAAGTTTTTTCTTCCCAAGGATAAATAAGGTAACAGACGCAGCGAAATCGAACGTGGAGTGTCGCACATGATGGAGATTGTTTTTCTCACTCACCTGCAAGGTGTAACAGCACGAGGATCACAGCAGCAGCCGGATGCCAAGAGGCTGCCATCGTGACAAGGGAGGTATGCACAGTCTTTCAACGTTTTTTTTAATATGAAAAAAATGTCACTTCGAAAATCACTACACGCACGATGCAATTTTAATGTAAACACAGTATCTTGAACTAGGTGTGACAAGACATTTGGTATCTCGAACTTCACTCCGCTCACACGTCGTATTGTCACGCTGGCCGATTTCCGACTGGCGGGGAGAGCCGCATTCGTGCTCGTCTGGCACATCGGGTGGGTTCGGAGATGCTCGGTTCGCCACACAGGACACAGCCACTCAGGTACGCAGCAAGTGGTAAACGCCGAACGGAACCGCACCCGCACGCGCTTCCACCAATCCAACCACCCAATCTAAGTTTTAGATTTTAGATGGATTAAAAAAAATATTTAAAATGGCTTCTTTTGAAATAGTCTAGCCACTCTAGCCGATTTTAAGGCTTAAGGCCTTTAAAAGGCTAACTGGAGTATCGAATTCCCGGAAAGTAAGCTGAGAAAAGGGGATTTAGATTTCAATGAGGGAATGAAAGGTTTGTGGTGAACCGAAATCGCAAATTTTGGTGATTTGAATGGGGCGTTACAGATGTGAGGTTCTATTTTTTTAATGCTGCAAACGCACATGTATTTTTTAATTTTTTTAACAAAATAAATCATCTTTTCTCCAGTTTATATACTAAGAACTAAGGAAATCTCATCCGATTCGTTTTTAATTAGAATCATTGCATTAACAATTAATAATAGTGCGGTAGTTGCATGAATTCTGGATAATGTATGTAGGCGTCCACACAGTGGGACGTATCTGGTATTTACTGTTTAAAATAGTTCACAGCCTGTAATTCTTAACCGATCTGAAATTTTATTTAGAAATTATCTACATTAAGTATCCAAGAAAACTGTCAAAACCGATTTTAACATTTTTTTTACGTTCAATAATATACTATCAAGTACAGCAGGAAAATTGGCCTTTTCAACAATATGATTGTTTATCTCTGAACAAATTACTTGAATAAACTCTTTGTTGATCATATAATTATGGATTGATAATAAAAGATTTCTCATGAAATACCAATTTATAAAGTTATAAACAATTCTTTAATATTTTATCGCCCATGGGTATACCAATACACATCACAAAAAAGTTAATATTGAGACCAGAGCGTTTCATTAGCAGATGATTCAAAATTGGTAAAAATCTGATTTTTCCATTGTTTAAAGTTTAAACAATATATATTTGTAGCCTGTAGGTTACGGTAAAACCGAGGGAAAATTCGCTTACGTATGTACATATATATATATATATATATATATATATATATATATATATATATATAATAAGGAATAATAATCGCGTAATAGCGACTAACATTTTTTTTGCTCTATATTTTTATTGCATTTTTGGCATGCCCAATTCTCCACGTTAAAATTTTAAGTTCCTCAAGCTCCTCAATTTTTAATTTAATTTTTTGCGCAACAATATATAAAAAATATAGTTATAAAATTAGCAATTTCAAAAACATGATTTTTGATCTAAAAGAGAATCGCTTAAACAAACTCGCTATTCATCAAAATTCACGTATATGTACTTAAGACACATAAATAAATTATTAATTCAATGTACGAGTTAATTCTTATAAACAATTTATGTAAACGAATACTTCTGTATTGTGCGAAAATGTTGAAAACACTGATTTCTTACATAAAATTCCTCATATTACGTATTATTTGATTTGTAATTGTTAACAGGGAATGTATTTAATTTTGTATAACAAATATATATCTAACTAATGCCCCAAAGGAACCTGTATTCGTGGAAATTTTCGTTTTTTGTAATAAATTTTGTCGGAAGCAAGTTATACTGATATTTAATTAAGATTTCTAGCTAATAACAAAATTGACAATTGTTATAAACTTATTATTAAAAACTCTGCCCGCTACATGGCCACCTTCTCATCGCGCACGGCTCGCTTCTCTTGCAAGTTTCTGCGTGCCTGCGTGTTAAGAGCCAATTATTTAACAATTACTTCTTGCTATGAATCGATAACATTTGATAATTGTTTAAGCAAACTTAATGGACAAATGCATTATTTGGCTATTTTGCAGTATTTAACGCTCGGACCTCAAACTGCAGGGTCACTCAGACCCATAGCTCGTTTTTTGTCGGGAATATTATTAGGCAGAAATTTTAGCCGGAAATATAAAAAATGTAACAAATTTCAAATTGTTTAGAAATTTTTTTTCGATGTGTGACTAATTCCAACGACACATGTAAACTACAGGGATTGATTCTAAAATGTTTAAATAATATCCGAGAATTTTTTTAAGTTCATCGGATGAGTAATTGTGAAATGGTAGACCATCAAAAAGTGCTCTTGGTCAGATTGACCCAGAGTGTCCTCCGTGATCGAAAAAATAGGTGTGAGCTCCGAGCGTAAAACTTTCTTTGTTTTTTGAACATAATCAACTGTTAATAACACATTAAAAAGATTTTCAGACACTTTGATAACGATTCAATATTTTTGTTGTTATTAAAAATGTTATAAACAGATTTTTCTCGTCTTCTGTATTTGTAAACTAAAAGTTGTATTTTTCATGTGGAATATACTGTTTACTTAGCAATAATTTATTGCTAACAGTTGATAACAATTTTTGATTTGTCAAAGAAACTGAATTACCTGTTAAAGTCCTATATTATATACTGTGTACGACTGCGTTAATTAAATTATTAAAAAAAGAACAATAGTCGATCGTTATCGAAATGTCTAAAAAAAATTTTTAAATCTGTAATTAACAGTTGATTACGTTAAAAGAACAAAGTTTAAATTCTGAAAAATAGACAAATAATGCATTTATTATTATTATTATACCATTAAGCCATTTCCCTTTCGGGGTAGGCGTGACTTGCTCGGTTGGGGAATAGTATTGTATAGGTTGAATAGGTATATAGGTGTAAGGTTGTAAGGTATGTAGACATGTAGGTATATAGGTATAAGGTAGATAGGTATATGGATGTTAGGTATAAATATTTCAGATTGATCTGGAATTCTCGTGTTATTTATTTAAATGACACGTTTATTCCGCAACACTGCTCCGACCCAGGTTGCTGATCAATCTCTCTAGCGATCACCCCAAGTGAAGAGCCTCACAAAATTGTTATGTATGGTTCTCCACTTGGGCCCATTAGTATCCAAGGTCTTTGTTTCAGGCGCCATTCATTCTACTGTCACTCTGTTTACAAACTATTTGTCGCCACACTTTTCTGTCCTGGCATACTACTCTAGCTTCCTTCACGTCCATGCATTTTTTCATGCAAGCTCTTGTGTTTCTATGGCTTCTTATGTCTCTACGGATCAATGTCTCATTTACAGATTCTAACCATTCTTTCGGCGGTCTACCTCTGGGCATTCTACCATTTACTTTACCTTTATACACTTGTTTGGTCAGTCGTTCACCTTTCATTCTTTCAAGATGTCCGAACCATCTTAACTGATTTCTTTCACATATGTCAACTAGTGTCTCTCCTGTACCACATTCTTTGAGGATAGTCTCGTTTCGGACTTTGTCCATCAGTGTTTTCCCGCATATTATGCGCAGAGGTTTCATGCCGATCGCGTTAATTTTACTCCTGTCCTTTTCTTGACAGGTCCATGTCTCGCTACCGTATAGTACAGTCGGTACGAATATAGAATTATGTATGGCCATTTTAGCTTTTTTTGATATATTTTTATTTGTGAGGATGGATCCTACTCTACCGATAACCTGTCTACCCTTATTTATGCGCCTATCTAACTCCCCATCTATTTTTCCATCGCTAGTGAATAGACTACCTAGATACACGTACTGGTCAACTTGTTCTAATCTCTCATCATTTATGATAATGTTGCATATTGTTTTCTCACTTTTTCCCTCAAACACCATGATTTTTGTTTTATTTACGTTAATTTTGAGTCCCATGTCCTTCATGCTTGTATTAAGTTTATTCAACATTCTTTGCAAATCCTCGACTGATTCTGCCATAACAATCTTGTCATCTGCGAAAGCTAACCCACGTACCTTGACTGTTTGGAGATCTACACCTTCTTCGTCGAAGAGTGCAGTTCTTAGACACTTATCCATGAATATGATAAATAGCCACGAGGACATAACGCATCCTTGTTTCACGCCTTGCATAATATCGAACCAGTCACTCAGTTTCCCGTTTACCCTTACGCTCGCTTTACTACCTGTATATATTGTTTTTATTGCTTGCAGGAGCCCTCCATTTACTCCGTACTCTTTAAGAACTTCCCAAAGTTTACTTCTATTTACCGTGTCAAATGCTTTTTCTAGGTCAATAAATGCACAGAAAACTTTCTTTCCTACTCTCAAGCTTTTTTCTGTGATCTGTCTTAGGCTAAATATCTGATCTGTACATGATCTTCCTGGCATAAATCCACTTTGGACTTCCCATAT
>CAKNYM010051697.1:0-93256 GCA_932195095.1 Andricus curvator
TTTTTTTTTTTATTTTGTCCAATGAGTTCTATTAGTTAATTTGACTAAAAACTCCGTATAGTAAAATAATTCACATATAAGTAAAGGCGCTGTGAAGTTATAATTTTATAAATGTCCGAAACTTCTAGTTTTACTGGAAAAATAACCACCTTATAATAAAAATTATGTTTCGTCCCATGCAATTAAATTGTTTTATTTTCACATTTCCAACTACAAAAATGGTATTATTAGTTTATTTATACTCTTGTATAACTGGAACAACATTATTTATTCGAAAAACATTCTTTTCATTAATTTTCTGCAATGTTTTTTTCGGAAGGGTTCAATTTCTTATTACCCTGCCCTGACAAACCAAAATTAAGGTAACGTCGATGGAAAACAACACAAAAAGTGTTCCCAAAGTTTTAAAGTACAATTAATTGAAAAAAACTTTGGCAAATAATTTTCTGTCGCTATGATCCAAATTTTTATCTTTTATTCGGTGACATTTTTGAAGAAATATAAAAGTTATTACGAGTTACGTCGATGCATACTAATAAAAATACGAAAGGTTTTCTTGGACTCTTTTTTATTTGCGAAGAATTTTCATGTTTAAACTCAAAATATAAAGGATGAGCATCAGATATTTTTTCTTCAATCCGACGTCCAAGCAGCCCAAAAAGGTATTCCTAGTTGTCAAACGGCGGCTGGTTATGTATCGATGTAACCTCAAATATATTTTCGAAGACACTCACTTTTGCGTGCATACTGCATATATAGTATATATTGCATTAAAATTATAATATTAATGATAAAAATTATACTTTTTAAGTCTAACTTTAAGATTCTCTAGCATAAATTTTTAAATAGTTCATTATTTATTTCCCACCTGACTCCAAAATTTGCCTCAGGCATGTGTGGACATCGGTTAACGCGATTTTTCGGGTAACATAATTTTTTTTTTACTCTGCCTTACAATAATATAACCTAATTTTTACTACGGAACTTGTTATAAGGTACTACAGTGTAGATTTTTAACAAGTTTTGCAATAATACAACCAGTAGTTTTAATATTATAATCCATGGACACTGTCTGTGGAGAATTACCCATATATTATGTCTTTACGGCTCCATTACTTATGCGTAACTACTTTTACCTCGTTTTTTTTAACCAAATGAGTAACAGTTTACAGAAATAATTGGACAATACAAAACACCTTAATTTCATTCGGATTCCTGGGTTTTCTTATAATGAAATTAATAAGAATTTGCATTCATTAATCAGTCAAATGATGAGCTATTGATACTATACATACATACATTGATTAGCAGTTCGAACTCGAAAGTTCATTGCCTCACTACCCGATTCGGGTAGTGTTTCTAGGTGGATATTTACTACTAATGTGGGCCCACCACACACACGACGGGCCAACAGCACGCAGGTATTCCTGAACGGTTACCCATCCAAGTACTAACCGCGCCCAGCAATGCTTAACTTCAGTGATCTTACGAGAACTGGTGTTTCCAGCGTGGTATCGCCGTTGGCTATTGATACTATACGAAAAAAAATTCATGCAAATTTTGAAATAACTATTGCAAAATGAACAATTATGATCCGAAATATTTTCTCCAAAGTATTGTTAGGTTTCTATTTCAAAAACTGATGAGAATGAAATATTGCATAGTGGGTCTATTCTCCTCAATTTTATCAATATTATTATAAAGATTTGATTAACTTTGAAGTTCAGTGTAGAGTAAGTATGTGTTCATCCCCAGTCTCTGATGCATGTATAGTGTATACATATATAATTTCAAAAAATATAATTCTAGATCCCAATAGAAGAATAAAGAATTGGAGATTCGGCTTTCTTCTTATTCAAATAATGAAAACATTTGGATGGTTATCTACAAAGCACCTATCATGAAGAATGTAAGTAGTACGGACGGCTGTTTCCGAATTTGTATTCAATTGCGTCCAAGGCAATGTGTAATATTACTCTTGAAAATTTATCAACGTTCAGTACACAATTTATTTCATTGAGGTCCACAAAACGTACAGAAAAGGCCAATGAGGAGGATGTGGGAGAAGATAGAGTGTTCAGCTTCACCTGCTTGGGTGCGTTTCACCTGGAAGCCACCCGCCCTTAGCAGATTTGTATTTCCAAAACTATACTTTGCTCTTTTCAGATTAAAAAATAAATCATTTTGGCACTATAAATATTATTTCTGTATATTACTGTTTTTTCAAATACGTATTTTTTGAACATCTTAGGATTTCACTGCACATACGAGCTAGGGACTAAAAATACAAATAAACAGCTGCATATCATCACTATTTGAAATTTCTATAGCGATTTCACTATAAATGCAATAGAAGTAATATGCATATATGTATAATAAATTTACTATAAATATTTAGTACTCTGAATAATGAGAAGATGATAGTTTCTTGCGATTTTGCTTAATATCTTTACAAATTATTTAAAATCAAAAGATCAGCCTTTAAAACGTTTGCTAATATATCAATCAGGATATATTAGCAGAAAGCAATTGTACGCCTATAAATGTTTCTATTACTATTTATTCAATTCGGTAATTCACTCTTGGTGCATTAGCATTTCATTCCTTTTAGTCTTTCGACGGGGCAAAGACAGACGCATATCAAGCTGACACGTTTATATTTTACAAATGTAAAAAAAGCAGCAATAGCACGTGTTCCATTAAAAAAGGGTGCTCTTAAGTGGTGCGTCTAAATGCAGAACGTAGAGCGGATCTGTTTCCGGTTGCCATATAGACATTCGAAGCTGGAAATCTTTCACTTCTCCAGAGTCCAGAGTTCCAGACTTCCTTTATCCCGAGATTTAGAGCCTCCTCTAGATTTGGAAGCCCTGTATACGTATTATGTTGCCAGTTTAAATCTAGGTATTTAGTCCAATAGTTCACTAGATACTTGTAGAAATTGACAGTTTTATTCTTTTTATGGAAAATGTTATATGCATGTAGTTATTGAGATCGAGAGGTTCCGAATATTTTATTTAAAAATCAGTTATTACAAAATTACAAGTTTTATCGGTTGTAAAATTTTCATCCGCAGCAGATGTCAACTGTATGGTTCCAACCAATCTGGAAGTAGCAGGCCCTGCCGATAGTAATAAAACCCAGACATATATCATCCTTCCGTGTCTCAAGACAAGTCCACCTGCTCTTGTCTTGGCACAGCTACAGCAATAAATGTAAGAGTAGTCTGTATATCTCCAATGCCTATCTGGTGAGATGGAACCATACATCATGGTCTTGAAGACATATTAAAGATATTCAAGACAAAATCAAGATCAAATATTTTTACCCAGGATCAAATTAGGAAAGTAGTGCATAACTACATCCTTCCGTCTTAGGCCTTAATGTGTTTCCACATTAAGAGTAAACCTATTTATTTGTGTTGCATACAAATATTGTCAAGTTTTTAACCTTATACATCACACACGAATGTAAATCTTAAGATGGTAAATTTGAATTTTTATCGATTCATATAAGTTCGACATTACTTATATTTTAACCTAAAACTTTTAAATTCTAAGATTATGTAATTTATAATGCTGCAGTTTGATTTTGTAACATTTTTATTCAAAATTGTTCGCGCTTGAAAGTTTGCTTAAAATTTAAAAGTGTCTTATCCATAATGATAGTATAAAAATACAATGAAATTAATAATTTTATGACTTCCATTTAAACAGTTGATACTAATTCCAGGTCATTATCTCACGAGTCATTGACTTGTGACTAAGGGAGGTGAAAAAGAAGGTCAAGATAGCAAAAACTAGTGATGTAAGTAACCTAACTTGGCATTAAGACTATAAGAGTCAAAGTCAACAGAGAGTCTCAATTGATTGCGCAAATGATGGAAAACCGCAAAGATCATGAGGAGATTGTATAGTCACTACACAAGTAATCCTTTGAGATAAATTTCATGAGGACACTTCTCAAATTGTCTATATAGTCATGGCCTACGTCTCGCTGCAAGTGACTCTTTAGTCTTTATCGCTCATGCATACGGAAACCTAAGCCAATAACGACGAAAAAGAGAAGGCCAAAGATTTCTGAAGTACATATAATACTTCTGCGAAACTGTCAAGTTATGCACCGCAAGGCCATGCCATCACTCATTTCAGATTTACAACTAACGAAAAGTAAAAAGTATCGTTATATTTTTGTTAGCCTTTGTGCTTAACAAAAACAAGTTTTTTAAAAAAATTGAGATATTTTATGATATTTGTAAAATATTTTCATCGTAGCGCATCACGACTATTTTTCCTGTTGGTATTACTATCCGCATTCCACATTGTTACTTCAACAACAAACTTAGTAGTAATACCAACAACAAAAAATCTGCCCGCTTCGCGGGCACATTCTCATGGCGCGCCTAGGGCGCGCGACTGTTGGATCTCGCGCTTCGCGCTCGATCATATATTTATCTCGCGCTTCGCGCTCGATTATGTATTCACCTCGCGCTACGCGCTCGGGCGTATTTGCATCGCGCTTTACGCTAGGCTCCTCTAGATTTTTGCACTTCGTGCTCGACTTCGATGAAAAGAAAAAGTTTGTTTGCAAATATTATAAAATTATCAAAACCTCTACATATTAAGTGATTGTTAAATTTGTTTTTATTTTAGACTGAAAAGGAACTTTATTTACTCAAGGTTCTATCGACCTTAAGGAACACATTCTCATCCAGACACTCGCGCTTCGCGCTCGATATTTGATTTGAAAATCATTTGAACCGTATGATAGAAACAAAAAAGTTTGAGCGCACTTACGGCGTGCGATTTGGTAAATACACTGAGCGCGCACTTTGTGCTTCGTGTTATATGTTCTTCATATACAAATTACTAAATTTGTATTTGATTTCAAATGCAAAGTAATGATATAATTCAGGCGACAAATTTTATTAGTTAACATTTTATTTTAGCCTGTGCCGTTTATCAAAAAAGTTAATTTTTTCATTTTGAATATATTCTTACCACAAAAATTGATTACGGGTTTGTAAGTCTTTTTTGAATGCACAATTTTTGTTCATTTATATGTTTTCGTACCTTGCATTGTTTTTTCAAAAATTTGATTTTTTTACTGTCAATTTTATTTTCGCGAATAAAACAAAAACCACGCATCCTATCGAAACATGAGTCACAATAAATTTGTACCTCTTCCTTGGATGAACAAATTTTGTTTCGGTCATTTTTTCGTAGCTGGTAATATTCGTCTGAAAATTTGATTTTTCTATTTTCAATGCTGTTTTTTACGAATAAAACAAAAACTACGCGTCATATCAAAAAGTGAATAATAAGAAATTTGTAGATCTTTTTTAGGTGCACAATTTTGGTGAGATGATCTTTTCTGGTTTCTTGCATAGTTTGACAGCAAAATGGCTTTTTTGATTTTTCATTAATTTTTTGTGCGATCAAAATTTGAATTTTTTATTTTTCAAAAAATTCAAAAAGTTGTTATGAAAATATTATAGGGTGTTCAGGAATCAACGTTTTTCTCCTCTTGACTTTTTTTCATATCGTGCGTTTTTCGGCTTAAAATGTTCATTTTAGTTTGTTTTTTGGAATTTTGAAAATGCTATAACTCCAGTAATTTTTTTTTACCACAAAAAGTCATTAGAATATTTTGTTCGTCATTTTGCGTACTACTAATAACCGTACATAGAATTTTCAAATCTTCAAAAAAAGTGGTCTCAAAAATTTTCAAAATGTGCTCACTTTTTGGATTTTCATCCAAAATAGCTGGTTAACGAACTCGTTCTCTATTTTTTCGGCCATAAAAAAGTGTGCCAAAGCTCAATCAAAT
Organism: Andricus curvator; assembly: GCA_932195095.1. Taxonomy (NCBI): domain Eukaryota; kingdom Metazoa; phylum Arthropoda; class Insecta; order Hymenoptera; family Cynipidae; genus Andricus; species Andricus curvator. Next base: position 5,827 of record CAKNYM010051697.1, read on the forward strand.
CTGATCATTTTTTCGAAAGTTATCGTGGCTACAGACAGACAGACAGACAGGCAGGCAGGCAGACAGACAGACAGACAGACTACAAACAGACAGACACCTTCGTAAAAATCGTTTTTTCTGACTCAGGGTCTCAAAACGTGGAGATTTGATGAAAACCGACTATGTCAAATTTTACATAAAACCAATACCTTCTCATTAGAATGAGAATGTAAAAATCTTTCTATAGAGTACTAGCGGCATATTTTAGAAAACAACCCGAGTAAAAATTCTTCGACTTGGTTTCGACTTGAATTGCCCCCAATCAAGACATGCTGAAGTCGAAAAGTTCGACTCCAGCGTGTCTCCTCATTGAGACGGAGCCCGACTTCAATTTATGTCTTGGAGGCAAGTTTCTATGTCTTGAAGACATATATTTATATCTTGAGTCGAATTTTTATGACTTAAAGTCGAGCGGTTTATAACTTCGAGTATATACCTGCCCTGAAAAAGGGGTCATTCTGACTGTCATAAAAGCTAATCTTTGTTAATAATTAAACAATTTTGTATATGTTTACACAATATATCTATTGAATAAATTACTTTATAGATTTTCATTTGTATTATACTTGTTTGACGACGATACCGAAAATTTTGTTTGTTTTTACGTATTTCTAACGGCTTAGGAGATCCTTATAGAAAATTACAATTTTAATTTTTGTGAGGAAAATTTTTCATGGTTATACTCGTTCAGATGCACAGATTCTGAATTTTTAAATTAAAAATAACTAATTTAATATTTACAAATTTTTCATTCATTAATTTTAATCCTTCGCATCTGTTAACAGTCTCATTCGAGGTCTCATTTCTGAGTCGAAAAGGTTCGTCCTGAGACAAGTTACGCCGACTTGAAATCACCATGCTAAAACCATAGAAGTAAGACATTGTCTTATGTCTCGTCTCAGTTTTGAGACGCAGCCAGGCATCGATGTCTTGGAGACGAACTCAAGACATCTCCAAGTCGAAACTGAAGTCGAAGCATTTTTACTCGGGAATGTAGATGGCCCCCTATATACAACCTATTTCTTTCAGTTTACTGTTTACGTAACTGGTGCAGAAGGATTATTATAATAATTCAAATTTCAAACAATTACATGGTCGGTATATCTGTCAAGGCATCTGTACAATGTATTTTTTTTACAGACCCTTGCAGGTAAGCAGTTAAAGTCAGTGTCGGTTTAAGGAGAAATGCGTCGCAATATTCGATTTCTAGCCCCCCCCCCCCCCAATCCTCCCTTCTTGAAACCTTTTATAATATTCTTGTATTTATTTTATATTGAATCTATGTATGTACGAGTACGTTTATAACACGGTCCAGTCCACTGAAAAAAATTTTTGGATCCAAAGAAATGCATTTCTTTGATTCTATTTGTTTGAACCAAAAAACCGTGTAATTAATTGTACTGAATATTGTTTGGAAGCAACAGACTCGTGCAGTGCTTCAAAGAAATCATTTCTTTGGGCGCCATTTCTTTGAAACAAAGAAATATTTCTTGGTCCCAGAGTATGAGATAATTAACTCAAGGAATTGATATCTTTAAAACTAAGAACTTAGTTTCCTTGAATCTCGTTTTCGCATCCAAAGAAATATTTCTTTAGTTCAATGATTTTGAGCCTTTGAATTAAAAAAACATTTTATTTGAAATAATCATTTCGTCGATGCGTGAAACACATATTTTGGTTTCTTTGAATCAAAGAAATATTGAGATAACTGAAAGCAATATTAATTAAGTGAAAGCGATATTTCTTTCATATAAAGTAATAATAAGTAATAATTTATTCAAATGGAAGATATGTTTCTTTTAATAAATAGAGTGAAGCGATTTATGTCCAATAAACATTTCCTTCAAGGGAAGAAATATATTTTTGGAATAACTTCATGAAGTTGAAGTAGCTTCATGAATAACTTCTTTATTTATACCGAGTAGTTCAGAACATATGCCGCCAGGAGCGCAGAGTTCATGGTCTCACAAAAGAAATGGATTCTCCAGTCTTTAAGTTAGCCTTACATTTTCAACATAGATATAATCTGAAAAAATGTGGTGATCGGTGTTGATCGGTCTTCCTAAGCATTGATCAGTTGGTCTTGCTTGAAATTATTTTTTTCACTCCGCGACAATGAAAATAAATATATTATTATAAATTATAATCATTACAATTAAATAAAAATTGATTATACCGAATCCATTTCAAATCAGGCAGGTTCTACACTTGAAGTCGCAGAACCTCTCCGGGACAAAATATGTTGTTTTTAGAGGAAATTAGGCGATACGTATTTTTGCGATTTGTGAAAAAAAATGTTTACCAAGTTATGCGTATTTGAATTTTTTGCTTTGTTAAAAAAAAGAAATGTTTTCTTTAAACTCACATAACTTTTTCCAGAAAATTTATAAAATGTTCAAAATTAACAAAATGGCGACAGTAATTCTGAAAATATTAAGAGTCCAAAAAGTTGTACAAAAAGTTTTTCTATTCATTTATGATATCAAACATTTTTTTCCACAAATCGCAAAAATACGTATCGCCTAATTTCCTATAAAAACAACTTATTTTGTCCCCGAGAGATTCTGCGACTTCAAGTGTAGAACCTTCCTGATATGAAATGGATTCGGTATAATCAATTTTTATTTAATTATAAATAAAGTTTCATACTCTCTAAATATCAATCAGTGAAAAACTCACTGATTGAAATAGTAGTTGGACATTTCACTGATTAAATAAGTGATTCCGGACTTTTCACTAATCATTTCAGTAACACCAGAGTAAATCATGCGAGACATAACCTCTAGGTTTTCAAGTAAAGCGTTGTTGTTATTCTTTTACTTCTGTGGCAAAAATAATTTTCTTAGGAAATAAATATTTGAATTTTCGGACTGTAAGTGTGCTAAATTAACTGGCGGAAAAATATACTCTAACTCGTATAAAAAGTACTTACTTGACGGGTGTGTACATGACAGTCAAATCTTGAAAGTGAAGAAATATGTGAGGTTTTTGTCATTTAGAAGCATCAAATCTTTCGAAACTTTTTAATATTTGATCACATTTATGGGTTTTAAGTTTTTACTATGATTACTTCATTGAATCTACTAAAATCTTATTTTTCATGACTGCTAAATTGACGTGGTGCAGTGCTGCCAACTTTAAAAAGTGAAACTTTCACTGAATGATTAAGTAACTTTTCACTGGTTGTCAGTGACCGGATTCTAGCTATTTGAATCAGTGAGATTTCATTGACAATCAGTGACTTTTCACTGATTCAGATTTAGAGAGTAATAACTTACCTCATTTTTGGCTAATTTCTTTTCGTTTGCTTTTCCAATTTTTTTCGTTTCTCGTTCTTTTTGTACCACTCTGTAAAAACTTTTCTTTACACATTTTTGCCATTTGAAAACTGAATTGAATTGAAAACGATTTTCACATATTAAATTTAAAAATTAGAAATAAAATATTAAGCGTAATGTTTCTGCCTGATCATTGTCTGATCACAAAACAGAAAATAGAAAAAAGTTTCGTCTCGTCATTATCTACAAGCTCATATTATTAAAAAATTAATGTTTTGACTTTTAAAATTTCCGTCCACCCAGACGTTTGGACAATATTTTTACCCGATCTCAAGCGCTGGGCGAGTTTCTCGATCAAGACCCTCAATTTCAAGTTATTCTGTATGTCTAGCTCGTGAGCCGGAACCAGACTATTTTTGATGTCTTAAGACGAATATTTTCGACTTGAAGCCAAAAATTTATGCCTTGCGACAAGATTATTTGATTTGGAAAGAACCTGAAAGATTCATAACTCGAAGACATGCCAAAAGGCTCCCAAAGCTCGAGGGTAATCACTAATCCGCTTTAAATTTTACAGAATGTTTATATTGTTTACTTTTATAGTATTTATTTTTTATGTATTAATAAGCTTGTTTATCTGCAATAATTCTGTTATTTGGATCGCGAATCTAAACATGTTGTCTATTTTTTCCTATCTCCAACAGTTCACTAGATACTTGTAGAAAATGACAGTTTAAATCTTTTTATGAAAAATTTTATATGCCTGTAGTTGCTGAGACCGACAGATTCCGAATTTTTAATTTAAAAATCAGTTATTACAAAATTACAAGTTTTATCGGTTGTAACATTTTCATCCGTAGCAGATGTCAACTGTATGTTGACAAGTCTACCTGGTCTTGTCTTGGCACAGCTACAGCAATAAATGTAAGAGAAGTCTGTATATCTTCAATGCCTAGCTGGTGAGACGGAACCAGACATCATGGTCTTGAAGACATATTGAGGACATTCAAGACAAAATCAAGACCAAATATTTTTACCGTGTGCAGTATTGGCCAGGGCCTGGCATCCCGCCAGTCGCTGACCAGTAGTGTGCCAGAAAAAAAACATATAGTAATCATTAGAGGTTTATCCAGTACTAAACCAGTACCCTAAACAGTTTGGCGCAGTACAAAACGGCAGTAGTAAATGTCCGTCGAGTGCGTCGAGTGCGCTCTGTGAAAATAAAAAATAAAAGAAGGATGGAAGAGGGAAGATTAATGTCTTATCTTTTTATCGAGTACTAAGATAAAAAGTGGTTTCGTTCGACTTGATTACATTTTTACACAGAAAAAACTGGGGTTTCTATTAGAACCAATTTTTGGTTCCAAAGGAGCTGCAACAAAAAGGAACCTCTCTTGCTGAAAAGGAACCCAAAATGATAAATGGTTTCTAAATGAACCCAAAGTATAGATTCAAATGGTTCTAATAGAGCCTTTTTGTCACTTCTGTCTTGACTCACTTCAAAGATTTTACAAGTTAATGATGCACATTTTGCTTTATAATTCGAATTAAATAATATTGCACTGGAAAAAATGTAATGAAGAAACTAAAATCATAAACATTATTCATTCTTGAAAGGAAGATATCACACATGAAATGTGACAGTTTTTAAGGTTAAGTTGAAAATCCGGTGTTTTCCACTGCGCATGCACAAGAAGCGCGGGACTATTTAAAATGATATAATATACACTTGCAATATTAGGTTAATATTACATTTTTTTAAGAAGCTAGGTATTCCTATAATTCAATTTAATTTGTTTTAAAAAATGATAAAAAACGTTTGTTAATATTTATCTGTATGACTATCCATTTCCAACGGCGATACCACGCTGAAAACACCAGTTCTCGTAAGATCACTGAAGTTAAGCATTGTTGGGCGCGGTTAGTACTTGGATGGGTGACCGTTCAGGAATATTGCGTGCTGTTGGCCCGTCGTGGGTGTGGTGGGCCCACATTGGTAGTAAATATCCACCTAGAAACACTACCCGAATCGGGTAGTGAGGCAATGAACTTTCGAGTTCGAACTGATAATCTATGTATGTATGTATGTATGACTATCCATAGTATTTATTGATTTCAAATAGGCCCGCGCTTTTCGGCACATGCGCAGTTGAAAACGTCCGCACCCGCCGATGGCCATCTATCGGATATCAACGAACTAAAAAGGAACCCTTGATAAGAGTTCCTTTAGAGCCTATTTTCTAAATGATCTCAAGTTTTACTTGAGCCGCAACATTATACTGAACCCTCAGTTCTTTCTGTGTACGAAAGCCGACATTGCACTCTGAAACTTGCTGTTTCCAGCTCAATTAATTTGTAATTAATCTACTATATATATATATATATATATATATATTTATTTATTTATTTCATACGCATTTACATTTAATAAATATACAGATTGAATACTGGTTTTATCATTATAAGAAAAGATATGAATACCTGTAACAGTTATAGGAAAATATCTGTGACCATTATAGAGGTACGTACGGTAACTATTTGTCAATATAAATCCTGAAGTATCATATTTATAATCTAAAGCGATTAAATTGTTGCAAGCAATTGGTAACTACAATGAACATTGTTAATGTAATTATAAATTATTTGCAACGATTTGATCACTTTAGATCACAAATAATGTTACTTTAGGATTTAGAGTGTGTCAAAATAGAATCTCCAAAAACTCATTTGACGTCAAAAAACAATGTTGAAAGTCCCAATCTTGTATTTACTCAAGACAAAGAGATCCACCCTTACACTGCACCAAATAAAATTGTAGGGAAATATATCACTAATAACCAAAACAGGACAAAAACTGAAAGACTCTGTAATAGCTACATATTTTTTCCGTAATACTTACGAACCATGAGTACCAGCATATTACGCAGTCCATAAAACATGCAAATATTATAAATGGTTCTAGTCATGTTTACAGAGAACGCTAACATAAAATTTATAGTAAATAGTACATACATATAGAGAAGTAAGATTGACTTAAAAACGTCCTTATTGTTATCTTTTTACATTCTCATCATAATGAGAAGGTATTGATTTTATGTGAAAAATGACGTTCGTGGATTCTATCAAATGTCGACGTTTTGAGGCCCCCTAAGTCAGAAAAAATAGTTTTTACGTCGGTGTCTGTCTGTCTGTCTGTCGTCGTCGTCGTCTGTATACCGGATAACTTTTGAAAGACTAATCGGATTGGATTGACCTTTGGCACACAGTTTCAGGGGCCAAAAAGAAAGATCGAGTTCGTTAACTAGCTACTTTGGAAACAAATTCAAAAAGAAAGAGCATTTTCAAAATTTGTTATACAATTTTTTTCAAAAAAGGAGTGAAGAATAGCCGCCGAAGCAATTTCCTCTGAAACTATAAGGGTATCTTAACTTTTTCCTCACGCACTAAACTGCTTACGAGGCACAAAGGGAGGGAAAAAGGCGTCAGAATCGATCAAGAAGCAGGACCTTTTCAACCGATCACTGACTCGACTGGTCAAAGTGGCGAAACAGAATCGTCTTACGCAAGTTTCTTTTAATAGCAACTATAATAAAAACAATAACTACCCGGTAAACGCGCCTATACAGGATAGTTTTAATACACGTATGACAGCGTTACGTGCGCGCAAGAATGCGCCGTAAGTGCACACATTCTCACACTGCCGCAAGCACATGGGTCTTACGAGAGACGGCAATTAAAGTACTAAAACAAGGTCAGGCAGTCTATGCTCATAACACTCTAGTTAGCCTACTGCCCTAACGGAATTATTAGACGGAGTGATCTGCCTCTTATGGGCGGCAATCGTTTCGTTTAAGTTAATTAAGCGAATCATTCATATGATAGAATCATTTTTCATCAAGCATGCCTTATAGTTTCAAACTGAACATATTATTTAATAATTAATGTTTTGTTAATTCCATACCTGACACTCACATACCCATTTGAGAAAAATAAGGGATTTCCAGGGAATGAAAAAAGGTATTATTCAAGAAGTAGGGGAGAGTCGGGTAGCCCCGGACACTCATGGCTTTCAAGAAACTGTACTATCTCCGGAGATAGATCATCATTTTTATATTTCAGAATTGTCTTGAAGTGTAATTTTGAAAATATGGACTCATATTTCTCATTAGCCTAAAACATAATCCGGTCTAAATATTTTGTCTCTAGAAAACAAGTACATTTTGTGAAATATAAACCAACTTTATGATCAAATATTTGCGTAACTAAAAAAAAATTAGGTTTATTTTTATTGGGATACATAAATTCACTTTTGAACTATGTGACCCGCAATTTTTGTTTAACTATTTCTCGTATTTTCTTATTTATAGCAGTTTCACTGAAAAATGTCACAGTCGGGTAGCCCCAGACATTTCGAGGCGGGTACTCCGGACAGATTTTTTCATGCTTGATTTCATTTTTTTTCTGTCAAAAATTGTCAAATGATAAATAGACACTAACAACCTAAATGAATTAAGACTGTAATAACCTACATCATTACTGATTTTCTTACTTTCGGTGCGTATTTGTGTTCTGTTTAAGGGTTCTTGTAGTTGATTAAGTTGATTAAGTACGATAAAATGGCCAAATATTACGAAAATCTCATAGTATTTTTTCTTAACCTATTTTAGGCCTCATTTCAATTGCCTTTTTTGCTTTTACAGCATGTTTGTCTCTTATACATTTAATTGCAAATTGTTGCTAGAAGCCCTGACATTATAACTAACCTTCTATATTAATATTTTGATCGCTATCAGCTACATTATTACCAAAAAAGCTTAAGTGTCCGGTACTATCCGACTCTCCCCTATAATTACATAAAATCAAAAACTAAAACTGTAAGTTGAATTATTTTCGAAGAGATAACGACATAATCTAAATCCATAAATTGGCGATTTTCAAATAGATTTCAATTTGTATATCCCTCAATGTTTATCCAATGTTCCTAGAACATTTTTGACCTATTAAAGGGATTACAGCACAATGTAGTGGCCTATTTTCTTAGTCCATACAGATAAAGTACCATACATATAAAAATATAGTTAGGCATGCCTTTTTTCTAATAAAATAATCAGTTTTTAGCTTTTTCACGTGTTAGATTCACCTATTTAAAATGTGACAGGACTAGTAAAAAAATTTTTTCCTGTGTTAGCCTTGGGCCCTTTTTATTAATATATGATGCAATTTAAATTTCAAAACTAACTTCTCGGTTTGTTAACAACTCCGAAGCCACTATAATTATGACGAACTTGAGGTCATAAAAGATATAATGGATTATAATCATGAAAAATAATTAATTTGTGTCAAATTATAAACTATGTGGCGTTTTCAGAATCTTAAAATTGATTAAATCTTCGTAATTAGTCTGAAGACACGGAAAAAAGTATGTGTGGAAACTGAAATGACAACTTAAAAATCTTCCAAAAATAGAGGACCAAACGAAAAATAATTTTTTTTCTAAAAAACTTTCCCCATAAAATTTGTACGGTTCATTAGTGTTGCCGTCCGAGACGAGAAATACCGAGCCTGGCTCGCTTTCGTCTCGTTCATTACTCGGTTCCGTCTCGTTTTCCCGGGAGCGTTACTCGGTTGTCTCGTCAAATTCTTACTCGTCCCGTCTCGTCCTTACTCGTTCTCGCCTCGGTTTTTCCGAGAAATGCGACAGATGTGCGCTATCAGAGCAGACAGCTCGCGGGAGCGTTCTTTTGCCACTCTGACGCGCTAATGCTAATTAGCGTTCTTCAATAAATAGGTAAAGTAGAAATATGATCACATATTATACTTTTTTGTTCATTACTGATTAATTTGATATCAAACACGACTATGTTTCGATTGTTTCAAAGATTTAACTTCACTCTATTAGTATGTCATCATGTTCTTATTAAACATTTATTTTGCCAATTCGTCGCCCTAGAGTTATACAACGCCATGTCCACTTTTTGAAATTTTTGAACTACTAATATTTTTAGACTCGGTAAGGGTTAATCTTTGTTTTTTAATCAATTTTTCCCTGAAATTTATTTCCTCAGCTGTTATAATTATTAATTAAAATAGTGACGTTAATTAAAAGTTAGAATTATATCACGCCATGTCCTCTTTTTCATTGCTATAAGTGAAAAATGCCAACTTCGTTGTGCATATGTCAATGATTTGCGAATAACTCATTTAATTCAAGGTATGTAACACATCAGAATAATGTAAATTATCATTCTGTTAAACTTTTCACTTAAGAATTTCATTATAAATAGTTCATTTATAAATATTTTGTGGACATGGCGTACTATAATTCTGAGGAAAAATGAATTTTTTGAATCTCATATTACGCCATGTCCAAAACCAATTTTCCACATCAGATAAAATACATTCATAATAGTATTGAAAGTTGTGCTAATATGTTCTTGATCATGCATTATTTTTTACCGATAAATTCATTTCGACATTTGACAACGTTTTTGTAGAGTATATTATGGTTAAACTTTGAACCTCAAATTCTCAGTTTGACAGTTGAGGGACATGGCGTACTATAACTTTAGGGCGACGAATTATAAGAATAGAATGTATGAAACAGAAACGTAAAAAGATAGGTATATTTTCAAGTCATTCGCAGTTTGAAGAATTTAACACTAAGTTAATTTTTTATAATTCAAAGTAGAATTTTAAAATTTTGTGGCACCTAATTTCAATACAAATATTTTCATTTTTTCAAATCGATAGAACAGGTTTTAGAATGATTTCACAAATATTGGAAAAAAATCATAAAGTTTTCAACATATTTCTTAACGTTTCACAAACATTTCGAATATTTTGCTAAAATTTTAAAAGATTTCACAGACATTTCAAGATCTCACATAGATTTTTACATACTTTAAAAGATTTCAAGGCATTCACAAAGATTTCAAATCATTTAAAAGATTGCACAAACATTTCAGATATTTTCATTTTTTCAAATCGATAGAACAGGTTTTAGAAAGATTTTACAAATATTGGAAAAAATTCATAGAGTTTTCAAAATATTTCTTAACATTTCGGATATTTTGCTAAAATTTTAAGATTCCAAAAGATTTCGCAGAAATTTCAAGATCTCACATATATTTTCACATACTTTGAAAGATTGCACAAACATTTACGATATTTTCATTTTTTCAAATCAATAGAACGGATTTCAGAAAGATTTTACAAATATTTGGAAGGATTCATAAAGTTTTGAAAATATTTTTTAACATTTCACAAACATTTCGAATATTTTTCTAGAATTTTAACAGATTTCAAAAGACTTCACAGAAATTTCAAGATCTCACATAGATTTTTACATACTTCAAAAGATTTCAAGACATTCACAAAGATTTCAAATCATTTAAAAGATTGCACAAACATTTCAGATATTTTCATTATTTTAAATCAATAAAACAGATCTTATACAGATTTCACAAATATTTGAAAAAATTCATAAAGTTTTCAACATGTTTCTTAACATTTCACAAACATTTCGAATATTTTGCTAAAATTTTAAAAGATTCCAAAAGACTAATATAGTGAAGTTAAATCTTCGAAAAAATCGTAACATATTCGTGTTTGATATCAAATTAATCAGTAATGGACAAACAAGTATAATATGTGATCAGATTTCGACTTTAGCTATTCATTAAAGAACGCTAATTAGCATTAGCGCGTCAGAGTGGCAAAAGAACGCTCTCGCGAGCTGTCCGCTCTGCTAGCGCACATCTGTCGCATTTCTCGGAAAAACCGAGGCGAGAAACGAGTAAGGACGCCACGAGACGAGTAAGAATGAGACGAGACAAAACGAGACGAGAAATGCCGAGACAGCAGGTATGGCTCGTCTCGTCCCGTCTCGTTTCTCGGGATTTCTCGCTCGGCGGCAACACTACGGTTCATGGAGCAAAACCCTTTCACTAAGTTGGCATCCAAAATTTTTTTGTAAATTATATCATTTGAAAGATAAAAAATAACATCTCCGAAGTCTTTTATTGTACGTATGAGATCCTGAAAGGTTTAAAGCCGCATTGAAGAGACAGAAAATGCCTTTTTTTGCTTCTGGAAACTAAAAAAACGGTTTTAAAATGAGTTTTTTTTTTTAATTTTTCGAAATTTTTTAAGAATATACAGACAGTTTTTGCACATTTGTACAAAACTTTTTCTGAATCATTTTGACCCGCTAAGCCTGCCAAAATCAGTTTTAAAAGTTTATAATAACGTACTTCAAGTAAATTAATAATTTAGGCACAAATTAGCGTATCAAATCAATAATCTAGATCAAACAGCTTTCCCAAGTTATAAGTTATAAGTTATAAGTATATACATATATTAGAGTGGTCCAAAAAAGGCTTTATTTTTTTTCTCACGTGGTACTCATACAAAGTCTTCCTTTTGGTATCAAAATACCCACTGATTGTTGACAGAAAAAAAGAAATTAGGGGTCCCCTAAGTGGATTTTTGTAAAAAAAAATGTTTACTTCATTTAAATAATCGCTGATAATTCTTTTACTTCGACAATATTACTCAAATACATCACTTAGATCTTTAGCAGATTGAAAAAAAGCCTTTTATATTCAAAAACCGGCCAAGGGGACCCCTAAATACTTTTTTTAAATTCTGCCTGAAGGAAAATCACTGTTTCAAACACTCCGCCAAAATAAGTTTTAATCTCCACGTCTCTCTGCGCAAGTACGCTCGAATGTTTCGCGCCAAGCAGAGCGATTTCGATGTTGCGGTAGAAAATGAGCCAATGATAATTGCGTGAATACTTGTGGCTTTATTTTCCGCGGGAATTAAGGAAAAGGTGGGGAAATCGGCGTGGACGGGTGATCATTCGTTTATACGCTCATGTAACAGCAATATTTCTTCGAAAGTAATTTTAAACTGTTATTTGAAACGCTACGTTTGGCGGTGTGAGTGTTGTGCCACGGCCAAAAAGATAAATTTAATGATCATCGAGAAATTGTGTGTGTGTGTTTTTTATTTCGAACAATGTTCGCATTTTTTGCGCTTAAGGGCATGTGACACACTCAAATACCTATATTACCGACCTCACTTTTTAAGTTTATTAAATTTTTTGTTTGAACCTAAAATCTTTTTTTTGTAAATAGAATATCGGACTGAAACTTTGTAATATGTATCAGAAGACCATAAACTACGTTTATGTACTTTATTTGAGTAGAAATTTCGCTAAAAATTATTTTCGAAGAAATTAAAACTGCGACCATTTTTGTACATATTGTCTTTGTACCTTGACATTTTTTGAACCTAAAAACTTTTTTTTTGAGTAAAATATCGGCCTCAAACTTTGAGAAATGCAAGAGCCGACAGTAAATTACGTTTATGTACGTCATTTGAGTATAAAAGATGCAAAAAGAAAAATTCCAACTAAATGTCAACAACGGTTGTCAGTTCGGTCGGTATTCGCGATGAGCACGAAAATGCGAAGTCTGGCGGCCACTAAACGAGGACAATAACGATTTCAATACTTGCATAATTCAACATTGAAACAACATATTTAACTCAACTTTTGTGCTGGACACAACTTTTATAAAATATTATTGTAAGAACACCGCATCATCAATCTTTGACAGCGTGGACCCCATATTTGAGATGTAGACGAGCCAGCTGATAGAGCCTCGATTAGTGGCCGCCAGACTTCGCATTTTCGTGCCATCGCGAATACCGGAGTTGACATTTAGTTGAAATTTTTCTTTTTGCATCTTTTATACTCAAATGACGTACATAAACGTAATTTACTGTCAGCTCTTGCATTTCTCATAGTTTGAGGCCGATATTTTACTCAAAAAAAAAGATTTTAGGTTCAAAAAATTTCAAGGTACAAAGACAATATGTACAAAAATGGTCGCAGTTTTAATTTCTTTCAAAATAATTTTTAGCAAAATTTCTATTCAAATAAAGTACATAAACGTAGTTTATGGTCTTCTGATACATATTACAAAGTTTCAGTCCGATATTCTATTTACAAAAAAAGATTTTAGGTTCAAAACAAAAATTTAATAAACTGAAAAAGTGAGGTCGGTAATATAGGTATTTGACTGTGTCACATACCCTTAAAAACTATTTTCAGCGTGGCGTCTGTCTTTACCGTCTTTTCTGTCGTCTGTCTCTATTGTTGAAAGGCCTGTTCATCATATGTTAGCAACGAATTCGAGGATACGAATTTTATTAATTCTGGAAGGAGATTTCTTTTTCGCAATCGAGTGATTTAGACGAGACATGAGGAATCATTAAACTGCTAATTGCCATCAGGACGCCGCACTCGTACGGCCTTTATCTACTCGCGCGATACTGCGAAGCCTTCCCTGCTGCTGTCAATCGAGCTTACAATCAGGTTTTCTTTTTACCTTGTAGTTAACAATACCCATTACTAATTTAAACGAATTTATATATTTTTAATATAGCGAGCGTATAAATGGATGTGTGTGTGTGTGTGTGTGTAAAAATTTGATTTTAGATTTATGCTCGTCTCTTTTGACGCGATACGGATTTTTCCATGATTTCTATTGATAATTTTATCGAACGACATTTCACATATTAATTTGAGGTATAAAATATTTGCCATTTGAATCTGTGTATATATTTACAATTTCTTTATTGACCTCTGCCTGTTTTCATTTGTACTGAGTTTCGTGTTGATATCACTAATGAGTAATCACTTGCTTTCTCTTTGGAACTTATTTCGATAAATGAAAAAATTTTATTATAACTTAGAATAACATTAATTTCAAATATTGATTTCATAAAAAACTTTAAATTAAAACATTTGATCGGTTTTACAGTTAATAAATTTAAATAAATATCAATAACCCTTTTTATTACATGCCAAACCACTGAGTGACGTATTTTACTCAAAACAGTATACTGTCTCTATTTAATGTTTTTATATTGATTTGCCGGTCATTGTTGTTAAATTAAAATTTGTGTCCAGTGATAAGTTTCTTACGCTTAAAAATATTCTAAAAGTCAAAAGCTATATTTTTCCCCTGGAACTAATATAAAACGTCAAGGACGTGAATGTTAAAGGTATCACGGAATATATATATAAAAAAAAAAGTTAAACGACCACCGCAGGGTCCCACTGAGAGAAACTGCCATCTAAAAAATGACACCAGCTCCCAGTAGAACCGCGGTAAATCACACTTATGGCCACGTCTCACAAGCGTGAGATGGGTGGTCACAAGGAACGATGAAATCACAACGACAGGCCGGCGAAACCCTCGTGTGTCTTGAGGACACGAAGCGACCCAAGGATGACAGTTTTCTGCATCCATCTCGCAAGTGCCTTCGCATATTTTTGGCACGCGGGTATGGCTTTAAGGTTATGAAGCAGTGATAGCTTCGCACCTGCGAGAGCACCTATCACAAGGACAATTACTTGTACCGAATATTTTGGGTACAGTCGTTGCAGCTATCTTTTAAGGTCTTGATACCTCTCCTCTTTTTCTTTCTCCTTTGCAGTGATGTTGTATTCGGACGGAGCCGAGAATTCGATCACGAATATAGTTCGTTTCTCGAAGTCTTGGAGAACGATGTCAGGTCTCGAGTGTGCAACGGAGACTGCTGTCCGAAAATCGCAGTTCCAGAAAATTTGGCACTTCTCGTTTCAGACAATCGACTCTATCTCCCTTGGAGCGTTCGGCAGGGCAGGGTCGCGACCAACACCGTAAGAGTGACAAAGATGGTAATGAAGCACTCTTGGGGCGGCATTATGTCTATAGATATACGTCGTTCCTGCGTGGGTCGGACACCCCGATAGTATGTGTTCTATGTACTCAGCGTGTGCATGACACGCTCTGCACCTATCGCTGGGAACTTCTTGACATAAAATGCGGTCACTGTATGCTAAGGTGCATAAGGTATGCAAAAGTTTGTTCCTTCGACAAGGACTATTTTTCTAACTTTCTGTCGTCGTGTATCTTCGTAAGTTATGCTCCGATTTCGATAAAAAATTTAACACAACATTTTTGAAATGTTGTATTTTCAGAAAATGCAATGAAAAAAAGAATCGATTTTTTGAAAATCCTGACTGACCCTAACCCAGAGGTCTCCACAATCCACAGGTGCAGCGTGACCCAGGATCGCACGACTTTTTTCAAGATCTACCATTTTTTCGAAAGGAAACTGAGAGAATATTTATGACCTTTCGGAAAAAAATCCCTGTTGGAAGGGCTCAGTTCTGAAATTTGAACATGGAGGACCCTTTCTTTCAAAGGGTTCCAATAGGTTCGAATCAGGTAAAGGATTTTGACAGTTCTGGGTCAAAGCTGAGTAGATCAGACCTACTGGCCTGGGATCCCAAGTCAGGGTGTCTAGTGATCAGGCAATTTGAAATTCCCGGGTTTTTCCCGATTTTTTCCCGGTCAAATATTTTTCCCCCGACCAAGTTTTATATGTCTTTTTGTGATTTTTAAAAGTCAAAGTATACATAGAAATAGGAATTTTAACATAATATACATAGAAAAAATCTGCCCGCTGGGCGAGCATACTCTCATCGCGCGTTGCGCGCGCGGCTCCCAAGTTTGAGCGCACCTGAGGCGCGCACCTGTTGGATCTCGCGCTTCGCGCTCGATCATTGTACATCCACGACATTTTTGCATAGGACTTTTGAAATTATAGGTCAAACCATCAAAAACTGAAATTTAATAATTGTGAATTCTCTTTTGTTAAAGCTCCTTCGGCTTTAACAAACACATTCTCATCACGAGTCTCGTGAGAAAAAAAGGTTAAAAGCAAGTTTTTAGATCTAATTTGAAAAGAATTTTGTTATCAAACATTTTATTGTACCTTGTGTCTTTTTGTCAAAAAATTTAATTTGTTTATTTGCAATTTTACTTTTCACGATTAAACAAAAACTATGCGTCTTATCAAGAAATGATTAATAACAAATTTGTAGCTCTCTTTTGGGTGAACAGATTTTGTCTATTTATTTTTTTCGTAGCTTGTGTCGTTTTTCGTGAGGATACATTGTTCGAATTTCCGAGTACTACGAATAGCCGTACATAGAATTTTCAAATCTTGAAAAAAATGGCCTCAAAAATTTTGAAAATGCTATAACTTTTTGAATTTTTATCCAAAATAGCTGGCTAAAGAACTTGTCCTTTTCTCTTAGGTCTTAAAAAAGTGCGCCAAAGCTCAATCCAATCCGATCATTTTTTGGAAAGTTATCGCGTCTACAGACAGACTACACACTACATACAGACTACAGACAGACAGCTTCTTAAATATCGTTTTTTCTGACTCAGAGGGTCTCAAAACGTGGAGATTCAATGAAAAACGACTAAGTTAAATTTCACATAAAACCAATACCTTCTCATAAGAATGAGAATGTAAAAAATTTGATCTTTTGTTTATTTGGTAATGCCATTTTTCACGATTAAAACCAAAACCACGCGTCCTATAAAAAAATAATTCATCACTTTGTTGATCTTTTCTAGGTTCACAATTTTTGTTGATTCATCATTTTTTGTATCTTGCATAGTTTGACCGCAAAATCGAATTATTGTTGATTTTTCATTATTTTTTGTGGGATCAAAATTTGAATTTTCGATTTTTCATGAAAACACAAACAGTTGCTCTGATAATCTTGTAGGTACATAGAATTTTGAACTCTTAAAAAAAATGGTCTCAAAAATTTTGAAAATGCTCTAACTTTTTGAATTTTGATCCAAAATAGCTGGCTAACTAGCTTGTCTTTTTCTTTTAGGTCTTAAAAAAGTGTGCCAAAACTCAATCCAATCTGATCATTTTTTCGAAAGTTATCGTGCCTACAGTCTGCAGACAGACTACAGAATACAGACAGACTACAGATTACAAACTACAGACTACAGACAGACACCTTCGTAAAAATTGTCTTTTCTGACTTAGTGGATCTCAAAACGTGGAGATTTGATGAAAACCGACTAAGTCAGATTTTACATAAAACCAATACCTTCTCTTTAGGATGAGAATGTGAAAAATTACATAAATCGGTACTTAGAATAAGCATATGAAGGAACCTTGCGACTGTAGATAATGTGGAAATGGAATAAAAAGAAGATAAAGTAGAAAAAGTAGATTTTTCGATCAAACACAAAAAATTTCCGGTCCTAAACAAAAATTCCCGGGTTTTCCCCGGTTTTTTCACGGTCCAATGAAATTCCTGGGTTTTTCCCGGTTTCCCCCGGTCCGCTAGACACCCTGCAAGTAGATACAGGATCTACGTTTGGAGACCCCTATTTTTGTGTCTGTAATCATTTTTGAGTCTACTTCTCTCCTCATCGCTAAGACCTGTGATGTTCAACGTTCTCTCGTACGCTTTTTTCTTTTCTTGTCGGGGGCTGCCTCAATTTCATCATTCCACCATGAATCACCAGACATTCTTCCTGCAACCGCCGTACCACATACTTCAGTCGCAGTTTTAACAATGATATCCCGTAGCATAGTCCATGCGCCCTCTATATCTTTATTGCTTATAAGCGCTTCCCAAGTTGCACTATCTATGCGTTCGTTTAACTTATTCTGAAAATCTATCCGCACTTCCGGTTTCTGTAAATTTGCAATCTTGATTCGCGTTTTTTTCGTTCTCTTTCTTCTCCATCCCCGCCCTAAGTTTCTTTTGGAGATTAGAAGGTAATGGCCAGTGTTGCATTCAGAGCCCCTCATGACTCTTGTATCTTTTACTAGTTCTCTTACTCTTTCATCCGCAATATCGAAGTCAATTATACTGTGGTTATTTCCTTTATCCCAGGTGTACATGTGGATCATTTTATGTCTAAACCAAGTATTTGTAATAAATAGGCCCTTTTCTAAGCATAAGCTAACTAATCTTTCCCCGTTATAATTTTTTCTTGAATCCGCAAAATTACCTAGCACCCTTTCTGTATCTGTACCCTGGCGTTGGAAGACGACCCATCCGTTCATATCCCCTAGCAGAATGAGTCTTTCACCATGATCGCATGTACTTATTGTATCATCTAAAGTGTCCCAGAAGGCGTCTTTGACTTCTCTCGGATCAATATTAACTGGGGCGTAGCACGCTGTGATAAATAATCTTCTGATTCCTACCTTCATTCTAACCCACAGCAATCTGGGCGATACATATCCTTGATCTTTGAGATGCTCTCTTGCTTCTTCATTCATAATCAAACCGACCCCTTGACTACCATGTGATTCACTATCTACTCCTGACCATATTTCAAAACCGCCTTTCAACACTCCATTTTCTATGTTTCTACTTTCGCAACCCTTTTTCTTCGTCTCAGGTACACATAGAATATCTAGTTTCCTTACGTGCATAGTTTCTCGTAGTTCTCTCACCTTAAGATCATTCACTCCTCTAGCGTTCCAAACACCCAGTCTCCATTCATCGCCTGAAACTCGACCTTTACGTTTACCGTGTGTATGCATTTCGTCAATCAAAGTTTCAGTCCATTCCGAGGCTATTTTATTGTTTGTATTATTCATTGTTTAGATTGTACACCCAACTACCACCTTTATGCGCAAAATTTGTTTTGCGAGTCAAAATCATGTCCAAGTTAAGTAGTGATTCGTCGTATGGTGGAGAGTCTAGTTGTAACGTCAGTCCCACCAAAACTTCTGTTACTGGAGGGGGGGGGGGGCAAGGAATGGAAACCGAGAGAGTCGCAATTGGTTGATGTTTTATGCTTTCTATTTTCTTTCCAATTTCCAGGTTACACTTTAGTTATACGGTTAGAAATCATTTATGAAATTGTCTGTATTCAGAGACACAATTTATGAAAAAAATCAAACTTTACAATTTTGTATTTGGTTTCTTTCCCACTTTTGTGAGACACGACCTGCTCCTTCAAAAACACTTGCGCGACTGATTTTGAGGACAAAGAGTACCATGTGTTAAGGGTCAGTTTACAATAACGTCACATTTTGAAGTTAACCATTGGAAACTTTGAAAAGATTTTTCGGAGATACTCTCGAATATATAAAAAATCTCTGAAATACTGTGAAGGCCTTGATTTATTGTGAGCAAATTAATTGGAAAAAGATAAAAATATTATTTTAAAATTCAGTGAAAACCATTAAATTAATCTCTGAAATCTGTCAAAAAGCCCTAATATGTCAGAATTTTTAAAAGAAAAATTTTGAAATTCCTTTCAAACCATTAAAATCAATTGAAAATTCCTTCGAATACCTCAAAATAATTCCAAATCATTAGAATTGAAAATCTTTAAATATTTGAAAATTTTGGAAATTCTACGAAGCAACACTATTTTCCTGAACAATTCTTTGAAATTCGATAAAAAATTAAATTTATATATATATATATATATATATATATATATATATATATATATATAAAGCTTTTTCCTGCTTGAAATATTAGAATTAAAATAATTAAAATTATAGGTTTTCGTGAAGGAAATATTGAGTGCTTTAAAGATTTTTCGGAGATTTTCTCGAATATGTAACAATTTTTCAAATACTGTGAAGTCCTTGATTTACTGTGAGCAAATTAATTGGAAAAGGATTGAAATATTATTATAAAATTCAGTGAAAGCCATTAAATTAATCCCTGGAACCTGTAAAATTGAAAAACAAGCCTTTTAATCAAATGTTTAGATCCTAAACTTTAAATAAAAATATTTAAAAAATGCATGCGAATTCTCTATTGGTAATGCTTTAGTAATTTAAAACTTTATAATTATAACAAACATTTTCATATATTTGCGTTATACTTTGTTTCAGCGTGTGAAACTTTTTTACTTTTTTATAAAAAAAAGCACTAATGAGATTTTTGGTTCAATAACAGTTTGTTTAGACGCAGCGTATGTGCACAGAAAACAAATATTTTATTTATGCTTGAAAACACATAAAATATATAAAGTTTTCAAAATGTATTATAACCTGCAACGCTTATTCAGATTATGAAAAACTTGAATTTGAAAGTCTCCATAATCATCACATGATTAAAATAATAATCTCATTAATTTATAGTACTACAAACCCGACTGTTCACAAGGAAATCGTAATATTAATTACGATATTATTAATCGCTCACTAAAGAAATCCCCCGAAGAAGACGATAACGTTATTTTCCGGCATTATGATTTCTCTGCTTAGTATGCAATTTCAGTATTTTGCATTCACACGAGTATCACGAGCTAATGTTGAGAATTTATTCTTAGGGGTTTTGAACCATAAGACACGCCACCTCATATTCCATACATTATTTAGATTTGCACCTAGGAGCATATGTGCATTCGATTTGATTTTTATGTTTATTAAAAAGCACATATAAGTATATAGATTTAGATTTCAGCATTTTTAATAAACAGTAAAAAGTAACAACTTTAAGACAATTCTGGTTTCTATGCGACCGTTTTCTATTCAAAAAACTATGAAGTAGTGATGTGCAAAACTCGGACCGAAACTTTTCAGGCTGGGGTTTTCTTCAGACTCGCTACGAAAAGTATCTGTTTGGGTCTCACCTGACCCGGCACATAATTCCGTAAAGGTCGAGGCATGTCGCATCTGATCAGCAAATTAGCATGCAAATGAGTATTCGGATCTGCTGCCCTTTTCAATAGTTTAATTTTCAATAAATATGTGATGGTGTTTAGTGTTACGGCTGCACATTATAGTTCTGTAGCATTTCTGGTTACGCAGTAAAATTCGGCTGCGCTTATGGTTGCGCAATAGAGTTACGTCGTATTTCCGACGAATGCTAGCATTCGGACAGGGCTATGGTCGAGTCTACAGGAAACCCGTCCCGAAAAATAGCGGGTCGGATCTATCATGCACAGACCCAATCCGAACATTTTCGTTCCTTTTGAAACAGACCCGAAAAATGGCGGATCGGACTTTTGAGAGACCCAGACTGAAATTTTCCGATCTGGTCTCAAATGCACTCTGCTATGGCCTTAAACGTAAAAAAAGCAACATATTTTCATATTATTAATTTCGTACAATAAAATTTCATTACTTTAAAAAAATATTTGATCTTACTAGATCAGTTTCTCAATATTGCTTTCGATGTTGTTAAGGTTTTACTTGCAATTCGGAATAAAGTCGAAGGAAGTTCAAGGATTTAGACTATTAATAATGGTTGAGTTTTTAACGATAAGAGTGTCGCAAATTTCATGTTTTTTAGAAACTTTTAAAAATACCATTCTTTGTGCAGGTTAGTCGAGTAGCCAGTAACAACACTTCTGTATGCACTAGTAGTGCCGTTCGGCACCTTTGGCTTAAAAAGTCAGCAAAAGTTCCCTTATTATGAATATCAAGGGTACTTTTTCGAAATCCTGGTCATTGTTTGTTGAAACAATTTTTATTAAAAATTTCATTATTTATTACCAAACAAATTTTCTAAAATTATATTTGGAAATCTCGTGGAAAAAACAAAAATTTTATATCTCATAAAATTTTGCATAAAACTAACCGTTTACAAGGTAGAGCGTTATAAACAATTTAATTTGCACTAAAATTGACATATTTGCGGCTGGATACATATCTCGGCAACTATTAAACCGAAAAATATCGAAATAAATTTAAATCATTTCTCAGACTTTTTCCACGTAGAAAAAAGATATTTTCCGACGGAGCCAAAAATGTTGTTAATATAATAATATATTACATAGAAAGGAGGAGAGCAGCGTCTTCGGAAAACATTGCCCAAGCCATGAAGACGGTTCTCCTCCATGGCATGTACTGTATTTTTTTTCGTAGAGACGCGCAAAATGTGAAGCGTGTTCTGCTGGTGGAGGATTGAACGTGATCTCTCTTTTCGAGTCGGCGCAACGAAGCGCCCGCGCATATGTCGACATTTGATACCTGCTGTATAATGTTGGACCTCATACCCTAACACCTCTGTTCTACTACGAGGTCCACTATTACAGCGTTTCCCAAACTACTACCGCGGGTAGATACCCTACCGCCCGGTAGGGGGATGCCACCCCGGGCCCGGTAGCTCGGCAGGCTCCCCCCTCCGAGCAAACGGCTGCTTTCGTATACCTGCCGCGAACAACCTTTTCATTGTTATGAGACAATGACCAGTTACAATAACTGAAATTATAAAGACATGGCTCAATTAAATTTTAATTAGCTGAATGAAATCCGTGACATAATTCTAAAAATATGAAAAAAAAATTCTTGAAAATCGGTTGATATCTGCACTAATGAAGGAAACATTTACAAATCTTGTGAATATATAAATGGGACCTCTCAGTGTAACAAAAGTGCGATAACTCTTGAAGTTATTATCCGATTTTCTTCTATCTTTTTTTAACGTCTTTGCCATAATCTAAAAAATCTAACGCATCCTAATAAAGTTCAATTTATTATTATTTTACCAAATTTTCATTTTCCTCAACCGGCTCTAATTCTCTAACAATGGGAAGGTCGCGCTAAGCAAGCATCCGGGTCAGAGTGACAGGCGTCCAGTGTCTCTCTTGGGTTCGAGTATTGTGAAAAAATTTGAGGGTGGTGACCCTACCGCTCCCCAGAAAGTGCGAAAAAAGTTTGGGAAACGCTGCACTATTATATATGCGTCCGCATACGCCGCTCGAAAAGCGAGAGTTTAGGCGTTTAGGGTCAATCCGCGAGCAGTAGAACACGCCCATTTGGTGCGGCTACCACATAAAAGTGTTAAAATTGGTACTTTTTTAACAACTAGGTGCACAATTTTTTGTACTTCTTAATAAAAGACTTTCTTTACAAGTTCCATGCTATAATTTTTGTTTAACTCTTGAGGAATTTACGCTGATTACCAATACTTTTTTTACTTTGCAAGAAACTTCATAGTTTTTATGTTAATAACCATTTTGATAAAAATGCGCATATTTGATATATCTTTCCTTTTTAAACGAGATTTTTAAATAAGATGAAAAAGAAACAATTTTTCTTTAATAAATTTTCTTTTAATTCAAACCACTTGTTAACTGTGGCCTTATAAACAATGAATTGCAGAATAACCTTTGGTCTGTGTGAGCTTTAATTTTACATATAAGATTTATTTAGTTATTTAGCTGGCAGCTTCCTCATAATCTTTTTTGCTGTTACTACTCTGATACAATCGTTTTTCTTTTAATAACAAGTATGGTGGTAGTTGTGGTTGTTGTCCAAATTTGATCGTTGGATTCTTGTTTTATTTTAAGGAATTCTATACATTATATTTAGTAACAATTATTGTTATAAAAGAAGAACGATTTTATCGGAGTAGTATCATAGGGAAAGATTATTAAGAAGTTGCTAGCTATATCAAATATACGCATTTGTTTATAAAAATTGTTATTAACAAAAAACTATTACGTTTTTTGCAAAGTGAAAAAAGGATCGGTAATCAGAGTGATTTATTAGCGTCTTTCATTAAGAAGGACAAAAAATGGTACACGTAGTTGTTAAAAAAGTAACAATATTAACACTTATATATTAACAAAAGTTTTGGCTCCGTCGTAAAATTTCTTTTTCTATAATTCGCGAAAAAGTGCCAGTTTTTCCACCTGTTTTTGGTGTAAAAAGTTACCGATTTTTGCTCGATGACGTGGCGCATGCGCAGTGCCGACCTTTCCGGGAAACAGTGACAAAAGTGGACAGATGCAGTGGAAAAAGTAAATGGACAGTGATAAAAGTGAGGCACAGTGGAAAAAGTAAATGTTATTTCGGGTGGGTTCGTGCTGCCTCGGGTGGACTCGTGCATCGTGCGCAGCCAACTTCATTCTATTTTCCGACTGTCGTCCCTAACCTAAAAGCAATTTCCTGAAAAGTCTCGAGTTGTGTATTTTGTATGTACTTTTGTCACTTGGCAAAAGCAAAAAAACACCGTCAGTTTCTCCGAAAATACTGTGCTTGGTTTTTTTCACGAAAAATCGGAAGTTTTGAAGCCCTCAACTTTATGGGCCAACTATTCAATTGTGAGAACCAGCTTATTATTACTGCCATATTATTGCCATGGTTTTGATAATTGCCATTGTCATTGTTGCGTCAATCGACAAAAAATCGCCTTCTTTTTACACAAAAAACAGGTAAACAAAAACTAGCACTTTTTAACAAATTATAGAAAAAGTATCGTGTCCCACACATTGAAAAAGCGACGATTTAAAACTCGTGTGATAGCCACCCTCGCTCCGCTCGGGTAGCTAACTTCACACTCGTTTTAAATCTCTCGCTTTTTCAACTTGTAGCACAATATACTATTTTTCTACGTGGAGCAAGTGGTCTCAGAAATGATCAACATTTTTTTTGAAATTTTTCTATTCGATAGGTGTCGAAATATCCAGCCGAAAATATGTCAATTTTAGTGCAAATTCAATTGTTTATAACGCTCTACCTTGAAAACGGTTAGTTCTATGAAAAATTTTATAAGATACAAAATTTTTTTTTCCATGAGATTTCCAAATATAATGTTAGAAAAATTGTTTAGTAATAAATAATCAAATTGTTAATAAAAATTGTTTAAACAAAAAATGACCAGGATTTCGAAAAAATACCCTTGCTATTCATAATTAGGGGACTTCTTCGAACTTTTTAAACCAAAGGTACCGAGCGGCACTATTATAGCATACATAAGTGTTACTAACTACTGGACTAGGTTCTCCACATCATTTAGTACTTTAGATTATTTTTCATTTCTAACTAGAGATTAGCAAATGAATCATTTGCCTATATTTCATTTTTTTAATGTACTCTCAAAATGGAAGTTGTTTGACAGTTATTGAGTTCTTCCAGTTCTTACCATATTGATGAGAGTTCAGAGAGAGTAGAGCAAAATCGGAAACTTACCTGTAACAATTAAAAAAAACTGATTAAAAAATGTTGAATAAAATTAATTTATTTATAAATTCATCAAATTTGCAAGACGCTTAGGACTAATAATCTGAAGCAATAAAGAGAAAGTTCAACTACACTCTACAGGGACCTTGAGACTCAGCCTCCTCCGTTCATTTCTTCTTTCTTAGACCCAACGTGCCTTTCCTTTTCAACATTCTCTGTTACTTGAGACTACCAAAAAAGGTGCTTTAGAGTTTCGGGATAAAAGACCATCTCAGTAGTCAGAGACAGCACTATTTTGAAGTACTGTGTATTGACGGAATCTTTTAAAACTCAAGGATCCTCTCCATTTTAAAGGACAAGTGATTTTATGGATGAACTACTCTAAAATAGAACTGTCGCTGGTCAAACAGTTGGATTTCAGCTGTGTAATTCAAAAGATTTATCGCCAAAGATAAAGATTACAATTTTTACATTGTATTTATACCGCATTTTTATAATTTTAAGGATTCCAGACAATTATTATAATAACAATAACCCAGTGATTTACTTGGCATTATATGTAATAGTAAGTAAGAAATAAATAGATAAATTCATTTACATTCATGGTAAATGGACCAGTTGTTATTAATTTTGAAAAATCGCTATAAATCTTATCAACAACACGGTGAAAAATGGATAGTCAAACTTGGAGTGTCAACATTTAGACGGACAGTTTGATCTTCTAGATAGTATCAAGTACCATCCACAATTTTTTCTTCATAGTCAGGCAGACCATAATTGTATAGTCTGAATATCCACAGGTATTTTAGACTCTCTATCAGGATAATCAAATCGATACTCCAGAATGTCATGAGAAGTAGCTGCGTCACAACCTCTACCGAACGCCGAGCGAAACACACTCGACAACCGAAATGCACTTTCGAAGCGATCTTGACGTTCGGCGTCATGTTTGCCGTCTTACACAACATTTTTAATTAGTTTAAACCACTTGTTGATATTTTGAACATGTGTGGAGAGTAGATAAAATGTGGAGAACATGGTGGAGAGTGGGATAAGTGGTTTTGGTTTTGATTTAAACGTCAATTTCGATACTTCCGAGAGGGACTAAGAACAAAGGCGTCACTCATCAACCAGTGCGTTTTCTCAACATTTTTAACCGGAAACGCGATTTGTAATACGCATTTCTAACGTTTTCTGAATTTTTCCAGTGTTAAAAATGTTTCAATTCAGTGCAGTGACGCCCTTTTCTTAGCCTCTCGTGCTCAAAGTAATATGTTTTTAAAGTTTTTGTGCATATGTAATCATGTCTCAGGCATCTTACTCTTCAAAAATAATAAACATGCTTTCAGACTTCATGGATTTTATATCAATTTTCATGTTTTTCAGGTTTCATTTAATAATTTTAACTTGCGTCTCTCGTCTCTCTTACTCTCATGAGTATCTATGTAGGCAGGAGAAGGACAACAGATAATAAAGTTGACCCTCTGATATAATAAAGTTAACACTTCGACATAATCAAGCTAAAATTCCTGGGATAATCAGGTTTACATTCCAGCACCGTCAACTTGACACTCTGGGATAGTGAAGCTAACGATCAAATTTTGACACTCCACGGATAGTACGCTGTCCCATAGTTGAAGCTCAAATATAGTCAGCCTAAACACTCAAGACTCTAGATGTTCAGGCTGACTAGCCATTTTTCTCCGTGACACCATAAACCATAAGAAAGGCATACAAATATAAACAGGAAGTAATAAATAGTTCATTTTATAATCGCCCTAAATAAACAAATTACTAAAATGAAGTTCTTTGTTTTTTTTGTTAGAAAAATCAAACAAATATTTTCTACTACTATATTACTAATATGTATCCTAAATTCACATACTTCTTTAAGACACCTCCTGGTGAAAATGTATTTTCAAAATAGAATAAAATAAATTACTATAAAGTACAAATTTATGAAATTTTCTGAAATTTGTAACCACTTGTAAAAATTTTTAAGCGTTAAAATTGTAGCAAAATCGTTAAAAACGTAGAAAAAATTCAGAAAATCTACTAGAAACTACCATCTTTGATTGAATTCGGCAACTTACGAAATTGTACGAGTAACTAGATATTCTTACTTTACTATAATTTATCGTACATTATTCTAAAATATATTTTTCTGAGTGTTTTAAGCATACATCAGGCATGATATTAGCCAATTTTTTCTTCTTTCACCTTATTCATAACGAAGTGCCTAAGCACACTAAAAATATTCGATTTACGCTCACTGAAAATACTCGGTTTACGCTCACCGAACTTCGGTGAACCTCTTCGCCACCTTTTCCAGTTTCCTTGCTTTCACCGAAACTATCTGTGCTGCGCTCACAGAATTTCGGCGAACCTAGAAACGGCCTCTTCCTTCTTAAAAATTAAAAAATTCCATTTTTCAGCAATACTATACGAGATATAAAAATGTCAAAAAGAAAAATTGTTTATCTCAAAAAGACCTACATTTTTCCGATTAGACGCATTGTTTTTGTTTTAATTGTGAAAAAAATTTATAAGAAAATTCCATTTTTCAGTGAAACAATGCAAGATATGTACGACAAAATGTTAAAAAACACAAATTTTCATCTCAAAAAGATCTACTTTTCTTGAAATAAGTTTTTGATAAGACGCATAGCTTTGTTCTAATACTGGAAAATGTTAATAAAAGTAAAAAGTTCCATTCTTCACCAAAATTATACAAGACACGACAAAGTTTTCAGTAACGAAATTGTTAATTTTATAAAGATCTCCAAATTTTCCGGAGACTATTTTTGGATAAGACGCATAATTTTTCTTTTATTCGTGATAAATTTGATTAAAAATAATAAATTCCGCTTTCCGGTCGAATTATGCAAGAGAAAAAACAAAATAACAGACAAAAAATGTTCACCAGGAAAGATCTACAAAGTTCTTAATGACTATTTTTGATAAGATACGTTGTTGTGAAAAGTTACTTACGATGAACCACAAGTAAAACCTAACCTCAAAGTGTTTATTGCATTGGGGACCTAGTTTTTGTAAATTAGAAGTTATTGCACAAATTATTTAATTTGTGCAATAAATTTTTACAAAAATTTACAGCAAAAATGATTGCCCTACTTTTAATGCATTTAGAGACAGATTTTTTAAAGTTATTTATCGATATAAATAACAATTTGCACCTACCTTATTATATTATTATTCTATTTTTTAATTAAAAGACAGGAAGACCATTAATTGATGTTATTGTGTACTTCAATTTTTTTATGTAATAATATCAATAACCGGTATTACAAATTATTTATAACATTAATAAGTACAATATTTCAAATTTAAATATCCCGCCCACACGGCTCTTGCGATTTTAGTTCCCCCAGTTATCACATAGGCGCACGTGTAGCTCCATAAGCAGCCATATTGGAAATATTTGTTTCAAATTTTTATCACGCAGCATTAACCCCGTGGAAAGGCATATAGGGATAAATTTTTTAAAAATTAAAGATAAATCCTTAGCGACCATACGAAAAATATAGAGAAAGTGTGCAAAATAAATTTTGACCTTGAAAATCTATGTTGAAGTTACTAATTTTTGTAAAAAATTTCGTTTATCGAATACCACCGGCGTATAGATATTATATTTTATGTTCTACATACGTTTTTAAATAGATTTTTGTATGCTGATTCCAAATCCTGCCTGTAAATTAATATACATAGAGCTTGATGATTCTGAGAAAAAGGCGATGGAAGTTGCTATTTTAATCCTTAAAGGAATGCATTATTTTTATCAAAGCAAATTTCATCATTCGGAGTATTTAAGTGACGTACGTACATATATCCTTCAAGAATATGTTTCAAAACTGCTGAATGGGGGCCGAATTTTGAATAATTTAAACAAATATTTTTATTGGAAGAGTTTTTCAGGCTGCAATTATTATCATTGGTTGACATTCTGTCACCTTCACCTTTTGAACTCCCATCCCCATCCTATTCAAGAATCCTTACGCAATTAATGGACACTAGGGGTGGTTGAAATTTTTTTAAAAATCAAAAGGCCTGAGGCAAAGAAAGTTGTGAACTGGTACTCTCATCACCCACCTAAAGTTTCATGGAAATCAAAAAATATCTTTGGGTTCCTCCGGGGTCGTACATGACTCTTGCTCTTGCATACCAACTTAATTTGTGGTGCAATTATTAATCCTTCATGACGTACAAGCATTTTGAGC
This sequence comes from Andricus curvator, assembly GCA_932195095.1. Taxonomy (NCBI): domain Eukaryota; kingdom Metazoa; phylum Arthropoda; class Insecta; order Hymenoptera; family Cynipidae; genus Andricus; species Andricus curvator. The sequence continues at coordinate 35,153 of CAKNYM010051697.1, forward strand.
TAAAATCGACGGCTCCACTGCAGAGAGCTCCAACTTCTTTTTGCTCCGTGTACAGCTCCAAAAGGATAGGGAATCAATCTATTTTAGAGCTGTACACGGAAAAAATTTATCCGTAAAAAAGTCACGAACTAGTAGCTAGGTCTCGGATATGAGAAAAATTCGTCGGATATTTATGTATTTTCGTAAATAACCTGCGAACTTTGAGAAAGATTGACGAACTCGATGTGAAAATTCTAAAACGGTTCATCACTTTTTTTTTACGTGAATAATTACAAAAATATTACGAGTGATTGGGAAAAGATTCTCAGAGCACTCACGAGCTTGCCCGACAAATCTGGGAACTCGACCTAAGTCTCCCTGTACGTGGCCCACGCACACACGCGCGGTGCGTGTGTGCGCTCGTATGTGTGCCTCGAGCTCGTCGGATGAGTGGCTAGAAGTTTTATAATACCTATTTTGTTTGGCCTCGATGGCTGCGCGTGTTTACGCACTCCTGGTTTATGTTTAGAAACTGGTGAGTCAGCAGTGTTTGAGGTTCGAATCTTCTGAGTTGCGAATTTATAAATTAATATAAAATTAAATCGCACAAATAAAATTTTTCCTCTTTTTATTTCAGTCTGAAATTTTCAGGAACTGTTCGTAGGAAATTCGAACTGTACGTAAGAAACTTCGAAATTTATCCATATATTTCTCATAGAAATAAGGATTTAATGTTTCATTTTTTTATCTCGTATCCGAGACCTAGCTACAAGTTCGTGACTTCTTCACGGATAAATTTTTTCCGTGCGTAGCTAACTCTACAAACAGTGAATAGAAAAACGATTTATATCTGCATATCTTTTAATAATTGTATTACAGACATTAATATAACCATTTTTCGACTTACCCGTGTACATTGTCTCAGTAAAAGTTAAATCCTACAGTAAGAAAACTCCCAAATACTAGACTGGTTTACTACATGACGCTGAATTTCATATATACTGAGGTTTTAAGCCGTTTTTAAAATATTTTTGCCGTATTTTTCAACCACAACCATATTTTTTCATTTATATAGCATTTTACGAGTTGTTAAACAAAGTTACTCAAGAAATATACCAGAAAAACAGTGCTCTCTTCTGGTTGCCAGCAACACATATTATTTTCTAATACAGACCTATAACAGTGCAGCTGCCAAACTTTTTCTGCCAATTTGTTTCGACAAGATTAGTTTTTTATACCTTTGCACCATAATTAACACACTGCACAATCTGAGACAAGGAAACATTGCATCTTAACCTATTGACTGCTACATAAGAGGTTAGGTTAATGCACAGGAAGAGGTGGCTCATTCCGCCCCAGAACAGTGGCTCATTCCGCCCCATATGACACTTGCAAGTAAAATCAAAATTTGACCTATTTCTGTTTTACAATTATATAAAAATCTGTTGAAAACTTAAGGTTTAATAAATAAGCTATCTAAATAACCACTGGAAAAACATCTAATATGTGAATTTGTGTGATTCTTGGACTTTCTAAACAAATGCAAAATAGCAGAATACAAGTCTTGAAATTTTTACTTTAGTTTTTTCAAAATGTATTCAACATTAGGCCAACATTTTTTAAAAAGAAGTTTGATAACGTTCTTCCTGATATTACTACAAAGAACAGTTACAAAAGAAATGATGGCCTGCGAGAAAATCGAGTGGCTCATCTTACCCCCTATGCTCATCTCGCCCCACCCTACCCTACGTGCTTATAAGCATCTTGCGCGAACTCTAGAACTTGAATCGAGGGAATCACTGAACATCGAGAGTGATATGCATTAAGAACTTCACGTTGCTCCGAAATTGTTTGTCTCTGGCGAATATTAGAATTACGCGCGGAAATAGCGAGCTCCCATTGGTTCATTCCAACTCTCAATAGTTTAAAAACTATTGATCATACAACATTTTGCCACAGTAGTTTTTTGTTCAGTTGTGTACCAGGAATGTGTATGTGCAGGGAATATGATGAGTTAAGGATCACCCTGTATAATATCAGGGTGGCCGCCGGACCGGGAAACCGGGACAACCAGGAAATGACAGTGAATTTATTTTTTGACCGGGAATTGCCCAAATTTAAAAAAAAAATCTGTCCAAATTTTATTTCAACTGTTTTTTAAATAATTATTTAAATTGTTATCTTTTTCAATTTGAATATCATTCTGTTTAGAATGCGTAATTCGGAAATATTTTACTTTAAAAACGTTCAATTTTAGATTTCAGTTTTGAAGCGTACATTTTAAATAAAAGAATTTTAAAATGCAGTTTGAAAAACTTAATCAATTAAAAATTAGAAGCGTTTGTAATCGAAGATTTTAGATAAAAAAATATTTTCAGTTGATCAACTGTGAATATAAAGTAATTAATGATTTTTAAAACTGAACTGTACTTTCAGGATTAATAAGTTAATGATAATCGATTTCACAAGAGGATTCGGAATCAGTTCAGAATTTTAGAATTTTCAGTTTTTAACGTTAAAAATTAAAACTGTTTCAATTAGAAAGTCTTATTAGTTTAACAAATGTAAACGCCCGATTGAAACAAAAATCTTCGATTTCAAACGCTTCTAATTTTTAATTGATTAAGTTTTTAAAACTGCATTTTAAAATTCTTTTAATTAAAATGGACGCTTAAAAATTAAAATGTAGAATGGAAAATTTTTAATGTGAAATATTTCCGAATTACGCATTCTAAACAGAATGATATTAAAATTGAAAAATATAACAATTTAACTAATTACTTAAAAAATGGTTGAAATCAAATTTGGACAGATTTTTTTTTAATTTTTAAATTCCCGGCCAAAAAATAAATTCACTGTCATTTCCCGGTTGCCCCGGATTCCCGGTCCAACGGCCACCCTGATATTACATATAAAAAAATGTTTCACTCATTTCAGTAGCGAATTATCCGCATTATAAATAAAAATTATAACATAATACAGAAATAAATATAATAAATTAAATTTAAAAAAATACAAGAAAATTTGTGTGCAAGCTTGATACTTTATCATAATATTGAAATTTTGTATCAGGATTCGGCCCTGCTGAGCGAGAAAACGTCGTGGACACATCTGGGGAAAACATCTGCCTGCCACTTTTTTTTCTACCCTTTTTTTGCTACACCTTTTTTTCTACACTTTTTTCTACTACTGCGGCACGTGCCTTGCCTTATTAAACTCAAGAATATTCTGAGTGACTTTTATCGCGGAAATATAATTTTTATTCACTTTTATGGACAAAATAGAAATCAGTATAAATTACCCTACATTTTAAGCCATTAAACGGCGCGATAGGTCCATTCAATTCCTAAATAAAAACCTTCAACAAAGATGCTTGCAAAAACGACATTTTTGAATATTTTTAAATTTTAAGATCTGTACTGTATTCTAAACATGTTGTAGAACACACCAGAATTTTTTCAAATTTTTTCCAACATATTATTAGCTCTGGGGTCATGTGAAAGTACAGGTCTCTGAGCAGTGGGCCTATTTACAGAAGTTTTACTTGTATTTTGTTTAAATGCTCCGAACTAAATTTTAAAAAAAATCTTAGAAACACCATTTTGTACAGAAAACTTAGCAGATTCATGTAATCGTTATTAGAACCTCCGGACATTTTTTCCTGCGGAGCTACTGCCTTCTAAAGTCGACGGTCGCCGATTTTTTGCGGCGATATTAGGAGTCAGTAGGGTACTGGCAGCAGCTCTAAAAGCGGTTTCACTAACACCTATCGCACTGTAAGCAACTTCTTAAACCGTTAGGAAATAGGCTACTGAAACCCTATGGAGACATAACAAAATTTTATCTGAACAGGAAATTTTCGTGAGAGGTTTCAAAAATCGTTTTAATTTTTTTGACATTTTTGAATCATCAGGCACTTGACGTAGTCCGTTGCTGATGATATTAAACCAGGTTCACCCGACAAAACAGTTGAAACGCCATAAACATAATACGAAATTTAAGTATTTCAATAAAAGTATGGTCAATTAAAAAAAAATTGCATATAAATTCAATTTTGAAAAATCTTTCGTATCCTTTTTTTTAAGGCACTTGTATTAGTCTATTTAGGTACGCATTTACACCCGCGAATGTACAACTCTCAAGGGACTCGCTTTGCACCTTTACGAACCTTGCTTGGTAGTTTAGATTTATAGAAGCTAGTCTGGCTCCCGGGAACGAAGAACCCGTTTACGGCTCGACATGAGAGTTTTATCGTGTCGCCATAAACCACCTTAAGAACGAAAAGATTGTTCCACGATCAGGGGGACGAAAAGTTGGTTCGAGAGCGTTAAGATGATCGTGGCTAGAATCGAACGACTGGCGTTCCCTTTTTCTTTTTCCTACCTTTTGAGGGTAATTAAGGTTATCGTTGACAGGAGATGCAAATTGTGTCTAGTCTCATACACGTAATGCACTGACCTCACGTAGCGTGTGCCAATGGACGGGGAAAAATAAGACTGAAAAGTTGGATATTCAGTGCAAGAATCGTTTAATGATTACAAAATTTTAGGCATGGATGCAGAAGACATGGGAACGCATGTGAAGATACACAGCAATCGTTAAAAAATTTGATCTCTTGTGCATAAAACCTTAACTTTTAATACTTTAAAGTAAGTGTATACAATTCATACGCGATGCCTAGATTTCAAGTACGTCAACCGTTACAGAAATGAAACTAAAGTCTATAATCAAAAGTTTGTTTTCTCAAAAACGAATTGAAAGCATAAATTACTTAATTTTCTAGCATCAATAATTGAAATCTATATATTCACGTCTTCGTTCTCGGAAGGACGACGTCCTAATTGAAGCGTAGTGTATAGTGTTTTATTGGAAACTCGACTGAGTTTGCAGGAATCCAGTAACCATTCCTGGACGGGCCGCATTCAATAATACTCGGGCAATAACCATCTTTCATGATGCAATGAGGACGTTTCCTAATCAAACTTTAGCATCCAGATTACCACATTGCAGATAGGAGCTGATTGCTGTGTTAGAAACCCGGGTTCAATTCTCGGTAACTACGTTTTTTCATCTAATTCGACTTTTTTCCTTTTCAGCAAATTAATGTACATAATTTAATGTTTAAAACCTTAGTGTGTATATGTGGGGGTCCGCATGAAAAGGGCCCTTATGGCAGGTATGGATTTACGTCTAGGGTCATATAGCCGGATAATTTCATTTTTGAAGATAGAACTTTGAAAACCCGCTTTTCGAGAAAAACACATCTAAAGTTGACGAGCGCCATAAGCGCACATGTTATACTTTTTTTTCGAACATGTAAATATACCCACTTCCGGTTGCTTTCAGGACAGGAGTATAGTGCCAATAGATACAATATGAGTTCTAGTATCATCACCCACGTAAACCCGAAAATATTAGTGTTGATCCGGACTTAGAAAAACGCGAATATCTCCTAAAATAGAACCGGCCATAATGGCCTACCGGTACATACAATCATACATGACCAGTAAATGACTACCAGTACTAAAGACCTCGCTATAGACACAATTTTTTACTTCCATTTTTCTCCGTGAACACGTCCAATGTTCGCATCCGAGTCGATTTGCACTTGGGCATCCACTGAATGCACGAAGAAAGATCTCTGACATGAGCCGTTGATTCGTCACATTTTTAACGTCTTTATGAAATGCGTGACATAATGTAACATAAATCTACGTATTAGACTGAATTCTATGCAATTCTTTTGAAAAGTGGGTGTCTTCGGGCTTGCAAATAAAATAATACAATAATTATTATTTTATTTACAAGGGAACCACTTTTCTCCTAATTTTAATCAAATAGAAAATAATTTTTATTCAATTTGTACGGAAGCTGTAAAAATTCTGCCTTAAATAAGCCTAATTTTTTTAAACAAACGCAGATAAGCAAATTTGTTTTATGATTGTCCGTTAAAGGTGCAATTAAATATTTTTAGACCTCTGTAGAACGAAAAGTTATTTTTTGATGCAATTTTCGCATGAGACTTTTAAACTCATTTTTAACGTAAAATGACCACACATGGCTAAAAATTTTGAATTCATGCAAAAAAACTTTTTTGAAAAATTGAATTTTGTTGTTGTTGTTTTTTTTTTTTGTGACAAATTAATCCAATTTTGTCAATTTCGACGGCTCCACTGCAGAGAGCTCCCAAGTTCTTTTCGCTCCGTATACACGGAAAAAATTTATCCGTGAAGAAGTCACGAACTTGTAGCTAGGTCTCGGATACGAGATAAAAAAATGAAACATTAAATCCTTATTTCTATGAGAAATATATGGATAAATTTCGAAGTTTCTTACGAACAGTTCGAATTTCCTACGAACAGTTCCTGAAAATTTCAGACTGAAATAAAAAGAGGAAAAATTTTATTTGTGCGATTTAATTTTATATTAATTTATAAATTCGCAACTCAGAAGATTCGAACCTCAAACACTGCTGACTCACCAGTTTCTAAACATAAACCAGGAGTGCGTAAACACGCGCAGCCATCGAGGCCAAACAAAATAGGTATTATAAAACTTCTAGCCACTCATCCGACGAGCTCGAGGCACACATACGAGCGCACACACGCACCGCGCGTGTGTGCGTGGGCCACGTACAGGGAGACTTAGGTCGAGTTCCCAGATTTGTCGGGCAAGCTCGTGAGTGCTCTGAGAATCTTTTCCCAATCACTCGTAATATTTTTGTAATTATTCACGTAAAAAAAAAGTGATGAACCGTTTTAGAATTTTCACATCGAGTTCGTCAATCTTTCTCAAAGTTCGCAGGTTATTTACGAAAATACATAAATATCCGACGAATTTTTCTCATATCCGAGACCTAGCTACTAGTTCGTGACTTTTTTACGGATAAATTTTTTCCGTGCGGTAGAGGTTAGGATTAAGGATTGCATCATTTTAACGTTAAATACTTTAAATGTTTCGTAAAATGTTTGAAAAACATGTGTAACATATGTTTTTGTTTCATAATACTCTAACTTAACAGTACTCTTACTTATAAATAATATATAATAAGTAATTTAATTGAGTGGCTCATCCCGCCCCAGGCATGGGGCGATATGAGCCAAACGCACTACTTTTTCATTTTCGTTTCTAATTCCGCATATAATTTTTTATTTACTTCTATCTTGGCAAAATTACAATTAAAAATGTTTGTAGAATATATATAACGACTTACTTTCAAGCAATAAATTAACAGATTTTAAATACTGACGTGAAAAAGACAACTATGCTCATATCGCCCCACCCTACCCTACATAAATGTACGTGCGAAAATAGCGAGCTCCCATTGGTTCTTTACAACTCTCAATAGTTTAAAAACTATTGATCGTACGACATTTTGTCACAGTAGTTTTTTGTTTAGTTTTGTACAAGGAATGTGTACGTACAAGGAATATGATGAGTTCAGGAACCCCTGTATATAAAAAAAGCTGCCCGCTTGGCGGGCACGTTCGCATCATCCCGTCGTTATGTCAACGTGTCGCGTCGCTCAAAGTCAAACCCAAGTGGCCAGGGATCTCCCACTATCGAGCGAAAGATATTATATCCCCTGCTTATTCCCGTGCGGAAAATGCCTTTTTTAGCCTTATTTTAAAAAAGGCTCGTACCAGGCCCTGATAAGGTTGCCTGATTTGAAAATGTATATAACGGTCCTGGTCAGGTCCAAATAAGGCCCGGATAGGCTAGCCTTATTTTTAATTAAGGCAATCTGATAAAAGGCCGTATTTACGGCCCTGATCAGGTACGAATAAAGCCCGGATAGATTGCCCTTTTTATTAAGTAACGCAGTTTATTGAAACTTTTCATAATAATGATAATGATTAATAGTCGCTTCCGTAAAAAAAGGAGAAAATAGATTAATTCATGTTGAATTTTTTTCATCTAGTATATTAGATTTTTTTACAATAGTTTAACAATAATCTACAGTAATCTACAATAATCTATGGCCAACGGCCATACCACGCTGAAAAACCCAGTTCTCGTCAGATCACTGAAGTTAAGCAGCCTTGGACGCGGTTAGTACTTGGATGGGTGACCATTCAAGAATACTAACATGAGTGCTGTTGGCACATCGTGGGTGTGGTGAGCCCACACTTGTAGTTATTTATAACTACAAGAAAAACCTAGAAACACTACCCGAATCGGGTAGTGTCACGCTTACCCTGAAAGGGAAATGGTTTAATGGTATATATACAGTGCTCAGCTATGTAAAATGCTTTAAATAATAATATTGCAATTTCATCGCATTATTAATCACTATAAACAATAATTAATCAAATTCTGATATCGTAAATTATTTGTTATGTATTATGTTGAACAAATAATTATTTTATTCTAGCTTTAATAAATAATTTCGTATATTCATATATCTAACTCTCATAATGGTATGAATGATAAACTACGATTCATTCATAAAAGATTTGACACAAAAATATTTGATTCAAAATTTGAAGATTTGAATCTTGCCGCCTTGGGCAAAAGTTCGGCTGTGGTGCGCCATGGCCAGGGCGCGCAACGATTTGCCTCTCTCGCAGTCGAAACGGCGCGTCGAGTGTTTAAGACAGGAGTCGAGGCGCCGAAAATCATACTTACTTGGCATGAATGCTACCGTGATAAAAAAGGTGGTTACTGTAGGGCGAGGCTCTTCTATTGCACTTACGGTCGAGCTGACTCTTTTGCTGCTGCGAGATATCCCTAATGTGGATATCTCGGTTGTATAATTTTTGTTAGTCGCGACTGTGTACGCGCGCTGTACGGATACGGAAAATTTTATAATACTTGACAGAATTGAAAAAGATTTTAATATACATTATTGTACATAATAATATGTATTTTAATAAAACATCACCTTTGGAAGTCAACATACATATTTTTATATTTATTTCATTCTCATTTGAAAAATAAGTAAGGGATTCGATACGAAATAATGACGGCCCTGCAAAGGACCTTAATTATTTTAAATGTACAAAAAAGGCTGCCTGACATGGACCTTATAAGGTAGCCAATTACGGCCCTTTTAATTCCGAGCGTGACGGAACACCATAAGGGCCTGATAGGATTTACTTATCCGGACCTTAAATATAATACGGCAATCCTTTCAGGACCTTATAGTGCCCGGATTTAAATTTCCACACGGGTTGCAGCCAGGCGCCAAATATTTATAAAACAAACACTAGTACACAATAAGGTTCGTTTTCACTCGAGAAATACCAAGACCTGACCGGCGACGCGCGCGTACCAGACGACTGGAGGTTCATGTCTTGCCCGCGTGGAGCGCTATATCACTGGTTCAATCTATCATTTGGCGTCACTGGTAGAATCAGTAGCGCTATTTTAGTTGAATCACTTACTGGTTCGTCCAGTCAAAGTGGAAAAATCACTGGTTCACCAGTGATAATTCAAAATACTGATCCAACCAGTGACAATTTCACTGGTTCAGTTTAAGAGAGTAGGGCGCGCGGTTGTTGTACCTCGCGCTTCGCGCTCGATAATATATTTACCTCGCACTACGCGCTCGATAATATATTTACCTCGCACTACGCGCTCGGATAAATTGTTTCGCGCGCTTCGCGCTCGGCTTTTTTTCGGGGTTTCGCACATCAAGCTCGGCTTGGATAAAAAGAAGAAATTTACTTGCAAATATTATAAAATTGACAAAATCTCTACGTTTTAAATGGTTGTTAAATTTGTTTCATTTTAGATTAAAAAGCAAGTTTATTTACTTAAGGCTCTGTCGGCCTTACGAAACACATTTTCATTACAATACCCGTCAAACAGTGTTTTATTTATTTATTTATATTTTATTTATTTATAGAATGGAAAATATGATTTTTTTGTTTATTTTCTAATGTTATTTTTCACGATTAAAACAAAAACTACGCGTCCTATAAACAAATAATTAACAACAAATTTGGAGATCTTTTTTGGATGGATAATTTTTGTCCAATCATCGTTTTTCGTATCTTGCGTGGTTTGTTCAATTTAATGTTAATATTTCTCAATTTAGGATAAAAGAAAATATGAAATAAACTCAATCAATATGATTTCGAATATTATTGATCAATGCCTGTTTTGGATTTTCGCGCCTTTGGTACCTGTTGGTAAACAAGGTATCTATAAAAGGCAATTGTAGATAGATACACGCTAAATAGAATTTTCAAGGAACAAGAGGTTATAACTGGATTTTGCCACATACTTTATTTAGAGTGATAAGAAAACATTTAGTTAGTGTTGATCATGTCTCGAGTAATTTTTTTTTCGTTAAATTATACTGTTAAGAATTAGTATAGTGTATACTTTTTATTTAGCAAGGTTCATATTGTTGAAATAACTCGGCAGTAATATGACGGCCACTGTGCACCATGGTATGGGACATGCTGGCCGAAATCCATAACCCACGAATTAATTAGATGTCAAATAATGACGTGGTTAAAAAACAGTTTTGAGTAATGACATATTTTACCTGATAATGTGAGCCTCACTCTAAAAAATACAGACATCAAAATCCTTATTTAATTATAATTTATAGCACCTTTTATTCAAAGCCCGGCGCCATACCCCACTCTCCCATACTCTGTGTTTGAGGGCGGAAAACCCAAATGGTCCTTATCCAGTTGTCATTCTCATTATTTTAAAATTAATTTTTTCGAGTGAAAGGAGATGATTTTTACATATAACTAGTATGTGCCGATAAATAGTGTCAATTCATGTAAATTACTTGATATAGTTAAAAACATAATTTTATAAAAAATGGTTTAGTTGTCCTTCTCAAGATAGAATACTGATTTTTATATAAATGCAGTAACTAAAAACTTGCCATTGTACAACAAGAAAAATATATTTTTTTGACAACCCCAGGATGTGATATATTTTACATAACGCTGCAAAAAAATTGTAAAAAGATCAAACATCTTTTGAAATTATATATTCTGTTATCAGCGGATTGTTTCACAAACATTCTACAACATCCATATCTGACTCAAAGCTTTGATTTATCTTTATTTGCAGACAAAACAAGTGATATGGTCATTAAATTAGATCATTAATTATCACTCAACTTGATTCTTATCGAGTGAATGAATTTTCATTGCATATCCATTTATACCAGCAATCAGCATGGTCTCTTTAGCAAAAGTTTTTTAAAACGTTACCAAGTTTATATTTGATGGCTTCATGACTAATGACAGTAATAATGACAGTTCCTCAGTAAATATAAAAATATTAAGTTATATTTGAATAAATTCATTATGAACAAAAGTATCGCACACTATATTGGGCTTGGATAAGGACAGTAATTTATTAATTGGAAACAACTTTTTTGGGATTAATATAAATTTAATGAATTATAATTAAGAGTCTATCATATATAAGTCCATGACAGAGTCAACAATATATATATACTCTGTCACCGACTTAAATGTAGACTCTTAATTATAATTCATTAAATTTGGATGACCCATGCTGAATCTATTGGCATTATACTCCTGTACCGCGGAAGCAATCGGACGCGGGTATATTTTATGTTCGAAGAAAAAATATAACACGTACGTTTAAGGCCATGTTACGAGTGGGTCATGTGACCGGATTCCTACCTTACCGACACTTTTTTTCAAAATCAACTTACGTTCACACGAAACGCGATATCGAGTTGAAAATTTGGGATAATAAATAAGAAGAGCTAAGAAAGGCGGCTCTGGTCCTAAATTTTTATAATTATGAAAAAAGTTTTTTTTTTGTAAATAATTTTTTTTGCTTTTTTCATGATTATTCAAATTTAGAACCAGAGCCACCTTTCTTAGCGCTTCTTATATAATATCCCAAATTTTCAACTCGATATCGCGTTTCGTGTGAACGTAAGTTGATTTTGAAAAAAAGTGTCGGTAAGGTAGGAATCCGGTCACGTGACCCACTCGTAACATGGCCTTAAGAGAGTCGCCAACCTTAAATGCGTTTGTCTTGAAAAGCGCTTTTTGAAGTACCAACATCAAAAGTGCCCCGACGACTCAGTTTCCAACTTACTCTTAGGGTTCGACTTGGGTTCAAAATATCCAGAATCTATTCGGATATATGCCTACGGAATTCAGTACAATCGCTTTTTTCATACTCTCTAAATCTGAATCATTGAAAAATTCACTGATTGAAGTAGTACTGAGACATTGCATTGATGAAACAGTAATTTCGGTCTGAAAATGTGTTAAAGAAAATTGAGAAAAAATCTACTGAAACTGAATCAACGTGTGTCCATTAAAGTATAAAAACTTTTCGACTTTTTGAATCTTTGGTCACATTTCTTGGTTTTACGCTCCACAGTTTGACGTTCTTATTATGATTGCTGGATTGAATTTACTAAAATCTTATTTTATCATATGACTAGTAAAATGACAGGGTGCAGTGCTCTCAAGTTCTAAAAGATTTATGTCACTGAATGAATAAGTAACTTTTCACTGATTATCAGTGACCCATTACCAGCTATTTCAATTAGTGATATTTCACTAACAATCAGTGACACTTCACTGATTCAGATTTAGAGACTATGGACGTACACATTTGAATATAAAATTACCTTTATATTTATGGTAGGTTCTAAAATTATGAAGAGACCTACTTCATTGGACTTGGCCGTTTAAGGAAAAAGAGTTTACTTCCTTAGTCTGGAAGTCGTTAGTGCGAATAAGTAAGTAGTAAGGTATACTCTTATGGCTTGAGAGTTACTTATGGAGAAAATGCCTTATCGAGTAACAGCATTCACCCAGGTGGAAATGTCGGTAGTGTGCCGGAGTTTACCACCGGCGCAATACACCAGTACAGACAGCCAGTAGTTGGTCCAGTACTGGCTGAAGGTTGGCTATACGACTGGGGCACAGGGTCGGCGAAACGTGTTGAGTACATAGGGCTTTGGCCGCCCCTGCTGGGGAAGTACTAAGCCAATGGTACAAAAGTCGAGCTTTTTTTAAAAAAAGGTTTATGAATGTTGCTAAGGTATTTTAAATTTACGAAAAACTATAGATTTAACCACCATGAAAAAATTTTTGTTTACTCTTGTGCAGGAAAAATTTTCAAGTTCAACCTTGATATTAAATTGTGAATATTCAGAAAAAAAAATTAATTTTGTGTAATTTTAAAAAGTTGTTAAAATGGTCTTACACGCTAAAAAACAATAGATGACAGTATGTGTGAAAAAATGTGTAATATAAACTAAAACGAAGAAAAAATAAAACGCAACTTGTACTATAAAAAATGTTATATTTCGAAAATGTTGAAGTTAAACGAAAGTCTCAAAGTTGAAAAACTATAACTTTTCTAAAAAATGAATGTTTTTTTGGGTAATAATTTTTGTCCAATATGAAAAATGTTATAATCTTTAAAAAAGTGCAATCGATTTAAATTATTTACATACTTAATAAAAACGTAATTTGATTACATTCGAAACAGATATCTGCACTGAAAAAAATGGTTGTGACAAGAAGCTCTTTATTAGTAGAGATGGTATTAGATCCTACGTAGGTTATATTAGTGAGGATAGTAATTCTAGTCACAACAATTAAAGTAGTCACATTTATCACCAATTGATTTTCCAAGAAATAAAAGTAGTAATAGTTACAAGTTTCCCTCCTTGGCGACATTGGCAGAACTGAAACCTGAGCAGGGCTGCCAACATTCGCACCGAAATATCGCGTCATGTTCTCGATCGTCGCCATTTTCATCTTAACCTTTTTGTAAATTGTGCAGCCGTGAAGACCGTGAAGACTATCGCATCGATCTCAATTTTCTAATAGACTTACTACTACTGCAAGTCTGCACTTTTAAATATTGAAATTATAGTGGTTTTTCATTAACATCCCAATGGGCATGTGGTTGTATTTTGAGATGACGTCTTATCAGGACCTGGTCTCTATAGGAAGTCCTGAGGACGCTCTTGTGTCCACTAATTAGAAATTATAGTAAACTCTACTATAATTTCAATATTGAGCAGTACTAACTTCGCAATAGTCCACGAGCCAGTAATTTTAATGGTAAAATTTTCTAGTTTTAATAGTAAGAACTACTATTTTAAATAGTAAAACTTAGTAATTGTAATAGTAAGGATTACTACTTTAAGTAGTGAGACCAACTAGCTTATTTGTAAGACTAACTAATTTAATAGTAAGACTTACTAATTAAACTGGTAAGGCTTACTACCTGAAAATAGTATGTACCATCGAAAGTTGTCGCGACAACAAGTAATGTAGTAAGAACAACTACTACCAATCTTGTGAATAAAAGTATTAGCCCCAACCAGTTAAATAGCAGCGGCATATATTACAAACTAAAGTAGTTGGCCCTACTACTTTATTAATTGTCCCAACCAACTATTTTTTTCAGTGTGGGTCGAACAGCTTTTCCACGTTATGAAGTACATCCTATTGCAATCGTACATATATCTATGAAAACTGGTAACAATATTATTACATCATGTAGAAAAATAGTGTTCAGTATTTTTCACAGCAGTATATTATCTAACAAATAATTCAAATAAAATTAAAATTAAACAGATCAAATTACATATATATTTAAACTTCAATTCTTCTTTAATGTCCTTTGTTAATTTTTAACATTTATTGTCTTGATAAGGGTGTAGGATGAACATCGAAACGTTAACGTTATACAAACTGTCTCTATGATAAGCCAATTATACTAAGTCCTGGAAACATAGTTCTCTCGTTTAACCCTTGTTTGACACACTGGGTTGTAAAACACCCCACGACCATGTTTCCTCACTTTAATCATTATTTAATTAAGACTTAATTTTAATTTTTGGCTATATAACCTACATAATCCTTTAAAGTAAGCTCTTAAGATGATCTAATAAAATTTTCGAGTAAAAATATTCAATAGATTATTTTTTTAAAGAATTTTTTTCGCTATGGTGTAGATCACCCCAGAAGTGTGTCAAGTGAGGGTTAAACGCTTATTATACAATTCAGTTACACAACTTGACTTTTTTGTAGTTTATGTTTCTCATCGTAAAAAAACTGATAGATCCTGAAAATGGTCAGTCGATCCTGGAACAGGCTGCACCTGCGGATTGTGGAACACTACCGACGGAAAGTTTGGGTACATTTCCTTTGAACGTTTGAAAATTTATACTTCACTTCCAAGACGAATATCTGTGCAGAAAATGAATCTATGACTTTGCAAGTAGAATCATTTGAAAGATTAGACAATTTCGCGTCGAATTCGGCTACGTCGAAATTATTTTAATGTACGAGTCAAAAATATTCAGTTTCAAAGTTAAAAGTTTTGTTTTGGCAATCTGAACATTTTGAAATCTTGAGTTCAGCTCTTTGCCATATCTACAAAAGTGTTCCTTAAAATTTGGAAAAATCATAAAATAAAGAAAAAATCTTAGTCTTTAAATCTAAATCAAGAGCTTGATTGAATATTATGTAATTGCTCAGTATTCATACAAAACATGTACTCGTGTGATATTAATAATAAAGTGAAACTTCAGATTCAATTAGATATACAATGGAATATAAAGGAATCTGAAGTTGCATCTTACAACAAAAATATAGTACATGTTTTTTATGAATACTGAGAAATTACATAATATTCAATCAAGCTCTTGATTTAGATTTAAAGAGTAATATTTTTTCTTGATTTTATGATTTTTCCACATTTTTAGGAACATTTTTCTAGATTTAGCAAAGAGTTGAACTGAAGATTTGAAAATGTCCATTTTGATCAAAAAAACTTTTAACTTTGAAGCAAGATATTTTTGACTCGTTCATTAAAATGATTTCGATGTAGGTAAATTAGACGCGAAAGTTTCTAATCTTACAAATGATTCTACTTGCAAAGTCATAGATACAGTTTCTACACAGATATTCATCTTTGAAGTGAAATAAAGACTTTCAAACGGCAGATCGCTTGTCAAAAATTTAGTCGTTTTTGGTTCATAGCCTAAAATGTCTTCTTTTAATTTGAAAAAATTTGTTCTAAGAAATAATATAATAATAACGTAATAATTAAATTTATATATCAAATTAACTTAAATTCTCCTTTCTTTAATGCACTAATGAGTATTAAAATATTTAAAGTTTGGAAAAATAATGATTGAAGATCTTGTTATTATTTAATGTTATAATATAAAATTCAAGGATAGTAATATTGAAAATTGCATCCGCGGGATCAAGTCGAAATTTATGTATGCATATAGTTCCCCTTCTGACTTTTAAGTCATTAATGCACAAAAGTACTTCAGTTTTTACATTACATAACTCTTGTGAAGGTATAAATTAAGGAGATTAATTTGCATTAGCTTTTGCTTCGGAGTGGGTCAAGTTTTTCTTAAAGTTCATATTCAGTTTCACTTGAAGACTCTCAAAGTACTTTATATTTTAAATTCTCGAATATCGTATAACGCTAGCACACTCAAATGGTACAAATACATACAGGAGGAACAGTAAATCGGGTTTTAATTATGTTAATTTACAAGGGCCTAGGTGTGCAAGCATGTAAAAGTTGCCCCTGCAAGTATCAAGTATCAAGTATAATGCATTATTGATTGATAAAAATTGTGAAATTTAAGTCTCAGCCACTTTAACCATTCTCATTACTTAGCATATATATATATATATATATATATATATATATATATATATATATATACATATATTTGTGATGGTATAAAGTACTTACAAAAATTCTAGTTGATTTTGTGCAGGAATTGGAAATTGATCAAATGTAGCTAAAATTTCGGTGTAGCCCATGCAGAAATCGCCATACTGGATCCATTTTACCGATCAGGCCCTGATCGGGTTGGCCCGGTCTGTCCTGGATAGCAGGATAGGGTATATTTCGTGGTTTCAGCATCGTGTCAGACCCGGTGGCCGGGTTACCGCCTACAACGACACCTAGTATGTGTTCTGTGAAGTAGCGAATTACGTGTGTGCAGTTTTGACAGCTATTCAATTTTGAAATAAATTTCAAGTGTGATACGTGAAAAAGGATTCAATAAACAATGCCAAAGCGTAAAAGCACTCCGCGGGTTCAGAAACACCGTGCGATTACCAGGATACCATATTTACGAGACGGAAATGCAAGTAAGTAAATCAGTGAAACCTAACCTCAATATTAAAATTAATATTAAATTTGTTTATCAAGATTTATATATTCACGGCTATACTCAATTGACATTATTAATTTTTTTTAATTAATAGGAAATTATTCAGCTCATAATTTAATACCTATAAATAATTACGGTCTCAATTTGTAAATATAAGGTTATATTCTAAGAAGACTGACAAACGTGTATTTAATTATATTTTAGGTTCTGAAGCTGATGATGAAGATGAAGAGGAAGAAAATATTAATTTCGATGAAACGGAAGCTGTGGGAAATGAAATCGATCGTGACTAACTTTGTTTTTTATTAATTATTTTAGAAAAAATACCCAAATTTTATAAATATTATCAACAGGAAATTAATCGGGATCCGGTCCGGGACCGACCTGGCTGCCAGATCGGGCTGCCACGTTCGGCACCGATCGGGCCGTGTGTTTCATCACGGGTCAGGCCCAGGTCGGTTTCCGGATCCGCGCCGGATTTGGCCAGATCCGAACCAAATCGGGGCCACGGCAAAATTTCTGCATGGGAGTAAATGCATGACGTAATTTATCAAACTTACCGCGGTGTTACAAATAATTGACAAAAATGTATAGAGTCAACCAAGAACCAAACCTTTCATATTTAAAAATAAATTTTTTTGTTATTTAAGTTTTTTGAATGTCCGGTTAATTATTTCCCTTTGTTGAAAATTTGTGCCTACAACATAACTGATTCTTGATTTTCCAAATCGGTATTTTCGTTGTATTTGGGTTGAATAAATTTTACTTTACAGATAAATTACTTGGGACACCTGTGTTTATTTACTTTTTGCACCATCCCGTTGTCGATAGAAAAAATCTCTTGGTCCTTCAAGCCGGATTTGCACTAACAAATCGACTTTAACCATGTTGTTTAGTCTTAGTGAGATCCTAAAAAGGTATAATTAATTTGGAATCGATAAATATGCACGTTTTTATCCCGCGCCCGAAAAAAAAGATTAAAAATTTCTTTTTTTGCAGAGTTTTTAAATTTTCTTGAGTTTCAATTTTTTGCATTCTTGCAAGGAGAAAAATGGATGTTTACACGTAGATGTTCAAAGGGTTAGTACCGCCTAACATGCAGATATTCATGCCGAAAATCTACTATCTCTTTGAGATGTTAGAAGTAATGGTATGTTGTGCTACAAGTGCGAAAAGTAGGTAGTTCAATACGAGTGTGAAGTTTGCTGTACGAGCCAGCTGCGAATCTAAGGGGAGTTGTAGGCGAGTTGAAGGCAAGCCGAAACGAGCCGAAGATGAGCAGATGGCAAGTACTGTAAACTTCACAAGAGTTGCAGCTGTCTACTATCAGCAACTGTTGCACACGATATTTTTTGTAACAAATGCAGGAAATTTTCTATTTACGAAACAATGAAAACAAATTTTTCGGAAATTTATGATAATTTTTGCAAATTTATGGTAAAATTACGAAAAATTTCCGGAAATTTTGGGTGAATTTGTAAATTACCGAAAATATCCAGAAATTATCCAAAAGCTTTTTGGAAGAAATTCAAAAATTTCCAAACTTTCCGGAAATTTATGGAAAATTGCTAAATTACCGGAAATTTCAGGTATCCAAAAATTTACAAAATTTTCGGTAATTTACTGTAATTTATCAGTCATTTATGGTAAGTTATCACTTTGAGTTTGTCCAATCACTATTCGCTACTCACAATCAGTCTCTCAAGCGTCAAATCATAATGAAGTGAGGTTATGATTCCGGCAGTCATGGAAAGTAATTCTCAATCGAAATGCGCAAGCGCAACAGCAAGAAAAATTAATCCCGTCCGAACCGCGCGTGCGCAGTAGCTAGACTTCCCGCACGCAATACATGCCTCGAAAAGCGAACATTTCGTGCGTGCGATACAAAAAAATATTTTTATTTTAAACTGAAACATATCCAGATGTTGAACTCATCCGAGCACATGCGAATGATGCATTGGAATTTCGCGTTTCAGGTCGCCACGCGTTGCGCCCATTGCTCGTTCGACTTACAAGTTTTTCGATTTTTCCTTTCAGCGCTATATTGGTTATATTTTGGTATTTTGATATTGCAAGTTTGTGATGTACGAGTAAATCGGATAACGAATTTTGTCTGTCTGCACGATGCAGATAGACAGAATTTTAAATGCTGATTACAGATGATTCCTTCAGCTTACTTATCACGTTTTTATTTTTTATTTAGAATTACAAATATTAAACATAACCTCAACTTGACTGAATGTATCATCTGATCGATATTTTATACCCTCTTTATCTGTTTTTTGATTATGAATGAATATTCAAGTTTATTATGTATTCGACATAATCACAAATTTTCGTTTAATATTTAGGATATTTCAGTTGAACATTTTAGATGTTACAGAGTAACATCTCACTTTTTAATATCTAAAGATACTAAATTTGAACTTCTAGATTGTTGTCCTTTAGTTGAACAAAAAATATGTTAATCCTGAACATATTCTCGAAGAGAAGAAGAATCCTCGAAGAGAAGAATATATTCTCGGGCACTTAAAACTTTTTCAGTGACAAAAATGCACCAGAAAAAAATCGCCAAAGCCCAGGAATAGAAATTGGTAATTAAAAATGAAAATTTAGCTGTATTTCCAATTTCTATTCCAGGGTCTTAGCGATTTTTTTCTAGAGCATTTTTGTCACAAGAAATGTTTCAAGTACCCGAAAAATTCTTCTCCTATTAACACAGGTGTTACAATTTTTTTCCGGAAACAGGGGTGAATTAAATAGGAATTATCTATTAGAAAATGATTTATGAGAATCCGAAAAAAAATTGTAGTGACGATTTCGAATTCCAGAATTTTTTATTTTCGACCCACCATAATATTTACCCGGGTGAAAAAGATATATATAATAGTAAACTGTGGAGTGCAATCACCTTTCTTCTATGACGCACCCGATATTTTTTACAAAATCTGCATGAAAAAGTGCGACTTTGTTATGTCTGTGAGAGTGGATCGCAACACAACTCAGAAATATTGAGGTCACATTGTGGTAGTTTGAAGTCATGTTTACCCTCGGACGTCATTTTATTTCCTCCCGTTAGGGCTACTTTTCTTCCCTTGTGGGAGGAAATGAAGCGTAAGCGTCCAATCACAAACTGTGTCTTGTCGAACCGTGAACTGCACATGCGTCCCAGTAGTTTCTTCCCGATAGCTCTGAAATCAACTGTTTTGCGTCTACTGTACAGGCATGAAAAGTCGCAATTTTCATGCAGGTATCCGGAAAAAATATATATAAATTTATTTTCATATATCTTTTAACTATTATTAATAATTTATGAATAAATCGAGTTCCAAAAGCGACTTACGTTGCATGAGATTTCTCCAGCTGCCGTAAATCGCCTTGATGCACTTATCGAGAGGCGTGGACGCGAGCATAGCCGTTTTTTTCGAGTTCAAGTGCCCCTCTGAGCAACTTCTGTAGAGATTGGTGGTCACTCTCGGCGTCCTGGTTTGATCTCGTGAGTGCGCCTTGCTCCGTTGATCGGGCTGCTGGATCCCGCTGGGCATCCAAGCCTCAACGGCTGGATCGCGGAAGCTATGATAGGTCGAAGACATTTTTTTCGAAGACCTCTGTAGAAAACGCTTGCCTGGCGGGAGGGGCGGGGGCCCCAAGCAACTGGGTACGGCAGTGATAGCCATCGTACAAGACAACAGTGTACTCTCTTTGCTGCTGCTTCCCTGCTTCTTCGTGGATCACGGGTGATCGATCGTACGATCGATCTCGCTCAAGCAAAATGGAGTCAAGACACGACGGCAACACTGAGGGAGTGTCACGACATTACCGTATCCGCTTGTCAGAGTACCTCGTCTTTATAAACAAATTTAATCAAACTTTACTTACTGCATACTACCTTCGTTAAGGTCATTGGCCAAACGGTCACCACCAAGGTGTTCCTTATTTTTACATGAGGTTATGAGGTAAGATTTTTATCATACATCGTAAATGTATTCAACTCCCACACACTAATCTTTTGGGGTTAGATAAGATAAAGACGGAGAAAAATTGTTTTACTTTAATCAGATAATTTTTCGTAGAGAATTTTGATAAAGGTTGTTGGCTTTAGGGTTTAGGGTCAGGTGAATTGAAAACAATTAAATTGCTTTGAACGTATTCGCATACAATGGTGGCCCCCATCTGTGACTTTTATTCAATCTGATGATAATTTGTGAGAAATCTTTGGCATGGTGACCAGATTATTTTCTCGAGAGGAGAAAAGCAAGATTTTAAGGGGTTACACCAGTGTAAATTTTTTAGAAAATCGAATTTTTTTTTTTCGCTTAAAATTTAGTTTAAACCTTGTAGAATATGGGGCAAAAGGTTTAATACGTGAAAATTTTTTTTTTCTGTTTAATGTCACGTTTTTGCTGAGGCGTGTCGGGCGTCTCTCATAAGGCTACAGGCGGTATGAACACATCTGCTCGGAAGGTACCCTGTTCCCTCTTTTCAACTTCTGTGATACACTCACAGATGTCCCTAGAGAGGATTCGTGTACAATTCAAACAAAATTTTCGAACAAAAGTAGGTTAGTGTAGCGTCAGTGCTTGTTCGGAAAGTACATCTGGTTGCTCGTGGATGTCTAAAATTCAACTCAAAACTTTAAACGAGTTTTTCTCAAAACACGTTTTTTCAAAACGGCACGCAGCATAGCTCGAACAATTTTCAATATTTTCTTTTCAAATTTGAACCACATATTTTAAACAACATTTTGAAGAGAATGACGTACGGATTTTTCGATAAGTTGATTTAAACAATTTTTATAAACAAATGACTTGACATTTTTTCGTCCAAAAATGACATTTTTGCTTCAAACACTTGTCAATTTTACAAAAAATAATATTTTTCAAATCCCGTACGTCATTCTGTAGCTATTCTTATGCAGATTAAGAAAAAAAATTTGTTTTGGTTCCAGCTTCAAATTTGCGGTCGTCCTACTGCGTGCCGCAAAAAAAATCTGCAGGAGAATGGCTCCAGTGCCGCCATTTTGAAATATTTTTAATGCAAAAATTTCCCTGTAAAGTTCAATACATGCTTAAATATATCCTCAAAGCGCTTTTTCATACTACCTTTCCTTTAACCCCAAAAAAATGTCCAAAAATGCATGCTTTTACACTGGTGTAACCCCTTAACGTCCTCACACGACTAGTCTTGCTTTTCTCCTCTTCGAGAAAATAATCTGGTCACTATGCCAAAGATTTCTTACAAATTATCATAAGATTCAATAAAATTCACTGATGAGGGCCACCAGTGTGTGCCGAAACGGTTGAAGAAAATTTAATTTGTTTCAATTCACCTGACCCTACGAAATGTATTATTGAGGTTCAATGCAATCCCCCAACGATTATAATCAGATAATATTTTGCTGTTTCTACAACCTCTTGAAATTGCAATTATGTATAATGTTAAATAAGAAAAATATTGATCAAAAGCTTCCTATAAACAAGCTATGTATCTAAATTTATTTTAGGCGCAAAATAATTTTTGGCTGTGATATTCGATTGCAAATTCCTTGTATCCATATCTAGAGCCTTCGAGTGTTTGTGCCTATACTAACTGGGAAAATTTCAGAATGATATGAAATGCCACTTTTCTGCTTAAAATTTGAAAAAAAAATTCCAAGATCAAGTATTATCATTACTTCAGTTAAGATTATGGAACTGGCCTAAGAAAGTTTAGTAATTTAAAATTAAAAAAAGGACACCCTAGTGCGCTTAGTCTATCAAGTTCTCATTGTCAGGTATTTCAAGTGGGCGATTTATTTTGTAACAAAATTTTTTTATATACCGAGTGACTTATTATGGATTGGGATGACTCCATTGGCTGTTAGTTGCAATGTTAAACAAATTACACTTGATCCAAGTGGGATTTAATTTAGCATCTCCCGAGACTAGCTTTTTGTCTACGACTCATGTTAGTACCAAAAAAAAAAAAAAAAAAAAAACCATTGACAAATCTTTGATTTTAGTGCGAGCGATGCAGTGTTTAGTGCAGTACGTAGGTAACATTCACTGTTAGAAAAATCTGTACTAAATTTAGTATACATGTAATGGAAGCAAGAATGCATAACATGAAATTAAATTTAGTATACTAGCGTACAGTAAATTTAGTATATTTATACTGAATTTAGTATACACGTATAAGAAATTTAGTATACGCGTGTACTAAATTCAGTATAAATATACTAAATTTACTGTACGCTGGTATACTAAATTTAATTTCATGTTGTGCATTTTTGCTTCCATTACATGTATACTAAATTCAGTAGAGATTTTTCTAACAGTGTTGAGCATGCATAAATAGTGTGACGCAGCTTCTCTTCGGATTCATGTTCAGGGGGTCCAAGATCATAAAAAAATGCAGGGTGCTGGCTTCTGTTAGTGTGCGTTTACCGGGGGGTTGGGGATAGGAGGTGAACTTTCTACTAAAATTAAATGTAT
This sequence comes from Andricus curvator, assembly GCA_932195095.1. Classification (NCBI taxonomy): domain Eukaryota; kingdom Metazoa; phylum Arthropoda; class Insecta; order Hymenoptera; family Cynipidae; genus Andricus; species Andricus curvator. The sequence continues at coordinate 58,748 of CAKNYM010051697.1, forward strand.
TTTTCTTTATTTATGTTTAATTAAACATATTTTAACCAATCTTAGTGAAAACATCCGTAAAAAACTCATATCATCCCTTTACAACAACCCTGAAGTATTAATTATTCCCAGAGCGGCACGTGTACAATGCGCGTTTTGTAAAGATTTGGATTCACGATTAGAATTCTACTCAGTTTTCCCTACGTGAGAGTTCTAAATATTAACAGATTTCAATTTTTTTTAAACATTTTTCTCTTCAAATGTCACTGATTATCGGGTTAGCATATTTAGATTTCGAAACTTCGTGCAAAATGAATGATCCTACCTGAGTTTACTTGTGATTACTGGCCTTATTTACGGTTTTAATTTTAATTCATATATGTAAATACGTGTAAATAATTAAAGATATTTTAAATTGTACATTTTATATATGGGACCGAAAACTGTTTCAAATCAGGCTGATTCTATTTTCTATATTTTCAAAAAACAAGAAAGTATTTGTTAACTTCTTTTCTAATTTTTTAATCTATTTTAATCTAATATTTTAAGAGACATATGTTTCTTTCCCATTTTCCACTACTGCGTTTTTGGAATTCTAATCTTGAGTCCAAATCTTCACAAAATACGCATTGTACACGTGCCGCTCTGGAAATAATTAATACTTCAGGGTTGTTGTAAAGGGATGATATGAGTTTTTTAGAAAGTTTTTCACTAAGATTGGTTAAAAAATGTTTAATTAAACATAAATAAAGAAAAATATATTCAATTTCAGTAGAAAGTTGCAAATTAACTGATTATTTCGTAAGAGATACCGCCGTTCCGTACGCTCACCCCTTACCCCCACCTACCGGGCAAACGCACACTATCAGAAGCTGGCACCCTGCATTTTTTTTATTATCTAGGACCCCCTGAACATGAATCCGAAGAGAAATGGCGTTACACTATTTATGCATCCTCAATGTTATCTACGTCTTCGTCTAGTTGCCAAATTGCCGTTTTACCATTATCTACTTCGCTCAATGTAAATGGTGCAAGATTGCATTTAAAAAATGATCGTACTTTATCTATGTGATAACCACACGTGATAGATTACCTATCGTAGTACTAAAACGAACAAAATCGTATGTTTAACTTAGAAAAAAATGACAACTGTGGGAAAATCTAAGAGACCATCATTTTTGAATTTCGAAAGTTTTGCCAACTTTTCCTTGCAACGTATTTATGTCTTAAATTAAATAATTCATCTATTTGAGAGCATTCCAATTTTATATCACAATTTTTTCTTCGCATATGGTTTCTAGTAATGTCATCCTCATGAACAAAAATATTTTGCTCAATATTGCTTTATACTAATTTGTAATATGGTTATTAACAACTTTAAATCAGCCTGTTTTTCATTTTTTCGGTGTAAACCAGTTTTTTTGAAATATCTGACATATGATGTCGTTTTTATCAACATTAAGGGAATGCGACTGAATTTATTGTATATAAAACTGAATTACAGTCGGGCTTCTCAATAAGAGGATTCTCAAGAAGGGCGCTTCCCCTAATGACTAATCCGTGGTCGAGCAGTACCCCCACTACCGTGCTTGTTTTTAATGCCACCGGATTCATTTCAAGGCTTCTCAATAAGAGCGTTCGGTGAAGTTTGATTATTAATGACTTTCTCGTTTTGCTAACGCGAAGATTTAAAAAAAACAATAATAATAAAAAGTGCATTGTTTTTCATTTATCGATCCGTGCAATCTTTTTTAGCAATAGCTAGTTTCGATTTCAGTGTATTTACGTTCGAAACAAATGTTTACTCGCTATGCGAACGAGAAAGATCAAGGAAACTCGAAGCGCTCTTATTGAGAGACCAGCTTACATTTCGAGCGAGCGAGATTTTCGGTAGAGAGTGGGGGTACCACACTTCTCGGCAATTCCTTCCCCTACACCAGGCCTGCCCAAGTAGGGGAAAACTGCTTATTTTCCAGATGGGAATTTGACACCACCATCGACCTCTACTCATTCAACTTCACGAGAGCGACCACCCCCCAAGCCTCTGGACCTGAGAAGAGGGAAGTGGTGGTGGAACTCGGACATGTGGCGAATGAGCAGTTTTCCCCTACTTGGGCAGGCCTGCCCTACACTCTACACTCTCTACAGTCTACAGGGCCTACAGCCCCGTGAGCGCTCTTATTGAGAAGCCCGACTGTATTTTGAACCCCGATTGTCAACTTTGCTCCGGTCTATCCTACTAATCTTCACTGTAAAATCAAAATAATTTAATTAGTGAAAAAGTGATAGGCAAAAATTAGTGAAATTTAAGTGGTATATTTGTACAATCCAAGTTTTTTTGCTCCAACAAAATACAAATTTTGAAGACGTCTTTAAAAGTAAATAATTTCAGGATTAATCATTGGAACACTCGTTGGAAACTGAATGATTTTAAATTGGACAATGTTATACATAACATTAAATTTTATATTGGAACATTATATACTTTAACTGACATTGGATAGGTTTTTCTACTAGAAATGAGAAAAATTCTAAGTTAGAAAATAAATTGACTATTATTTCCCGGTTCATTCCGGTCTCGAAAAATTCCCGACTGTCACGGTTTCTCATTATCTTATCCATTCAGCTTAACAAATAACAAAAGGGATTTCGTGACCAATAACCTTAACATTTTTTATTTGGTACGGGAGAAAGTCTTCCTATAATGCAACTTTTGCATCGATTCACTATGCTTATGACATTCATTACGTCGTGCCTCGTAAACTATGGTTGCAATATACCTAAACTCGATCTTTCATACTTATGCGGTGCAAATCTAATATTTGAACATTCATGTCGTTCCATTTTATAGTGACGCACGTCACATCGAGTCGATACGGTTCTAGTCCAGTGATAGGCTCCGCGTAATGCCTGTGGATGTGTCGATAAAGTGACGTGGATGGTAAACGATGCACCAATTCCCAGCCTTATAGCTATGGGGACAAGCGAGAATGAACCCTGTATCTTATCGATCCGCGTACCAACATCGGTTATCACGAAACGAATTGATCTTAATCCCCCAGCAGCATTTTTCCCTGATATTTTTATCAATACATACCACATGATCTTCCTTATCCTTCCACTGTCAAACTACGTATACAATATATTATATACTGATTCGAGGAAAAATGACCTACTCTATTCCTGAGGAGCAGGCACAAATTTCAGTTCAAGTTGAGAATTTTTCACTTGTGAATTTAAATATATACATAATTTTATAATTATTATTTATATTTAAAATAATCTCCTGATTCCCTATTTTATGATTTTGAAAATTATTCAGTTCACTAGAAGAATTTCTTCAAAAAATGTCCGCGAATTTTTCTAATACTATAAAGATTTATCAGACTGATGAACTCTTTCATAAAATTTGTTTCGAAATCAATCAGTTTTATACATTGAGTCATAAAAATTCAAAGTTTAAAATATGTTTAGCAATAAAACTCTAAAGTTCACATCACCACTAATAGATTATACATAATCATGTTTAACAGATTCGACGATAAAAACCGGAAATGCAAGTTGAAGCAAAGGATCTAATTAAAGTGACTTGTAACGACTCAAATCAATTATGAAATCTCTCATAAAATTTGAGTAGATAGCCCGAATCTAAGTAAATAAATTTGAAAAGAATTTAATACAAACAAAACTAACTTTCATCCAGGTGCAAATTTCAGTTCCGCGTCAATACTGGCATTGGTAGGAAAGGTAACTCGACTGGGAGTTGGCATAGTACTAGGGTGCAGCACTACGACAGTACAGTATAGTATTGGCTGCTGCCAGACCCAGTACTGCTCTTACTGGGCCAACTCTCCCTCAAGTTACCTTTTGAACCAATGCCAGTAGTGGAAATAATAAAGTAATGGCACAGTATAGCACCAGTTTTAAATTTCCACCTGGGCACTTTCAAAATATTTCTTAATTATCGAATTCTTCTCACTTTTATCCCAAATTTTCCTCAATAGTAAGAACTTTCACAGAAAAAACTGGGGGTTCACTAAAGTTGCGGCTCAAATAAAAGTTGGTATCCTTTAGAACTTGAGCTCCAATAGATACCTGTAGAGAGCCAAAAGGATTCCTTTAATGCGCAGTTTTAAAGAACAACATGGAGGCGCATTCACAAACCAACCGCTTGCAAAGTAGGGCTGGTAAGTTAGGGATCGATTTACAGTTATCGACCGATGACTTGAGACGAAAAGTTTCTTGCATATGAATATGCCTTTATGTTGACAACTTTGGTACATAACCTGCAAATTATATTTGTCAAGTCATTATATCTATTTAAATTGCGGTAATATTTTGTACTTTAATTATCTTCATTAAGTTATGCCCATCAGAGTTCGATTACATGTGTGCTTTACGGTAAAAATTATGATATTAATTAAACAAAATGTCGAAGTGGGAGAAGCGGAAACAAGGTTCCCTATAAATAGGTTCAATTACAATTGGGATCCTTTAGAACACAAACTGAGGTATCATTTAGAGCTCATTTATAGTTTTGGGTTCCTTTTCAACAAGTGGGGTAGGTCCGTCATAAGTGGGGTTCGTTTTTGTTGCAGCTCCTTTGGAACCAAAAATGGGTTCTAATGGAAACCCTAGTTTTTTCTGTGTTCTTCAACTTACATAATGCTTAATAAACTTGTGTATTGTATTTTACGATCGAGTTATGACGAATGTGACATATTTATATATGCATTAGTGTATTGCCATATAAATATGATCTATTTCAATATTTCAACATTTACGGCTGTTTCATGGTGCAGAGATAACTTACTTGTGTTTTATTTTATGGACTAGCATATCAAGAAGTAACTTCACCTGCTTTGATCATTTTTAATGTTACATTCATATCTACTTCATATTAATTCCATGAGGTACTTATATGACCTATTCATTTTTCAGCTAATTGCTCATACCGAGGCTCATACGCTATTTTACGTTACAATAAAGAGTAAGATTGGTATACACATGTCCGAACGAGTAATAAGCGTCTTTGATAAAAAGAATATGCATACTGCTACACATTTCGGCCGAAACTTTATATCATAACACCTTGCATGATTTGAATTCTTATAGTTGCGGTCAGGTGTCCGTCCGCCCTACCTTAGCAACTGCTGCTAAGGGTTGTTATTGACAGTTGCTAAGGGTGTTATTGACCGTTGCTGAGGGTTGTTATCGACCGTTTCTAGGGGATGTTATTAGCCGTTGTTAAGGGTTGTCATTGACCGCTGCCGTAAGATGCTATTGGCTGTTGCTATAATGGTTGTTATTGATCGTTGCTAGGGGATTTTATTACCCGTTGTTAAAGATTGTTATTGACCGTTGCAAGGGGATGTTATTGAGCTTGGCTAAGGGTTGATGTTGACCATTATTGAATGTTGTTATTGTCGGCTGCTAAGGGTTGTTATTGACCGTTGCCATAGGATGTTATTGACCGTTTCTAAGGATTGTTATTGACCGTTGCTAGAAGATGTTATTAGCCGTTGTTAAGGTTTTGAATTGACTGTTGCTAGGGGATGTTATTTAGCTTTCATACGGGTTGATGTTGACCGTTACTAAATATTGTTATTGTCCGTTGCTAGGAAAGAACACTTAAGTAAACTCAAATAAATGTTTCTAATTTAAACTGAATTTGAAAAATAAATGATAAATTTTAATTAGCTGCATGAATTAAAAATAAAAATTTATAGGCAAGTGTTTACTCTCTAAAACTGAATCAGTGAAACGTCACTGATGCTGGTCATGATGCTGGTTCCGTTGGTGTTATAGCTATAGAAAATAAAAATAAATATATATATGTTTTCAAAACTATTTTTTACAGAAAAATCACTCGCGGAAATGACTCGAAATTATAGTTAAAACTCCTGCGAAATACGAGATCGAGTCTACACATAGAAATCAAGTATAAAAGTTACGAAATGAATAACAATTTCACGTACGACAATTTTATTTATTTTTCTCTATATCGTAAAATCGTACAATAACTTTCTTAGATTTATCAAAACAAATTGAGCGATTTATGGCTTTGCTCTCGCGAAACACGACTAACGACGCGAAACACGGACTAACGATGCGAAGCGACGTGTCGACAACACGCAGAGACGTAATAGCTGTTCAGTGTTCTCTGACTTTAGCAGTGAAAATTTCCCTGATTCAGTTTCAGAAAGTAAAATCACTTAATGGTCTCCTACTCCTGCATTCATGATGTGTACCCTCTCTCTCTTTCCTCCATAATTAAATATTTCCAAAATTAGAAGCGGAAATTCAACAATTCTAACTGAAAAAAGTGCCTTAAAATCACCTCTCATAAGTCACTGAATGAAAAAACATGCAAAATAACTACAAGATATCGGAAAACGAAGTTGCACACGAGATTCCGATTGGTAGCAGGGAATGGCGAACGAAAGTCCTTATTCTCTTCGACCATGAGAAACCCGGATAGTCCACTGATAAAAACTGCGTAAGGAAGGCGCCGGACAAAATGAAACTGGTGGCTGGACAAGACTGTCAGAAATGTCTTGGCAAACTTGCCAGTCGGTGCTGGTATGGCGAAGTCGTTAATGTCGTTGAAGGTGGTGGTAGTGGTGAATGCAAAGGGACGCCCGGAACGAGACGAGGACGAAGGTGGGTGAACGGGTTCATGATAAGCGTGGGCCGCCCCTGGCCCCGCGTAGGATTTAAAAACCATGCTGTACAAATTCGAGTTCTTTGCGTTCATGGAAATCAGATGGTATGACTGAACGACGCGCCGAGTACGAGTTTCATTGATAGATCGCGCAAGGTCTTTCGTAAGACAAGTCTTAGTCTATCGATCAGATCATCGACACGCATTTCAAAATGTATTCTGTAGAGGTAACCCGAACGTACGGATTTAACCACATGTTTAATTAATTTTTGCAACTTACAGGGTGACCACTCAAGGCAGAGACCAAAATTCACGGTCAGTTCCCGGTTTTCAACCATTTTTCCTGGTTATACATATAAATTTTTGAATGCAAAAATGTGTTCAAAGAAGAATGTTTACATTAATGATTCTAAGGTGGAACAATTCTTAGGCGGAACAATTCTGAATTTAAAACTTTCTAAGCTGAAATTAAACACATGGAAAAATAAACAATTTTGAAACCCAAACGCTCAATATTGTACATGTAGAGTATCGAAGCTTTTAAAATTAGATAATCTCCAAATCAATTTCAATGTAAAAGCCATATCAATATTTGGGTTAAAGGTAGAAGTTTAACATCCACTTAAAAAAATTATTTTGAGGTCCTCAAATAGAAAAACGATTCAAATTGAAAACTTTCGAATCAAGTATATTAAAAAAAAGATTCAAAATTGATCAATTTTAAATAAAATTTTATGCGCTCCTAATTCAAAATGACAATTTAAACATTTTAATTTAAAATTATTAATAATTTTTAATCAATAAAGTATTAAATGACTTCAATTTTTTAATTCAACTTTCAACAACTTAAATTTAAACCCAAAAAATTTGGAATATTCAAAACTAAAACTATCAAACGCTTTCAATAACAAATTCTTCTATTTTAAACGCTTTTTTATGTTTTCAATATTGAAGACTTCAATCTTAAAATTTCGCAACCACTAAAGCTTTAAATTCGAAATACATTTGCATAATCTTTTTTAAAAAATTGAATGTGAGAGGAAAGTCGGGTAGCCTCAGTCACATCATATCGTTTTGAATAAATGGTGCTTCTCTGCCATGATAAATTAATGCTTTGTTCTTGCATAATTGTTATTGCGATTTTACTTTGCAGAGGCCGGAGCTATCCGACACTATTTTTTAATAACCTATTTTATACTTAATTTTAATTGTTTACTTTTCATCTGCAACAAGTTTATTTCTCATATAATCTATTAAAAGGTGTTTGGTGGAAGCACTGACCAGCCAAGTTGTTTTACCGAAAAGACTAAGTGACCAGTACTATCCGACTCTCTCCTACAAATAAAAATTGATGGATTTCGTACACTACAGATTTGGAATTATTTAATTTATCAAGTTTCAACCTAAAATAAATTAATTTTGAGCACTATGGCTTAAAAATTCTTAAACTATTAAAGCCCTGATTTCTAAATTATACAATCTAAAAAGGCGAAGAAGTGATTGGCTGATAGGCTTGAAGTACACTTTCAAAATTTTACAGAAGTTGTTTGAAACTGTTTTCAAATTATGATCATTCCGAATTAAAAAATTAAAAACTGTAATTTCCCAGTTTTTCCCCGGTCTAAACAAATTCCCGGATATTTCCGGTTCAGTGCAACTTCACAGATTTTTAAAGAGCAACGATTATAAAATTGTCTATCACTCACGGACACTCGGAACGTCACGCATGGATTTTGAAACAAAATTTCAATATAATTTGAAAAAACCGAAAAACATTACTGAAATATTTCTGAAGTACTATTCTACAATTCTACTATAGGGATCTGACATTTTTTTATATACGCATATTCAAAAAACCTTCTTATATTTTCGTATACAATAAAAGTCAATCTAATTATGCTATGGTATTTTCTATTTCCATGAAAAAATTGAAGGCTGTAACTAGAAAAATGAAACAGTCGACTTTACGACAAATCTCATAAATCCTAACGCCACCTATATAAAATGCCGGAAAGGAATATATGACATGTGTTCTGCGGCTACAACAATCGTACAATAGTTTTACATTTGCGAGTTTCTCTGACTGCACTAGAGATTCTCTGTGTGCATTTCTAAAGAAACAATAATGTTCATGTTAGGTAAAACATCTTCAAAGTACATAATAATGAAAATGTACAAATATATGGACGTGTAAATTAATATAATATTAATATTGTACGGAACCCAGGTGGAAAATTCAGTAGTCCGCCAGAGTTTACTACCGGCGCGGTACTGGCCCAGTACTGGTCACCAGTACAGATAATCGGCACTTTTCCCAGTACTGGCGGACGGTTGGCTCCACGATCGGGGCAGTAGTATGCCGACAGTATAAATATTTAGAAAAATTTTAAATACGTTTAAAAATAGGGTTCATGTCGTTGCCTCCATTTCATACTGCTCCACGTCGCGTTTGGGCGCTGTACCGCTTCTCGTCGCGTTAAGTCACTGGTCGCTCTAGGTCTGTTTTGCCAAGCTTTCAGGAGAGCCGATTAAAGATTTAAATACGTAACAAAATTCAGAAATACGGACGAAAATTATGAAAATGGTTGTAGTAAATTGCTCAGATTTTAAACTATCAATTTCCATTAAATTTTTGTCAAAATTCATGTTAGCTAATATGAAAAGTTTGATAATAAGCAGTGCTGTTTTGTCAAAATGCAATTATTTTAATAATTATTGAAGGAAATGAAGAAAATACAAACAAATACATATTTTTTTAACTATTCGAAAGCATAAAGAAATATTAAAGACAATATCAACTGCATTCAGGCGCGGATCCAGAGGGGGGGCCGGTCTCTTGCCCCCCCCCCCCAAAAAAAAAAAGCCCAGACTCGAATTTTTCAAATAAGATCAGTGAAGTTTACTGTCCCAGCAAAAAGAAACTAATTCGGGAGGATTTCGGCGAATTAACATGTTTAAATACCCCCGAATTCTGAGCCAGCGCAAATTGAATGCGTGTCAATTTGCCTTAATTCGTGGTCCAGGTCATTTCGAAAAAAAATAAAATAAAAATAGAATCCCTCGAGTCTCGAACCAGCGATCCCAAGTGTATAAGTCCAGAGGACATCACTGAGCTACGGGAATCATTATTATATATTTACAACAGATCTTATATGCCCCTGCGCGTTAGTTATACCTTAAGAATTCGATTGAATAGGCCAGTTTTTAACTGTATTCGCGCTGGCGAATTCTGGCGAATTGGAGCTTGACTTGAAATCTCGCGGATTGAAATGAATTGGCCGACACTGAAAATAATTCGGTTTGTCACTTTCAAATGAATAAGGTCCCCTAAAAAATTTTCGCTGAATTCAGACGAATAGGATATTTGAAGACTATATTACTCTTCACGAATTTATACATATAAAAAGCAAGAAAATTGCCATCACGATTACTGGGACTAAGGTCACGATTACTGGGATGTTTAAACCTTAAGTGCAAAAATTAAAAAATGGAAAAATTAGTTTAATTGAAAAAAAAAACTAAAACGTAAAGTCTAAAAATATCTTTAAAAAGAAGTCAAAAACTTCGGAGAAAGCTTACTATTTTGGAATTTATCAATATTTTTAAAAACATTAAAATGTGTTTACTGCATTGAATAGGAATTTCACAGAAAAAAAAACAAAGTGTGAATCTAAGGCTAATTTCAGGGTACCATTTCCCTGCAACAAAAATTAGGCTTGGTAGTGTGAATGGTACCACTACAAAAGGTATGGTTTCCCTCAGTCTAGAGTTCCCTCGGACTTGGGGTACGAAACGTCACCTGCTGTCAATTGTTTTTACAGTTTTGCGGCAAAAACAATAGACGATAGATTCGTACCCCAACTCCGAGCGAGATGGAACCCCATCTTAAAATTAGGTGCAACAAAATTTATCCCAGAGTTTTTAGTGTGTTAATTAAAAGACTTCAATGTCAGAATTATTGAACTACATATTATAATTATATTCTGAAATATCATAACTCAGGGTGGCCGCTCAATCAGGAAACCAGGAGATGATCGGAATTTTTCGAGAGCGGGAAATGACAGTGAAATTATTTTTTGACCGGTATTTTTACAAGTTTTTCAAAGAAAAATCTATCCAATTACTTGAAATATCACAAATTTCATATCACAAGATATATAATGCAATTTAAAATAAGTTTGATTTCAACATTTTTTAAATGCTAAGTTGAGTTGTTAACTTTTTCATTTATGAAATCATTCAGTTTACAATGTAGAATTCTAAAATCTTTTACGATCAAAATTTTCCATTTTACCTCTTCATTTTTGAGGGTACATTTTCAATTAAAAGAATGTTAAAATGCAGTTTCCAAGACTTACACAATACAAGATTAATATGTTTTGAAACTGAAATTTTTTGACAAAAAATGCTTTAAGTTGATCAACTGTAAATATAAATTAAATAATGATTTTAAAAATTAAACTGTAGTTCGTGTATTCGCAATTGAACAATAAGTGATTGATTTTATAGGGCGATTCTGAATCTGATAAAATTAAACAATTTACAGATTTTGACGTTAAAAATTGAACTGTTTCAATTCGAAAGCCTTAGTAACTGTAAACTTCCAAAAGAAACTTTATAAACTATCTGTTGTTTCAGTCTAAAATATACGATTTTTAACGAGTTCAATTTTAAAATTTGTAATTAAGAAAAAGAACAATTGTTTAATAGTCAGCAATGTTTGACTGTTTATTTTAAATCAACAATTATAAATAAAATATTCAAAACTAAACAATTTGAAACTGAATTGTTTGAAACAGAAAGCCTTGAATCGTTAAAATTTCGGAGAGCTAAACTTAAACTTTGAACGTTACAATGTTAATTTTAATTGTTCTAATTAAAAAAATATTATTTGCAAGTGAAAATTTTGAAAACTGATGTGTAAATAACAAATAAAAATGTATTCATTTAGAAAAAATTTGAGTAAGTTGAGGAGATATTTAGAAGTTTTTAAATAAAAATTTTAAGCTTTTAAGGATTTTGAAAGGTTTTAAGATAATACAAATATTGTCTTAAGATTCCTGGGAAAATTTCGAATGTTTTTTATTTTAAAAAATTAATTTTAACAGAATATTTAAGAATATTTTAAAACGGACTCTAATTTTGATGAATAAATAAAATTGTAACAGTTATAAATTTGGAAAAAATTTATTTTTTAGTAAAAAAGTATAGTTTTAAGAGAATGTTTTAAAAGATTTCAAAACAAATTTTGATGTATAAATAACAATTATTCATTTACAATGATTTGAATATAGAATAATTTAACTTCTAATTTAAATATTGTTCAATTTTAAAAAATTGTAATTTTTCAATTTTTAATGTTTCTAAGCTAAAATTGCGTAAAATGATATAATTTTGAAAATGTGACTCATTCTTCAATTTAGACCATTGAAAATAATAGAGCACATTTATAATTAATACAAATTTTGATTGGCTAAAACGATTACTTCAGACAAATAATTTTTTAAGAACAAGAAAAAATCTGCCTCAGCCCGGATTTGAACCGGGAATATGAATATCGCAAAGAGTGGAAATAGACGCCTAAATTTTGCTGTTTAAAAATAATCTTTTTATAGTTTATGCTTGACTTCGAAAATTTTATGAATATTTTTTATACTTGTTGAATAATGATTATACATTTAAACATTTGTTAATTATTTTTATAAGATTCGTGATTGATATATTTATATAATTTATAATAAACATTCAAAGCGAATAAATAACTTTAAAATTATTATCAACCTCCCCCTTGAGAGTGGATGGGAAGGTGAATTATTGGATGACCCCCCTAAAGCCCTTCTCTGGATCCCCGCCTGACTGCATTGCATAGTAATTAAAATGACTCTCGAATCATAATAATAAACATAACCTTTTAGGCACATGAACGTCTGTCGTATCGTCCTTCCATTGCATTCTGAAGTATCGCGAACCTCAACCTAGAAAATTGCCTGCTCTGTCAACAGTCAGCGTCGCCAACACAATAAACTTAGAACTTGAAACTTCTGTACAGTATCAATCATTATTTCGTATTTTTATGTTTCTTGCACTGGAGCTATCTTTCTTGCAAATCAAAGAAAGTAACCAATTTCGTTTTCTTTTGTTTTCTTTTTGAATACTGTGTAGAAATACATAATATTTTAACAGGAGACGTAGAATGATCTGTTTTTTTTATGTTATCATAAAAAGTCAAAATCGTCAAAAATGGACCTAGAACGGTACAGCGACTAAACCCGACGTGGAGCGGTACAGTGACTAAACGCGACGAGGAGCCATACACCGCCCAAACGTGACGTGGAGCAGTATGGAATGGAGGCGTCGATGTGTTCTCAAATTTCGAAAAACTATAATTACAAATAGATAAATTGTAAATGTTCAGAAAAAATTACATTTGATGTAATTCTTCATCGTTGTAAAATAGTCCTGGGAAAGTCTTATTAATTTTTTATTCATATATTACAAAAAGTAGGTATTAAATCTAACAGAATATTACAAACAAAATTTCTAATTAATCGAAATTTTATAAGGAAAATGATGATTCAAGTAAAAGAAAGTAATATGTGATTTAAAAAATGTTCGACGGTCACTGAATACTCAACAATGTACGTAAATGAATCAAATAAAATTCTTTTATATGACAAAGAGAGAAAGAAATCTTAATATTCGTGTTTACAGCAGCTTTTTATCTCCAGCAGATAGAATTTCATACGACAAAAAAATATAAGGAATGCACACGTAGGACATTGCGAATTCCAGAGCTTTGACTTGCGTCGACAACGTCAGGAATGAATGGCGCTGAAAGTTAACCTGGAAGGGGTTCGAAGGAGACTCATTGATAAAACTTGACTATATGGTGAAGTTTCGCAAGAAATGACTTAATCGAGGGAATAATATTATATTTTCATTATTGAGGAAGGTCGTACGCATAAGTAAACGCCTCTTTTCGAACTATAACATTAACTCAACCCGCGCCAATTCAATACGGCAGAAACCTAAAAATTCTATGCAGCTCAATTTTAAGGGTTTTAAACTTTTTGAAATTATAAAATTTTGAATATTTGAAATTATTCGATTTGGGACAATTTAAATGTTACATTATTCAAGTAAGGTAAGAGGTAAAATTGTAACCAAGTGACATTTTACAAGTCATTTTACAAGTTTAGGCATAATCCGACTGTCTCGAAGAAAACTGTCTCAACACAGATTTCCGAAAACAGAGTGTATCAACTATATATTTTACTTCTATTCGGTTAAGTTTCGTATCCCTATATATTCGTAAATGGAGGTATACAACACTCTAGCGCAGCAAAATACACACTGTTAACAATGTTTGGGATTTTATCAAACTTTTTCTATACAAGTGTACCGTGCCTGCGTATAGTTTCAAGCAGTCACCGATACGAAAATATATTCACCCGTCAATCATTCATCCAATCACGGAGACGAAAAGAACTTTACACAAGGGTTTTATTTTGGTCTCGGTGATTGGACAATGCAAAATATTACACCACAGTGTGCTGCAAAAGGCTATTTTCGCGATTTTCGACGAGGTACGAAAGCCGCCGTTTTCCAAGTTCGTGTCAAGAAAAGTCATTTGCATATTAATCCGTGGCCGTCCAGGATTTTCTGGCGTCATTCTCTCGTCCGCGTGGGGCCACAGGTACCCATAATATATAGAGGTTGAAAAAGCACTTTTAAATCCTTATTTTTTACTTTCATAGAGTGAAATGCCAGAATCTCAGAAATACAAATTTATGAGTGAACTTTTGAAAGTTTCATGATGCAAAGAACAGTGAGAAATGATAACAAAAAAAAAAAAATATTTGCGAAAGTAACACTTCTTGCATTTTTAACGAGATGTCTCTTAATGTTGCATACAGTTAAAAAGAAAGTAAGTGATTTGTAAACTAGCAATTCACATCAACAAGGATATATACAGGGAGAAAAATGAGTCTGCTAAAGTAACAGTATTTTCAGTTAAAATAGGGACAGCAAAGGGTTTTCTGTAAGGCTTACCGAATTTTCTGCTGAGTTTACTGAATTTTCAGTAATTTTAGAAATGTACAGATACTTTCTGTAAAGTTTACAGGCTTTTTGAATAGATTTTACAATTTAAATATGTAATTTTAACATAAAATTTGAGTAAATGTTACAGAAAATTCAGTAATCTTTACATAAAATCTATGCTGTCCCCATTTTAACTGAAAATCCTGTAAGTTTAAAAGAATTTTGTCTGCGTATAAGTGGGTTTACTGTCTGCTTGAAAAAGTATATTCATCTGAAATAGGCAGAATAAGCGCTCTTTTCCTGCCCGCGGAGCAGTAAAATAGTACTTAATTTTGCAGCGACGAGCGGCACGTAAAGTGACAGCAAGGAGGTAAAAGAGAGTGAGAAGTGAATGAAAAGAGTGAGAAGAATTAATTTTGAAACTACGTTAAATTACGAAGTGGATTTTGGACTTATAACGTCGCCCCACGCGCGTGCGTACGTGGTACAATCAAGCGCCATTTTATTTCCACGTTCGAAAATTGAATGAAAGTTTAGTAAGCTTAAAAATTTTAAAAAGTTTAGTAAGTTCAAAAATCAAAGTTAAATAGTCACGAAAAGTAAACTTAGGACACAATTTAACACACCAAACTTTCGTTCAATTTTAGATCGTTGTCGTCTGACCTGGGTCCACAGGTACCGAGAATGCTCTTCCGGATCGCACTACTCCGAAATAAAAAGTAAATTTACAAACGGCGTATACCTATTAAATGCGCCGTATTTTTCTTTTAATTTTCAAGGACGTCTCCTTTCCCAAACATTGCTCCCCTTTACAGGAACATAATTTTAAGGATTTTAAGGATTTTAATACAAGCATGAAGGACATGGGACTCAAAATTAACGTAAATAAAACAAAAATCATGGTGTTTGAGGGAAAGAGTGAGAAAACAATGTGCAACATTGTCCTAAATGATGAGAGATTAGAACAAGTTGACAAGTACGTATACCTAGGTAGTCTATTCACTAGCGACGGAAAAATAGATGGGGAGTTAGATAGGCGCATAAATAAGGGTAAGCAGGTTATCGGTAGAGCAGGGTCCATCCTAACAAATAAAAACATATCAAAAAAAGCTAAAATGGCCATACACAATTCTATATTCGTACCGACTGTACTATACGGTAGCGAGACATGGACCTGTCAAGAAAAGGACAGGAGTAAAATTAACGCGATCGGCATGAAACCTCTGCGCATAATATGCGGGAAAACACTGATGGACAAAGTCCGAAACGAGACCATCCTCAAAGAATGTGGTGCAAAAGAGACAATAGTTGACACATGGGAAAGAAATCAGTTAAGATGGTTCGGACATCTTGAAAGAATGAAAGATGAACGACTGACCAAACAAGTTTATAAAGGTAAAGTAAATGGCAGAATGCCCAGAGGTAGACCGCCGAAAGAATGGTTAGAATCTGTAAATGAGACATTAATCCGTAGAGACATAAGAAGCCATAGAAACACAAGAGCTTGCATGAAAAAATGCATGGACGTGAAGGAAGCTAGAGTAGTATGCCAGGACAGAAAAGTGTGGCGACAAATAGTTTGTAAACAGAGTGACAGTAGAATGAATGACGCCTGAAACAAAGACCTTGGATACTAATGGGCCCAAGTGGAGAACCATACATAACAATTTTGTGAGGCTCTTCACTTGGGGTGATCGCTAGAGAGATTGATCAGCAACCTGGGTCGGAGCAGTGTTGCGGAATAAACGTGTCATTTAAATAAATAACACGAGAATTCCAGATCAATCTAAAATATATATACCTAACACTTATATACCTATCTACCTCATACCTCTATATAACCATATACACACTACTATTTTCCAACCGAGCAAGTCACGCCTACCCCGAAAGGGAAATGGCTTAATGGTATAATAATAATAATAAGGTGCGTGAAAGAAAACCCCAAGTTCTATGATGCCTTTAAATCTTGTCAAATATTGAAAAATAAAGTAATACCCTGAAATTCGCCGACTAAATTCTTATTTATAACTTTTATTTCATAACTTAATATTTTATAACTTTTCCACTTAAAATCCAGTGTGATTTATGTTTAACTAGGAGAAAATATCATGTTTTATTATATATAATTGAAAATTACTGCCAACATTATTTTTAATTTGTGTAAAGTGGAATTATCTGACTTTTCTAACAAATGATCAATATATCCACAGAAAAAACAAAATGTAATCTTTACAGCAATTTCAGAGTAATCTTTACCTGCAACATAAATTACCTTCACGTGTTAAGATTTAGCCACCACATTGAAAATGGTTACCACGTCAACTCTATTGAATCTTGTTTTGTTTTGATGCGAAAAAAATTCAACTTTATCTACTTGAAAATTACCCACCACAACTAAAATTCACTTCTTCTTTTTCTGTGATGTATGCGAAATTTATAGTCTCTAAAGGGCGATTTCATATACCAGACTTATAAATTTGATATACAAGTGTATATTAAATGTATATAAAAATTCCAAAAGAAATTTTCAGAAAGTTCCAACAGAAATTCTTTACAGTAAAGTTGGTACAATCTATAATTCAGAAATATTTAAGGTAAATGAAATTTCAAGAAAGCGATATTATTTATGTATGTATGCATACCATTAAGCCATTTCCCTTTCAGAGTAGGCGTGACACTACCCGATTCGGGTAGTGTTTCTAGGTGGATAGTTTCTTGTAGTAAATAACTACAAGTGTGGGCTTATTATTATTATTATTATTTATGCTTTAAAAAAAATAATCTGAAGGTTTCCAAATGTATGCGAAAATTGAATAATATAAATTTCGAAAGGTTAAAAACAGTACAATTTAAAATTGGAAATGACAAAAATGTTCTAGTAAAAACCTTAACCACCATCTGGGTGGTTTACCTTGTTATTGGCAGCCATGGCGATTTATTGCTTTTTAAATAGGAGCAGTCAATATGGGGGAAGTCTAAAAGTTAAAATTTCATCCAGACTTAAAAATGAATTGTTAAGACTTGAAGCAAGATGTTCATTCCATCCTCTAAAGTTTTCTTGTTGCTCGATGAGTTTCAGGAAGAAGTGTACACCGGGGGAGAAAAATGCCGGCAAATCTTTGCCGTTGAAATCTTTTGTTCTCCAGTGGAACCTACTCGAGCCTTAAGGTGTGTGCGCACTTGCTCCTTGACTCACTCCTACACGATGCCTTTGAACCACTGGCTGTTGCGAGAATATACCATTATTACGAAGAAAAGTCAACGCCCCTTGTTTCTCGAGTTGAGTGTTATGTCATAAGTCATAAGATGTATGCAGGCGAAGCGAGAAAAGCGCGCTCGAATGGACAATAAGAGAAAAGTAAGAATGCAGTAATATAACTTTTCAACTAAGAAAATCGGTCGTGTTGTAACATGGACATAGGAATGTCCATATGTAGAGCTTGCGATCTTCTTTCCAGACAAAAAATGGGCTTGAATCGAACTTCAAGACTAAAAATGGGCTTAAATTATAAGGTATAATAAAAACAAGCTGTAGGAGAAACTAGACCTTTTTTCTTACAAAAAACAAGAACACAGAGAAAGAGTGACACAAATAAATCTACGTATGAGATAACAATCTCAAATAGATTGATGTTGTTTGAATCAATAATCTTTACTGTGGATTGTAAATTCAAAAAAAAAGAATCCTCACTGAAGTAATAACTACTCACCACGGAGACCGTTTCGATTTATTAAACTTGTATTTGGAACTCACCTGAAACAGGAAAAGAAAGAGTTCATAAATAAAAGTGTAAAAACAAAACATCCAAGTATCTAATTGAACTAGAAAATCGAATCAAAACGTTGCACAATGGGTTGTTTTTATTTGTTACTTAACGTAGTTGTTAATTGTTTGCAACGATTTTATACCCTGGGTTTTTGTGCGAGAACATTTTTTGGAGAATTAAACATATATGTCTTCATTACCTGTATGGAAAAATTTTATTGCAGTCTAATATCGATTCTGTTGGTAATCTGGACTTGTACTGGTCAGGTCCTCATCTTTTAAATTCAACATTCTTTTTCTCTCACCTACGGATTTCGTTTCAATGTGCAACAAAGAAAAATCCCGAGAAAAATCCATATAAGTTTATCAGTTTTCTTTGAGATAATAATTTGTCCACTGAGAACTGCAACCTTCTATCAAAGCCAAAAAATAAGTAGTGAACTATGAAAAATGGAAATTTTCGAGATTTAAAAATTCCAGTACCGTAGTATTGGCCTGGCTCTTTGCCAGTGTTAGAAGCGGTACTTGGCAAGTACTGTTTCACAGTTTTGTGTCTTTTGTGTAAGAGTAATTTTTCATTGATGAATCTAATAGTTGCAAGGTCCTATCTGAAAGTGAAACAAATTTCTAAACTAAAATTTCAGTCAGAAGAGGGTCACTATGGTATCACTTAAGTGGAAATTTCACTGGCGTCTAATAAAATATCATTGACTATGAGTTAAATATATCTCAGACGGTAAAAGCGTGATACAGAATTATTATTTATACAGAATGAGAGATTTCACTGCTTGTTTTACTGGCATACCCTCTAAACCCCAAGGTATTTAATTTTAATCCAAAAGTGGACCAAAGCATTCAACTGGTTCAATTTAAGAGAATTGTGAGATTGGCTCTCTTGAGAGTGTTAAGGTACGGTTTCGGACATGGCTTGTAGTGGCCTTCCAACATAAGTTGAGGGAATCCAAAGGTAAACAGTCAGGGCCGCGTGAACCATTTCTGTTGGATTTGGACGCATGCTAACAGCTGACGCATCTAACGCACTAAAACTGCTGCCCTCATGCTGTATGTTACGCATGACTGAGCACCGCCTATCTCTCTGTCCCGCGGTCCCCGCATCGCCAAAATTCCGAGGACTTAAATTCTACGCACGACGTATACTGAGGGTACTTACATCGAGAGTTAAGTGTACACGGAGAAAAAGGTCTAGTTGGGCCAACTAGATGAATCTAGTTACGCGCGTCTAGTAAATTTAAGACAGAAGCTCAATGTATTGTAAGTAGTCTAGTAGATCTTACCGATACGTCGTGTTGTGGCAAATGGTGTCCATAACGAGATATCTAGTAGCAAGTTGCCCCCCCCCCCCTCCACTACTCCTTTACTCCCTTCGTTGCTCCCTCCTCCCTTTACCGACACTATTCCACCCTCTAGCCTGCTTCCCTGCTGCCTAACTGTCGGCGTCGTCACCTCCAGTTTCTTTCAGCCGCTTGCATTTCCGTGTCCCGTGCGTTATTCTGACCATTTTCAGAGTTGCAAGAAGCGAGAAGCGACGTGTTTTGATTTTTGTTTCTATTTACGTGTATTAAAATAAGTGACTTCCGTGACGATACAGTGGATAATCTGCAGGACTTGTGGAACCTTTTCTCCTACAAGGCTATATTTCAAGGAACGTAAACTTTGTTTTTCTTCAGTGTCGCCGCCATATTGTTATGAAGATAATGCTTTAGGCCGTGCGATTTCTTCGTGAAATATAAAATCATTCCTTTGGCCAGTGTTTAATAAACAAACTTCACTTTTATTGTACCTTGTAAATTTTCAAACCTATCCCAAAGATCCTCAAAAAATACTTATTTTCCTAAAAAGAAAACTTTTTCCGAACACTATACATCTGGTAAATTTTACCATAAAACTTGTTAAATTACCTAAAAACGGGGATGTAAGCCTAAGCCCTAACTCAATGTTTGCTTGCTTTTACTAGACAGATAGTTAGCCCTACTGGCCATGGAAATGTTGGCCGTACTAGATGTCTGGTAACTTATACCACATGCCTTGTAATTCTAACTAGACAGAGTTTAACTAGACTGTCTAGTACGGCTAACCAGGATTCTTGTTACCCCAACTAGATCTTTTTCTCCGTGTACGAAAGCACGATACGATTTCCTCCACAGTCCATACGCTCCGTCGGAACTCAAAAGTTTCCGAGGGGCTATTCACTGAGAAATCTGGAAATCTTAAAACTGAATTCGGCAGTCTATCGAATTCGGATCGAAAGTTCCAGGATTTCCTTGTGATTGCTGAAGACGTACCACACAGATTCGGAATCAGATCTTTCTGCATTACAAATATTCAGGCGACTCCGTCGATTCAACAGGAATGGGTATGGCGGCGTCTGAACTATTATCGGATCTATACAGTAAACTCGTAAAGCAAGCAGAAGAACGATAACTACACGGAGAAAAAGGTCTACTATCTGTTTCAAAAATTCTGGCCCCTCTACATATCATTGAATAACTCAATAAAAAAAAATCGCTTAAAAAAAGGAAAACCAACTTGTCAATCCTCATTTTGTTACGAATAAGTACAATATAATTTGATCGCGATGCGTCCATAAATTTCGATGCAAAGTGTCAGTGTAGCTGAAAAAACGTGGTTT
Organism: Andricus curvator; assembly: GCA_932195095.1. NCBI lineage: Eukaryota > Metazoa > Arthropoda > Insecta > Hymenoptera > Cynipidae > Andricus > Andricus curvator. The sequence goes on from CAKNYM010051697.1 coordinate 79,853, forward strand.
AAAGCACCTTTTATAACTTGGTCAACTTTCGACCGTTGTATTTCGTGGAAAAATGCATGAATTCTTTTGCAAAAATCGAGTAGTTACCTTGAAGTTTTATTTATGAGTACGTTTTCGAAAAATTCGAAAATATTTATAACTTTGGTGTCGGCAGTAAATAAAAGCGAAGGATGCTAACTCAGCTTCTAATCAAGCTGGAAAGCTCTACTGAGACTTACAGTTTTCCAAAAAAATAAATAAATTCAATGGTGGGGTTTTAAAAACTGTTAATTACATCAATAGCATGCTATCGCACATTATGGCTTTCCGTTTTTTTTGGGACTGGAGGCACAAAAGAAGTCGATCATACTCTCAGCAGGTTCCAGGGTATCGATGTCCTGCTTGATCCCTCGCTTGATCCTTCCCTCATAAAGTGTCCTTTTTTTTCTTCAACTTTCGTGCATCTGGTAGAATGTGCCGCGTGGGTCAACTGATTTGGACAATAGTTGACGGTAACCCCTTCAACGTATCGATTAAAATTGAGGTCGACTACCGTAGAAAAAAAAAACATAAAAAAATAATATGCAATAGCGTATTATTGATGTAATTACCTGTATTTAAAAAGCTACCATTGAATTTGTTGATTTTTTTTTAAATTTTAAGCCTCAGTAGAGCCTTCCAGCTTGATTAGAAGCTGAGTTAGCATCCTTCGCTTTTATTTACTGCCGACACCAAAGTTATAAATATTTTCAAATTTTTCGAAAACGTACCCATAAATAAAACTTGAAGGTAACTACTCGATTTTTTGCAAAAGAATTCATGCAGTTTTCGACGAAACACAACGGTCGAAAGTTGACCAAGTTACAAAAGGTGCTTTTAACCACGCTTTTTCACCTTCACTGCAACTTTGCATCGAAAGTTATGGACGCATCGCGATCAAATGATATTTTACTTATTCTTAATAAAATCAGGATTGATAAGACGTTTTTCTTTTTTTTTAAGCGATTTTTTTTATTGAGTTATACAATTATTTATAGAGGGGCCAGGATTTTTGATACAGATAGCAGTCAAGGTAACAAGGATTCTGCTTAGCCGTACTAGACAGGCTAGTAAAATATGAACCAACACGCTGTCTAGTTAAACACGCCAGACAGTGTTTAACTAGACTGCAGTCTAGTTAAACTCTGTCTACTTAGAATTACAAGACATTTTTTATAAGTTACCAGACATCTAGTACGGCGAACATTTCCATGGCTAGTAGTGCTAACTAGCTGTCTAGTAAATGTAAGCAAACGTTGAGTTAGGCTTACATCTCCGTGTTTAGGTAGTTCTAATAATTTTCTGGTAAAATTTACCAGATTTATAGTGTTGGGAAATAGTTTTTTTTTTAAAGAAAATAAGTATGTTTTGAGGATCTTTAAGATAGGTTTGAAAATGTAAAGAGCACAATAAAAATAAAGTTCATTTATTAAACACTGGCCAAAGGTATGATTTTACATTACACGAAGAAATCGCATGGCCTGAATCATTATCTTCAAAAAAACATGGCGGCTACACTGAAGAAAAATAAAGTTTACGTTTCTTGAAATATAGCCTTATAGGAGAAAAGGTTGCACAACTCCAACAGATTATCCACTGTATCGTCACTGAAATCAATTATTTTAATACACGCAAATAGAAAGAAAAATAAAAACACGTCGCTTCACGCTTCTTGCAACTCTGAAAATGGTCAGAATAACGCACGGGACACGGAAATGCAAGCGGCTGAAAGAAACTGGAGGTGACGACGCCGAGAATTAGGAAGCAGCCTAGAGCTAGACTCTAGAGGGAGGAATAGTGACGGTAAAGGGTGTGGGAGGGAGCAACGAAGGGAGTAAAGGAGTAGTGGGGGGCAACTTGATACTATTAAGTATAGATATAGATGTCTAGTTATGGACACCATTTGCCGCAACACGACGTATCGGTAAAATCACAATACACTACTTACCAGATATTGAGTAGGAGTAACGAAACTTCTGTCTTAAATTTACCAGACGCGCGCAACTAGATTCATCTAGTTGGCCCAACTAGATATTTTTCTCCGTGTACGCTTTGGGAAACGAGCGGTGAAAGATAGAGAAGAGAGAATAGAATGAGAAAAAAGCACGATCGCTCGATATGCATTGTCTGCTATATCTTTCGTTACATTTTCAATTTACACTCTTTTTGCCTTCCTCGCTTTGAATCTCATCGTCCTTTTGAACCATCCTTCTGTCATTCTCCTCATTTCCCCGTGTATAGTCTGTACTCTGCATACGCTTTCTTCCTCCTTACTCTTATCCTTTTTATCTTCTTACCCACCATCCTCCTGATTCCAGTATGTGTAACACTTGGGGGGGGGGGGGGTATATAATTTCTCATTTCACTTTTGATTTTTCACATATCAATTTTTCGTCGAATTCACGACATATGTCGAATCTAACTTTGAGTGAGCTCTAAAATAAGAAGTGAATTTAATCAAACAAAAACAATGAAATATGAAAAATATGAAGTGAAGTGTGAAATGTAAAATTTTCTGTTTCGAATTGCTAATGTTTTTAATTTTATCCTTCAAAATATTATCTTAGATATGTCAGAAAATATATATTAGGTACATTTTTTTTCTTAAGTAAGCATTATTTTCAAATTGAAAGTTAAACAATACTGCTTTTTTACTATAAATATATTCTTATTCTATAAACACTTCTTTAATGCACTCTACATAAATTTGAAACAGCGAGAAATGTGTCACTATTGCCTAGGGCGGGAAAATTTGGGGGGGGGGCAGAATTTTCGTGCGATAAATTTTCAAAAATGTCGAATTTTTTCTACACCGATGCAGCTTGAGCGTGGTGGAAAAAATTGTCATAAAGAGTGACTGAAAATATTGATTTTGTATTTAACCCACTTATGTAACTTATTGAGTAAGTCAAAACATTACATAATTCATATGACGAATTTTAATTTTACCGCGGATAATGTTCGCCTTTCTCACTTTTAAGTAGTAGTAGTTAATTTCTGTGACCCTAAGGGCGGCAAATTTCTATTAGCCTAGGGGCGGCAAATATCTAAATCCGCCACTGCCAATCAGTAAGGAGTTGGGTTGATCGATCACAGATGAAAATCTACTGTATACATGGAGAAAAATGGGATTCGAATAATATAGGAACTAAGGTCGGAAAATTCCTGGAATTCGAGACTTAGCGAATGTCCCTTCCAGTAGACGTTATTCGTGTGCGAAGTTGCACGCGCATGCGCGTGAGATCGCATGTACATGAGTGGATCATCAAATTCGTGTGCTTGAATGTATATGGAATGACGTCATGATGAGAATCGAACCTAGACTTATCGGAGTGCGACTTATCGGACATCTACTGTAGTAGAAATGCAGTTGTCAACTGCTTCTTCATTTTGCAAGGCTTTGATTTACGTTTGAATAAAGTTTGACACACCTTGGGATTTAGTCCTCTCTACATTCGAATCAGTAAAAATTCACTGAGAATCAGTTAAACTTCACTACAACTATTTGAAACAGCGAAATTTCACTGAGAATCAGTGATTATTCATTGAAATTTCAGTTATATTACACTGATATTTCAGTTATATTACATTGATATTTCAGCAGACAATCAGATCCACGTGGAAATACGTCGTAGGAATCATATCCACGATAAAACTTGCTTGAAGAGTACTTCACCCAGAAATGGTTGAGCATTTAGTATCGCTTGATATAAGGGCTGAAACAGTTGCGGATTGTCTTGGACGACGAGCATAGCGGTCGTAAAGTGCTAGAAATATGCATCGCGGACTCCGGTTTCTAAACTACCAGTTCGCAGACCTAAGCCAGGTCCTGGGTTTCTGAAAACAATGCTCTTCTTGCCAAATCTGTATTTTTATCCGTGCAGTCAGTCGTAAAAATTCTTACTGGCTGAATTATTGATGAACACTTCTCATTTATTTAAATATTAAACACATAAAGAATGAAATTGTGTGATTTTGACTCTCAAAGTTCTTGAAGTGAGAATTGACAATTAATATAATAACAATTAATCCGATGAAGGACTGCACAATTAGAAACATTTAGAGATATTATTATCAAAATTTTTTAAATGTTGTTTATAAAATAAATAGAAATACACAAACTTAGCACCGTTCAGCTTTACCCTCTTTAATTATATTATTGATGTAGGTATGAAAAGTTATCTAAGTTTTAAAAAATAGATTCGTAGTATAATTTTAATAATAATTATTATTATTCTCGATAAAATGAGCCAGGATAAAGTCATTTTATCAACTGTTTAAGAAGATATTGCAAATAAAGTGCAAATTTCAATGTTTACTTAAAATTTAAATGAAATCCAATATAATGAAATGAATGAAAATTAATTAAATCTAATATAATAAAAAAATTTCAATTTTCTTGGGATCATTTTTCTGTAGAATCGGACCAACTTACCACTAGTACCGTGAAAGTTTGTGCTTGCATGGTGAAACATGTTTAAAGTTGAAGCAAAAATAGTGGACATTTTTTTATACTTTTCTGATGAAAGAAATATTGTTTGTAAAATATGTTAAACGAGTAATTATAAGGTTTCTATCAAATTTATTGAAAATATATGGGCGGTTGTCAAAAAGTGGACCATTTTTGACAATGAAATTTTCGAAATAAAAAAAATTATCAGACCGCACAAATTTTTTTTTTTCTAATTAAGGGTAACCCAAAAGAGTACGGAAATGTAAAACTAAGAGATCAAGGAATGTATTTGCGATGGATATGAATTTTACACGTTGATAAAGGTCGTGTGACAGAACATGCAACTATGATAAAACAAAAAAATGTCAAAAATCTTTAAAAAATATATGCAGAACAAATAAAAAATATTTAAAGATCCCATGTGGAAATCGGCCCAACTTAGCCCAACTTATAATTGGGCGCCAATTGGGCCCCAACTGGTTAGCCCAGATAACAAAAAGTGAAATTAATTTACAGATTATTTTAATTATATGAGTAAGTGGATGCAATCCCACCCGAATCCTGAAACTTTTCTGATTATTCCGACTTTTTAATTATCAAAACTTATGTTAATAAAGCCGATCAGTGTTTGATTTCTTGATTGGGCTTACATTGGGCATACCCATAGAACGCCCATAGTGGACGTTATGCATTAAATAACAGATACTGTTTATTATACGATTACATGGATGCAATCCCATCCAAATCCTGAAACTTTTACATTTATTGCGACTTTTCAATTATCAAAACTTATGTTAATAAAGCCGATCAGTGTTTGATTTCTTGCTTGGGCTTACATTGGACATACCCATAGAACACTCATAGTGGACTTTCTAAATTAATTAACAGATTATTTTAATTATATGAGTAAGTGTATTCAAATCCATCAAAGTCCTGAATCTTTTACAATTATTCAGAAGTTTTAATTATCAAAACTTATGTTGATAAAGCCGATCAGTGCTTATTTATTTTTAATTGGGCTTAAATTGGGCTTACCCATAGAACGCCCATAATGAGCATTATTGGAGCAAACCTGCCTGGGCCCAAAAAGTAACCCCAGTTATATCGATAGAGGGCAGTAGAGAGATGAAATGTCGGCTGTGGTCTGCTGCTACTTACATCGCTAAATTTATTTTAAACTGCATCCGTTTAGAAGCAAATATGAATCGGGATAATTCTGATGAAAAACGCCGTGCGAATAATAAATTACGCATACGGGTTAAAAAATATTGAGCGATTCAAGCAGAATCCAGCACCCATATTTCATTCATATGAATGAAAATAATTCTCACATTATAACCTTACATAGTGAATGAATCATTTACGAATATACCTTGTTTATTATATTTTGGTTGGAAATGTTGAAGTATATTAATTTGCTGAAAATTTTTTTTCTCTCATTCTTAAAAAGAACTTCTGACCATTAAATTTTGTTTATACACTAAAATTTCTCTTTCAACATTACGGTGAGTTTATAATATATTTTACATATTATATTTTTCATATACTTAAAATAATGAAACTGTTTTCGAATTGGATATAAACTCTAAATTAAAATCGAAATTTCTTAAAAGCGACGAAGAGATCAGCAGAGTACAGTAACATTTTCAAGTAAAACAACAGTGAATAAACATTTGTTTTAAACTTAGCATTTTGTAATTTTAAAAACCCCGCCTGTATTAGTTAACGTGTACGGCTGCGCGACCCGCAACGCCACAGACGGGCTCTGCCGTCTGCTCTAAAGCAGTCGCGCACGCCATTTTTTCTTGCAGTCGAGTCCGTTCAAGCTTCCGTAAAATCAGAGTATTTTCACAAAGTTCTTTCGTTGTTTTATAGTAAAAATAAACAAAATAAGTCATTGCCTTGTGTTGTTTCTCATTCTCAGTTGAGAATTTGTACTAAACCAAATTTAATGCAGAAAACACCACGTCAGATGCTTTTAGGACTGAGCTGACTGTTGGATGAGACTGGGATGGAGGTCAAAAGGAATAACAGGATGCTAAACGCTCTTAAATCATAAAAAAGTGTCAAATTTAAAAAAAATAATAACAAATATTTATCATTTATTATACTTTCAACTTTATGAATTCAATAATTGTACCCTTTTTTATTAATTGGGCATAAAGTGGGCTGCCCAACTAAGGCCCAGCTATTTACCTCAATCTGGGCATTCGTTGGGCTGACCGTTACAACCCAGACAGTAGCCCAGTTGGGCAGTAATTGGGCTGCCCAATTGGGGCCCAACTATTAATTGGGCAATCTGGTTGGGGCCCAATCTGGCCCCAATTAACTTTTCCACATGGGATATGGGGAAAATTACTATTTATTTGATTTTGACTTCAGCGTTTCAAAACGTCCTCTTATTTTATAGTAGATATATGACAAATTAATATGGAGTGTAACCGGATATTTTCTAACAAATATTATGCAAAAATAGCGATTATTATTGATAGTTATTTGGAATCAACGTTGATAAATTGATTTTTAAATATACTAAAATATTCGTAAATATAAAATTGCCCATTTTTTAAATCCTTAACTCTAAAACATTTAACTTTACCCTTGATTTTCTCATTTTCAACTTAATATAAATGATATCTATGAATTTCAAATATTTAAAAAATAGTGTTTATATTATTTGACAATTTTTCATTTTTAATTTGTAATTTTGTACGGGTACGTGACAAGACATTTTGCGTACGTTTTTTATTTATAATTTCTAAACCATGTCGTGTAAGATTTTGAAACTTTACTACATTGTGCTTTGATGTATGTAAGCACTTTACTGAGATAATTTTAGAAAAGAGTTATTATTCAAAGAAAAAGTGGAAAATTGGGACTTGAAGAAGACAACTTTTTGGCAAATCACGCAAATATTCATTTGATTTTAATTATTTATTATTAACGCTGTCACCGGTTAGCAAATTGGTCTCCACGGTTACCAAAAGATTTTGGCCACCGGTGGCCATCTAGCGTTGTAAGCGGTTACTGTGCGAACATCATTTTGGGTGAGGTTGAGTTTATTTCGTTCGTGACAGTTTGTTTTCGTTCATTTTCTTTCAAGTAATTCGTTGCATAAAGAGATTAAAGAGTTTATTACAAGCTAAGGTGCAAACAGCAAAAAAATCATAGAAATGGATTTCACTGACGAAGACAGCATTGCAAGTTTCGATGACCTACAAAAAATGATAGAGGAAGCAGACAACATGCGACGAGTTATGTTTTCTTTTATTTTCAGGAAAGATAAACATTTTGGAATATTTTTTGTCTTGCGCCCCCCCCCCCCCGTGGGGGCTTTGTCCTAGACCCCTCCCCCCACTTTTCTTCAAGTCTACACATCTCGGGTTTCGCATAGTATTCTATAAAGAAAAATAGTGTTCGATACTCGAGTCCTCACGGGTTCGCGAAATATATTAAATATACTACTAATAACTTATTATAATTAACATTAAAAGAACTTAAGATCGGTACTGTACAGTACCTATTCTCATATGCGTATACATATAATCGAAGATCAATTAACTTTGACGGTATCATACGTGAAACAATCTGATTTCTCTCCCTCTCTGGTTCTCGACTAAAAAATAAAAAGATAAAGTAGAAAAAAAAGAGTTTTCGATAAAAGAACATAATTCCCTGACCCAAATAAAATTCCCATGGTTTCCCCGGTTTTTGCCGGTTAAATTAAATTCCCGTGTTTTCCCCGATTTCCCAGCCCCCTAGAAACCCTGACTATTATATCTCAAAAACATTTATTTTAATTTAATAAATGCTTGTTTGTCTCAGCGCCAAAGAAGTGAGAGATATACAAGTCTATTTCTTATTGGAGTGGACTTATCATTCTTATTTGAAGTGTCCTTGGTGACGAATGTCCTGACTCAATAATTTCGAGTGGAAAAGTTCACTCTTATCTTAGAGTATGAGTAAAAACTTTCATTCCAATGGAATTGACTTGATCACTTCTTCGGAGTAGATAGTCTCCACTCCAAAAGCACTGACTGCAATTTTCACTGCAAAAAATTTAAAGAGCAACATGTAATTTTTAAATATTATCCAATTCTGAACGTTCTTAATCATAAACTGTTGTATTTTGGAAGAGTTTATGTTCAAAGTTGTAAATTGTGATTTCTTCAGGGCAAAATATAAAAGGAATTCCATACTTTGCCAATCTTCTTGAATATTCAGAAAATTTCACCAAAAAAATTATTCGAAACATCCCTGATTTAGAAAAATGGGAAATGAGTCCTGTATTTCGGAGAAATCAGATTCACGATTAATTTTACTGGAAGAGAAGTAAGAGCGCCCGGCGCTCTGCCCAGAAGTTGGAGTGCTGCATTGTTGCGTTTGGAATAGGGATGTAGCAGTTTACGTTTAGGCTTAGGGCACAGTCCTGAAAGGCAGCGGAAAGGGCTAGAAATATTCAGCATGGATTGTGATTTCTAAACTGAATGACCCGTTCTCAGTCCTGGGTTCCTGAACACAATCCTAGATGCGTCGAGATTCACTTTGACATTACTGGTGCTCAATACTGGTTTCAAAATCCGCATTTTTCTCCGTTGGCCCAATAAAATTTCACTAATTCAAATTTATAGAGAGCATGCATTTATAATTTTCTTTTTTAAGAAATGTCATAAATAAAAAATATCATTTCATAGTTATGTGTCCTGCAATGCCAACGTTAAATTCAAAAATACGAAAGTCTTAGCCTCTTATGATGAGAAACCCTGTCACCATACGAATAATAATACAGCTATGTGCATATATACATATAATACCCAATTCACCACCTATGGAGAAGCCTCGAGGCTGCTTCCGCATTACGCTTTGCGTCCCTTTGTTCATCGTGCACACGGCACGAAATTACCTCGTTCCCCTCGCTATCTCGAAGGAAAAACCGAGAGAGAAGTATAATTACTATCGATGGCGCCTCGTGGTCGAGAGAAGTCACATTAGGACTGTCGAGGCACTTCAAAATCCGTAACTACCAGTAATTGCTTCAATACCCACTTTATTTCCGATCTCATTTAATGAGGCCATTTAAGTACTACCTCACACGCTTAGGTAGCTAATTTTTATACTTTGACTTCAATTTGCAGCAGACATAAAAGAAGTGATGGGAAGTTTGAGACAATCTAGGAAGATAAGCTTTGAAATCACGTGAATACCAATTCAGAGGCAGAATGCAGAGTCTCTAACTCTATATACGGTGCATGGCTCTAACTTTACATGTTTGACAATAATTTCGAAACCACTTAACATTGTTTGAGGCAAACATTTGTTTGACCCTATATCAAAGCTAGAATGGGTTTGATTCAAATAAAATTTGTTTGAATCAAATAAGTTTTGTTTTAATCAAACAAATATTTGTTTTAATGAATCAAATATTTGTTTGACCCTATATCAAAGAAATAATTTCTTTGATTCCAAACAAAAAATTTCTGAGCGCACGCTGCCAAGTTGAAGTTGAAGAAGGATTGGCTGAAGTGTAGAGCAGCGGTGAAGTAATATTGTTTTTATAAAATGATGTTCAGGTTTTCGACCAGGTTTTATATTAATAAAACATGTTCAAAGTTTTCGGGTTTCTGGTCAGTATATTCAGTAAATTACGTTATTTCAACGTTTCAATGACATCAAAGAAGCGCCTCATCAGGATTACAAAGTACATCAAGAGCAGTACGAAAACGAACGAAGCTTCATCAGTAAAGAGTCCCAAATTACAAAAATGCCATTCATTTAGCGTAGACAAGCCGAAAGTTAGAAATATTATGAAATTTTGCGTGGTATTTAGATATATTAAAATTGACGAAATTATTTACTTGTAGTTTCGTGGAACTTTGTACGGACTTAGTACACATGTAGTTTCTAGACTTGTTAAATTTGATATATCTGTAATATTGATTTCTTTGGCCTCAGAAATGTTTTCTTCTTCTTAAGTATATGCAATTTCTTATATCAAATTCTGCGTACGGTATTTAAAAAAATGTTATCTTAAATAATTGTTAGGGTAGTTGCCAAAAAGTTTACCACTTTAAGTCTCGCTTCAAGTCCCAGTCATTTGCTATGTTTTAAAATATTATGAGACCTTGTTTACCAAATATAAATGAAAAATCAGGCAAAATATCTTGTCACCCACCTGTCCCAAACTACAAATTCAAAATGAAAAATTGCTAAATTATATCAACAACATTTTTTAATGTTTGGGATTAACAGATAATATAACTTATATTTAGTTGAAAACGATAATATTCAAGAATAGGGTACAATATTTTATAGTTAAGGATTTCAAAAATCACTTCAAAGTCTGTTTCATGAGTTTTCCGCCCCTACATCCGAAGTTGCTATTTTAGGTTAAAACTTAAAAATTGCTTCCAAATAATAATAAATAATGGTCACTATTTTTGCATAATACTTTTTATAACATGTATGTATAAAATATTTTTACCCGTTCTGTATATATTTTTATGTGATTGATTGTTCAAATTCTTATTATGTTGTATGGCCTTATTTCATGTCACTCTGCCGACTTTGTGAACATTGGATGAAAAAATGTTCATAATAATATCACGGCTCATATTTTCAACCGATTAAAATTTCTTTTTTGTACAAAAGCTATTATAAATAAATTCTTAAGAGATCCTTGAGAGCCGATTTTTAAAAAAATTTGATAATTTTTATTATCTAGGCATAAACTTTGCAAAAATTAAAGTTTTCGGATTTTCGGATGCATTAACAAAACATAAATTGTTCAGTTACAGTGACATTGTGTATTCGATAAATGAAGATTCGCAAAATACTAATTGAGAGTTTATAATAAATTAATAATTTGTTATTAACAATTGTATTATTGTAGACAGCAGTCTGTGATTTTTTAATGATTATGTATATTTATCAAGTGACTTTTGTCTGTAATCCAATTTGAAGTCATGTACAAGCATTATAAAAATAATATAAACAAGTGCAAACCTTAAACAATTTTTGAAAGTTTCAGGTACTTTTAAAAAAAATTTGTTTCATTGGTTTGCCAGTCATATTCCGGAGCAGTACTCTGTAAGGAGTAAAACGGCTTTTAATTGACCTACATTGCAAATTTGTCTATAACAATCACATTTTTCATAAAATGTCAATGTACTAGGGAAGCGGCGGCTAATGTGGCGCGTTCGAGTTTTCGAATATTAACGCATTTTCTGCTTGTGGAGGTAGTTTCATTGCATGTATATATGTTTTCAACGTTACCTTATTAAAAAATTGGGACAATTAAATTAATTGCCTGACTTTTATGACGAAAAGTTAGTTTTGGTTCTTTCGCTTGTATTGTCAGAGTAGCTAAAAACAAGTAAAAAATTACAGAAGTTTCGTGTAAACTTATAAAATTTTTTGGAAATATACTGTTCCGAGTTTCTTGAATGCTTTAAGGTTTAACATTTTGAGTGAAATTAATAAACTTCTATGTAAAAAATCTTTATTAAATACTGTTCACATGCGACTAATATGGCGCATTCGGGTTGTACCTTGTCTTAATATTATAGTTTAATATAAAGAATTATTTTAAAAGTTTCCGCATTGATAATTATTTCAATATATCCTTCATTATGTTATTTTTCATATTGGTGAGTCATTCTGCACTGTTAACAAAAAATCTTTTTTTTTTTGACGTTCCAGCAGGCATAATACTCAAATTATTGTGAGACATTCTGCACTGTTAAAAGAAAAAAATTTCTTTAAATTTCGGCAGACATAATCCCTCAAATATGTTGATAATATTAAACGCAAATATATTTATCTTACTTTTATCAAATTTTATTAATTTTTCTTCATAATTTTTTTTTTTATTCAATAAATATGAATTGAAATGACAACGCGCCACATTACCAAACAAGGTACGACAATCTTGGCGCAGATGAACTTTTTGGAAAAGACATTAATTAACTGTTTTAATGAACTTCAATTAAATTATCTCCATGTATAGAGCATTGGTAAGATATTGGCGTAAACAAAATATATTTTATTACAATATTTTACTTTATATTTGAATTTTAATCGTGCATTTTCCTTTATGTGCGCCGCATTCGCCGCCGCTCCCCTACTCCGGAATATCACTAGAAAACCAATTGAAACAAATTTCCAAAAAAAGTACCTTAAACTTTTAAAAATTGCACAAACAGCGAATTTATTCATGCCATTTATTTATAAAAATCAAATTGTTCATGAAATTCCAATGTACTGTTAAAAAATACCAGTGGAGAACCAATTAAAAAAAATTCCAAAAAAGAATCTCAAACTTTCGAAAATTTTACAAACAGCGCATTTGTTTATGCCATTTGTTAATAACAATCACATTTTTCCTGAAGTATCAACGTACTGCACCAGGATATCACTGGAAAATGAATTGAAATAATTTTCTAAAAAAAAGGACCTCAAACTTTAAAAAATTGCTTAAACTTTCTTAACATATTTTGATATAATTCTCCCCCAGGAACTCGGAGATAAAATTTTTTTTTTAATTTTTCGTGTGCGTGTAACTTTTTTCTGTTCACCATATCTTGAAAAGTAAAAGATCTATGAATATAAAATTTGGACAAATTGTAGCTCTGATTGATATCCCGGTCTGATAGGATTTCAAGATAAATAGGCCATTTGGAAATGTTTTTTTTTAGTTTGGAGATTAAAAAAAAAGCTACCTTGTTTATATGAGAATCACTGTTTTGATATTCAAAATACAACAATACGATATCTAGTATAATTGTTCGCGTCTTCGATACGCATCGATCGACCCATTGTTGAAAATTTCATGACCTAACACTGCCGATTTATGAAGTTTCAGAAAATGGTCTCTCTCTCTATTTATATATATATATATATATATATATATATATATATATATATATATATATATA
>CAKNYM010051697.1:93356-175464 GCA_932195095.1 Andricus curvator
TATATATATATCCAATCTCAGAGCAGAGCGATCTGCCACGCGACTTCGTAAGCTATCATAATCTCTGCCAAAAAACATGAATAACTTTTGCGCAAACTCAGCTTATATCGATTATCGAATTCAAATCCAACCACTAGATGAAGCGGCGAATTCACATCCAACCAATAGGAATGTGGCTTCAGCTTCCGAGAAATAATCGCAACCACTTTTTTATGATAGAATATAGATGATAGAATAGAATAATTAGTAGGCCCGGTCGGGCCTCGCCGCCAAATGAGGCGCGGATGCAAAAAGGAGATATAAAATTATTTTGCTGGAGTGGGGATTTTTGAAATACATATCCACATCGCAAATTAAATGCCGTATCTTTTTCTTCTAATAAAAAAGGTGTAGCTTTTTTAGTTTTTGAATTATTTACAAAAATCTGTTTTTATCTGATTAAAATATTTCGCCTTTTTCACTTTAACTCGCGACGAAAGCGGAACCATTCAATATTTTTTAGTCAAATTCATATAAAGTATGCATTGTCATCTTCTGCGACCGATGACGTTAGCAAAAGTTGAAAATGTTTATTAGAAAAAAAGTTGAAAATTTTTTGCCGAGGCTTTGCACTATTCGTGCACAAACAACTTTGATCATTTCGGGAGTCGAGCGAATTTTGAGAAACCAAAAACTGTTAGTGCGAAAGTTGGTCAGGAAAATTCAAAGAAGTTTTCTGGAAATTTTGATCTAGATTGAAATAGTAGTTAACAAACTGTTAATGTTTAAATTTTCCGGTATGATCGATTATCTCCTGCGTAGGCAGTGCCGGCAAGCCGTTGTTGCCCCAGAGTTAAGTACGTAAGAGATTTTTTAATTCAAATGCAATAAAACATGGAAAATTATGGTTTATAATAATGATTTTGTTTCCTTTCTGGTTAAAATATTTAAACGTTGCCACTTCTAGGGACATGAGGATGAAATTCTTAAAAATAAATAATCTGTACACTTTTCCTTTCTTGTATCCCGCGTTTCCTCTGTCTCACCTCTATTTGTAAACATACCTGCATACACTTTCTGATTTTTTTAAATCAAAAATAATCGTTGAAATATTACAAGATATTTTCTTTTTTAAAAGTTATATCTGAATACGTATTATCAAAGCTCAACAGGCGTTATACATCGGAACCCCTGCACATAACAATATTGAAACTAAAACAATGTAATGTAAATACAATGAAAGGACAGGTGAAAACTATTAATGTTATTAACATAAGCATTGACAAGTGATCTTATTACAATTGAAAAATAACGTTAAGGACATTCGACATTCTTCTTATTAAAATAAAAATTACATAATACTAATAATGGCTGATGTATAATCACAAGAAGCAATATCTATAGGAAAGTTACCTAAGAAGCTTTACTACATACAAAACATACTGTGTATATTACGGCATTGTATGCGAAATTAATCCAGTTTCAAATCGTAAAGGGCTAGTATGTATTTCGGAAAACTGAATCATACCACCCCCAGCGCTAAACTTGATCGATTAGTTTCAGAAATTCATTCAAAGTCCATTATAAAGACAGGCCCGCCAAATGTGCATTTTCAAGAAATGTTTGTAATTACAAATTCTGTCATTCATATTATTATTATTGAAGATATTCTACTTCTGGGACATGAATAATTAAAATATTAAAACCCGTTAATGAGAAAAATGTTTTTTATACACTAATAGTATTTGGCGAATTTTAGTGATCTCACAATATTTTATTGTGAAAATTTTATTACTCGTTACATATATACATATATACTATTATTTTGTATTTAATGCTAGCAGGAATGTATTATTTGGCGGCGTTATTTACCCTCGTTTCTTTCGATGGTTTGTTTTGTATTACTTATCATGCTATTACGTCTGACCCTTGGCGGTTAAAAATACACTCGAAACTTTACAACATTTTCACGTTACAACAAATAAACTGGAATAACAAAACGAGAATTCTGAATACAGAACTAGATGTTAAATTTCGGAAAATTTAATTATCAGTTCAACTGAGTTTGAAACCAGGCGGAAAAATTATCGATAGTTTATAAATAGTGGGAAATTACACATAATATTTCACACTATGTATAAATTTTCCGCTTAGGTAATATAACCAAAAGTGAAGATGAAATCGAATTGAACGAGTTCACTGGCAGAATAGAAAATAAATGTTCATTATGATGAGACCGAAGTAGACTATTTCTGAAATGTTCTATATGCAAGATTATTCTCGCTCCAGTATCCGACAATATTCTCGTTTTACGTCTCTAGGATTAAGTCGACCTCATACTGTCTACCTGGAGCAAAATTGTGACAGGACATGCCAGGCACATTGCATTCGATATCGTGCGATGTCCTTTCGCGACTATACTTTCGACTTTTACACGTCACAACGTTAATTGCGGGACGACACACAGCCGTTTTTTTTATTACACTGGGAATCCCATTTAAGTGCAGATTCGGGGATGGTCCTAAATGACCTTCACTTAAATCGAAAATAACATTCGCTCGCTCCGAACGTAAACATTCAGGGCCGTGTGAACCATTTCTATTGGATTTGGACGCATGCTGACAGCTGACGCAACTCACACGCTGAGGGCACTGTCCGCTTTGTCGCTACGCTGCTGTTTGTTGCGCATGACTGAGCACCGCCTCTCTCTCGGTCCCGTAGTCCCCGCATAACCAAAACGCCGAGGACTCAAATTCTAGGAACGACTAGAACGGGAGTTACTTAAATGGAAACTTTAAAATGTGTTATTTTTTATTCAATATATTCCATAAACACGTAAAATTGTTTTAAACGCTACCAAAATAATATTAAACTTTCCGCAAATTCCTCTATGCCCCAGCTTTATGCAAATATTTCGAAATCATTCTACAATCCATTTTTTCCGTGCAAAAATCCATCAACGTGACAAGAGGATATAAGAATTTGTAGGATACAAAATACGATCGAAGAAAGTAAGGAGTGTAATGAATAATGTTTTCAGTTTACAGTTACAATTTACAATCTTTGGCAAAAATTTCACTATGGTATTATATGTCAAGGGGAAACTAACCAATCAAATTCTTTTTTATCAAGTTCTTCACAATGAATTCAGAAGCAAATACGTATAGAACATATCTCGTCAATACTACACCTAGAAAAAGATTTGGTGACAACATAATATTCGGTTTCGACCCACGAAAATTTATCGTTATAAAATTTCGTTGATTAATTATACTATAGCATATATTTTGTGTGAACCAAGTAAATATTGTAGTTGTTTTAAATAAGTATTCTGTTAGCTTAAGTGCAGATTTTGGTTGATATATAACTAAAACTTTTAGTTGATCTAAAGAACCAAGGACAATTTACATTGCTAATGGCTTCCGCGAAATTGTCTTATCATCTTGTAATATTTATTATTAGTTTTTAAAGAAAAAAATATCATAAGACGAGACACTTTCACTGAAGACCATATTTGGAATGTAAATTGTGCGGGAACCTTTGTTTATAAGAATAATAATTTGAAAAAAATTGAAGCTGTAATTATGTTTTTTGCGTCTTTGACATTGTCTTTTCCTATCTGGAAATTATAGACCCATGATAAGCACTCATAATTTCGATAAAATAGGAATATAAGTGATAAATCGTTCTCTGAACGATAATAAAAATTGATTGTGAAGCGCTTATAAAGCTTATCGTTTGACGGTATACGGGGAGAGCTCGCTTTATAACAGCTGCTCAATACAGGCGACCTTAGTCGACAGCTGTGCTGACTTCACTTTTCGACTGACGCAGTCCACGCACGTGCCATGCATCTATGTATTATAACATTGTCGATAGTGCACATATAGGGCAACCATATATCGTAGCACGTCCCCTTTCTGAGCTGAAAAGGCCATCGCATCGTGGCACGCTTTAAAGGTTTAAGTTAAGATAGGGCTTGAAAAGTCGTCGTCAGTCCCGTCTCAATACCTACAAGGCATTCTCAAACTCAAGTAATTAGCTTTGGCATTGAAATAATAAATTTGCGAGTCAAACAGTTCTTCCTACAAGACACCCAGATTGCAAAAAATCACCTTTCCAGGCTATAATGATATAACACAGGCACACAACACAAAAAAAAGTGGCATGGACTCTGACCAGGCCACACTACCTACACTGAAAAAATTGTATAGGTGATGTAGCTAGAAATATATTACTGCGGAGAGACATAGTCGAAGTTGCAATACAATTTAGGTGAAACTGAAAAACTAGATAGCTAAGATATATAAACCGCCTATCTCCTGCGGATATAAAATTTAGGAGATAAATCTATCACCGTTTTCTGAACAGTCTATAGCAATCATAATAAAACAGCATAGATCCTATAATTGGATTGCTGGTACAGCTAATTTTTTTAGAAGCGGCTATACGAGTATTACCACACTGAGAATTTATTTTAAAGAAAAGATGAACTCGCAGTTTTATGAGTAAAAATTAAAATATATCTTCAAAATTACTTCCTTGTGTTCCTTCCCAACACTAGTGCTGTCAACACGCATGACGTCCTGAGTGCTTCATGCAAGCTGAAACAGAAGTCCCATTTTCAGAAGCCAAAGCCGCATTTTTCGTATTATTAAACGCGTTTAATTTTAAATCTCGTCTTTCTTGACATAAAATAACACATCGGTCATTAAGTCCCGAGACTGACTGACTGTCGAGATATTGAAGGTTAAGTGACGCTACATTTGTTTTTGTTTAAACAATGGATAAAAACGAGTTTCGTGTGTTAATCAAACACTGTTTTTTAATGGGGAAAAATACCGTTCAAGCTCAGCAATGGCTTGAAAAGTGTTCCGGGAAAAGTGCCCATCGAAAACAACGATTTGCCGATGGTATGCAGATTTTAAACGCGGTCGAACAAACACCGAAGACGCGGAGCGCCCAGGTCGTCCAATTGAGGTGGCAACGCAAACGCGGCACCCACTTGGAAAAAAAAATTTTCATACGCAATTTTCATACACAATTTTGAATACGGTGTCTTTTGATATCTGTAGGATGTCAGCGACCTCTTGCAACTTCACTTTACGATTGGACAAAATAATTTTCCGAATTTTTTGGATGGATGTTTTCGGGCGTTGTCACCTCAATTGGACGACCTAGGCGCTCCGCGCCTTCGGTGGTTGTTCGACCGCGTTTAAGATCTGCATACCATCGGCAAATGGTTATTTTCGATGGGCACTTTTCCCGGTAATACTTTTCAAGCCATTGCTGAGCTTGAACGGTATTTTTCCCCATTAAAAAACAGTGTTTGATTAACACACGAAACTCGTTTTTATCCATTGTTTAAACAAAAACAAATGTAGCATTACTTAACCTTCAATATCTCGACAACGACTGAACCGAATCTCATGAAATTTGTACACGTATCTTTTGAAGGTTGGTACTACCGAAAAACAAAGTGGCATGGCATTGGCGGCGCCATATGTGGTTCAGTCTCGGGACTTAATGACCCATGTGTTATGTGAGAAGTGAAAAAATTACTGGAAAAAGTGATGTTATGGTACATAACGTAGAACTAATTATTACTGATTTGCAGGGCATTTTAATAAATTTGAACTGCAGAATACATCAAAGTTTTTCAGTATGACCAAATGAAACAATGAGCATTTTCGACTGTAGCAGAATACATGTATAGTGATTTTTCGCCATTCGGGGGTAAAAATAGTTTTTTGAGTTTAGATTGCCAAAAAACATCAGAAATGGAGTTAGTGATAAAACCACACCGAGTTCGAGAGTATAAGAACTTATTGTAGACAAATCGAAAATGTCACGTAGAATAAATATATAAAAATATTTATGGATGTGGTTCCTACTCCTAAGTGTGCGTTTTCGCGGTTCACTTCAGCTCCGGCAAAAATTTCACGTCGTTGCTCCTCGATTGTTTCTTCAAAACTCGAAGTTCAAGCCTTTACATTTTTTTAAGCCCAGATCAAATTTTGCCAGAGGACTTTTCTGTGTCTTTTTTGTGCTCTATCGCACATTACCGGGAAGTGCATAGGTGATGGGACACCCTTCTTATCATAGCTAGAAGTATATTGGTGTGTTAGCTAGAAATTTGTAAGCACTTCAGCCAGAAACCGCAGCAAGAAAGGCTGTCAAGTTTAGCTATATTCTTCACCTAGAATGTTATGGCAAAACATGGCAGTCATAACTACTAAACAAAAGTAGTTATGGATCTGTCGGGGGCACCGGCGTCGATGACGCGCAATTCGAAGAAATTAACACTTTTTCACCTAACGCTTTAAAAAAAAGGGTTATCCCAGTTGGCCTGGGCACAAATATCATAATATTGTCCCGTGGCGTTTGAGAGGAGGGCGCAAAATTATCAAGTCGCACCAGGCGCAACAAAGACTAGTTACGGCTCTGAAACTGGGATAACAAGAATTCTTGGTAATACACACCTAACCATTTTCTTCAGTGTATATGTTTTTGGCGTCGCGGAATCCGTATCTGGTGTCAGATTTGCTTCATTACGTCAAGGTTTAAAAAAAAAAGAAAATTAGCCTTTTTGGCTATTTTTTAAAAACAACATAGGGTGTGAACCTGATATTCTAGAAAATTCTAGCTCGGCTCAAAAATTAAAGGTTGACGGAAATCATTGTTTTAACATAATCACCTTCAAGTATATATGGTTGAGCCTTTAATTTGAGATTTGCCAGAAGTTTCTAGAATTTCAGATTCGCATCCTATGTTGTTTTTAAAAAATGGCCAAAAAGGGTAATTTTCTCAAAAACCTGGAAATTTTATTTCCATTCCTTAGAATTCACCATTCGCCAAATACGTTCAATTGTTCATGCTGAGTTTGCATTGAAAGATCAAGTATTATAGCACACCCATCAATCTTAAATAGTATAGGACCCGACAAAAATAAATCTCGTGAAAGAATAAGGACAATCTTCTGATTTTTACACCGAGAAAAATGTTTGTGTGGCCCTATATCAAAGATGGAATTTGTTTGATTAAAACATTGGCGTTTTTCCTCGGGTGTGTTTGAATCCATCAAATTTTTGTTTCCTCGAATATCAAAGATGAAAATTTGTCTAATTCAAGCAAAAATTTTACTGACTTGTAAAAGTTTCAGTTAAATGAAAATTCAATTTAAAAAAGTATAATATTTGATATAGAATTTCTTTATGATATATATTCTCGTGAATATCGTAACAATAAACTTAAAAAAAAGGATACGGGGCCATCCATATACCACGTGGACAATTTTTCATCACTTTACCCCCCCCCCCCCCTCGTGTACAGCCCTGGAATTTTTACACGAAACCCCCCCCCCCCCTCTATTCTCTGTCAACGTGGACATATTTTATGAAAATATAAATATTATTGCTCTTCAAAAGGAACTAGGCCAAAAGGAGCGATAATAAAATTAGCTTTATAATGTGTGGGTTACAATTTTTTATGCACCTGTGTGGGATTTTTTAGCACAAAAATACACTAAAAAAAATCGGCAAGACCGAAGTATCGAAATTGAAATTACAGTAAATATTCCAAATTTGGAATTTGGTATTTCTTAGCATTCTTCTTCTGTATTTCTATAATAAAAAGTCCCACACATGCGCAGAAAAATTGTTAAACCACAAGTTACAAAGATATTTTCATTAAATAGCAGAATCAAAATTTAAAAAATTCTTCACGAATTGAAAAAAGGTGTTAAGAATTTTTCCCGAAAAAGGAGTGAATTAAATAGGAATTATCTCTTAGAAAATAATTCATTAAAATCCGCGAAAAATTGGAAAGACTTTTTTGACTTTCAGATACGTAAAAAAATTAAAACTTAAGAAAATTTAAAAACTCAGCAAAACAAAAATTTTTTAACATTTTTTTCAGCGTGGGTAACCAAGCTGCATGGCTATCGATTTCAAATTAATTATTTACTTTGTTAGGATCCTAATATGATTATGCATTTCTTATCGGAAAACCTTTTTAGAGATCCATTGATGCCTGTAACATTTATTTAAGTATTTTTTAATGAAATGTAATATTTAGCTGGTTAAACTGTGTTGTGTTCAAGCAACACTATCACTCTTACTTTTCTTATAAATCTGAAAATCTTCATTACATTTTTTTTTTAAATTGACAAGGTTTCAAACATATTTTTCGCAGATTTAGGGGAACGTGTGTCCACGTGGATTTTAGCCCGACTCCCCGGCCCCCCTCGTGGACAAGCGTGGAATTTCGTCATACCCCCTCTCCCCAACCCTAAACTGTCCACGTGATATATGGATGTCCCATGATTTTGAAAGATTATATTGATTTTGAGTTAAAAGTTTTCCAACACAGAAAAACATCAACCTTTTTTTATAACAAAATTTGATAAAAACACTAACAACATTAACAGTTGTTAATATAGTTGTAATAATTAACGTATTCGTCAATTTTTTTTCAGTGGTTTATACTTTTTATTACAACCCTAAGCCATTTCCCTTTCGGGGTAGGCGTGACTTGCTCGGTTGGAAAATAGTAGTGTGTGGATGGGTATATAGGTATAAGGTATAAGGTAGATAGGTATATAGGTGCGCTCTCGTGTTTCTATGACTCCTTATGTCTCTTCGGATTAATGTCTGATTCACAGATTCTAACCATTCTTTCGGCGGTCTACCTCCTCTGGGCATTCTGCCAATTACTTTACCTTTATACACTTGTTTGCACAGTCGTTCATCTTTCATTCTTTCAACATGTCCGAACCACCTTAAATGATTTCTTTCCCATATGTCAACTAGTGTCTCGCTTGTACCACATTCTTTGAGGATTATTTCGTTTCTCACTTTGTCCATCAGTGTTTTCCCGCAAATTGTGCGCAGAGGTTTCATGCCAATCGCGTTAATTTTACTCTTGTCCTTTACTTGACATGTCCATGTCTCGCTACCGTATAGTACAGTTGATACAAATATAGAATTATGTATGGCCATTTTAGCTTTTTTTGATATGTTTTTATTTCTGAGAATGGACCCTGCTCTACCGATAACCTTCTTATTCTCATGTATGCGCCTATCTAAATCCCCATCTATTTTTCCGTCGCTAGTGAATAGGCTACCCAGATATAAGTACTTTTCAACTTGTTCTAATCTCTCATCATTTATGACAATGTTGCACATTGTTATCTCACTTTTTCCTTCAAACACAATTCTGTTATAAAACAAGTTTTACGTTTTTTTTTTTGGAAAAAAATATATTGAAACATTTTCATAAATAATCAGTGAGTTTGACTGATTATTCAATGCTCTATAAATCTCAGTTAGTGTAAAGACGGCCATTAATTTACTTTAATAAACAATTGCAATCATTATTATAGTCATTTTTGACTAAATATTAGTGAAAAGTTGGAAACTACTAAAAAAAGTATTGAAATACAACTAATAATCATCACTAAAGTAGGTGTAAATTACTGACGGCGACTTTTTAACGAAATTATAATAATCAAATCTATTGTTCTTCTTGAAAACGATTTTTGATTGACCATAGTTAAACATTGTATAAAATAGAAAAGATAGTTTTCGAAAAATAATACACATATTTCTTTTAACTTCTCTCCAACTTCGTAACATTTTGATGTCAAATATTTTTAGAAGCTCTCACATATTTCAAGATTAATAGATGTACATAACTGCTCGCTTAGCTAAATGTTTACTTACTTTTTAAGATAAAATATCATTATCAACCAGCCTAACGAAACATTTAAAAATATAAAATATTATTAATAATAGTGCAAAAATAATAATAATCGCGTCAGCCACTTGAGATCACCGATCGTGATCGCCAGCACTATGAGAATTTTTACATGTATAATAAAGTATACTTTTTTGTGATTGGTGCCATTATTCTGATTATGAATTGGTGAACATTTTACAGAATTTCTTAACTTTTGACTGAAGTAAATTTGTTACAAAAGATAACAATGTCAATAGAGTAAACGAATGGAGGGCAATTAAATATTTCTCTTGTTAAATTGACTGCACAGAGAAAAAGGTTTCAATTAAGAAACTCGGCCTTTGTTTTAAGATCGAGAGATCTTGTTTGAAGCCGTAACAAAAACAAGCCCTTTTTTCTGGGTGGCTTACGGTGTAATACACAGGGACTTTTCATATCTTTATTTCCCAGGAAAAGTTGATAGCAAGCTGCTCTTTGTCGTAGTATTCCAGACTTCAAAACTAATAGTTAGCTGGAGTCTGATAATGTCATACATAGATTAACATAAATTAATATACGTATTCATGGATTTTTCGCGAAAGGCGACTTTTTGGGACTATACGCGACTCTCTCCAGGAAGATCAAACGCGCAGAGTAAATATTTTTTCCTCAAGCTACGCTGACAAAGTTAACATTTTGATGTTTATTTAACGGAAATTAAGTTTAGCGTACTTCAAAATTCTCATCGCATGACACGGTTATTGCATTTTTTACACTATAAGAAGCTACTGATGTTAAAGATGAGAGATCATGAAAAATTGCTTTTTATAAAGAGTTCCTTCTTGGATTTAAATCAGTGAAATTTTTCAATATCTGAATCTCTGACGAGTGATACAGAAATCACTGATTCGGCAGTCGGACACATTTAATGTATTGATATAATCTCAAGATTTTGTGCCAAATGTGAATTGTATTGCATTTTAACATATTACCCTTACGACATATGGAACCCCTACCTCCCAGTAAATATAAATGTCCAAGACATAAAATTTAATATGTACAACCAGAGAAACGCCCATAATGTATATGTAACAATTTGCATATTACAAAATTTGGAATTACTTTAGACACATACATTAAATTTACTGATTCTCACGTAGATAAAGACATGTTATTGTTTATTTTATTGATTTAAAATCGTTTAAATAGAATTACTATACCATTATAATTATTTTTTTAACGTACATATGGAGAAAGTAAAAAACTTGATTTTGGAGCAACCGTTGTGGAGAGATATTTTCCGTTTAAGGCAATGTAAGGAGAAGTATGAGGCAACTGCAGCATCACCAGAAACGGAAGGTTGCACCGAGACACGATGGCTTTTATCTCTCAACTCTCAACGCTTTCGCTCCTATGCATGCACAGTGCACGGTCTACCCTCGAAGGAAAGGTATTGGTTAATACAAGTCTCGTCGGCGCGGCAGCAAATTGATCGAAATATCCGCCTCGCGGCAACAGACGAATTGGGGTGCAGCCCGGAAGTCACATGCTATGAACGAAAATGCACTTCTATTCTTGAAAGCACGAATTTTCACATCCAGTACATTTTTACATTCTCAGTTCTCATTTCAAATGACAAGGTATTAGTTTCTTCACTTTAATTCAAGCAAACCAAATTTATCATATGTATGTTTTATTATTGTCGACATGTACTATACAGAAATTCAATAATAAATTAAATATGTATATTATCCTTAAAACAATTTTATGTTTTGGGCGATGATTTCATGGGTCGGGCAGTTTATGACATAAAATGGGGAGTTCAAATTGTCGCGGTGAAAATTGAAGAATTTTAAGTTTATATTTTGAAATTGTTCAAGGCATCGAATGGGAATGTATTTAATTTTGAATATTTTATTATTCAATTTCATCTCATTTAAAAGGACTTGTAGTCTCTGTTATTAAATGACTAAAGCGTGTTTCCTTCTTTATACTTTTCCGCAAATCGGCAGACACCAGAAATGACCCCGGTATGCAGAAATTGTCTAATTTGGTACCGATTTATTTTTAGTTTTATTTTATTCCATATAATAATAAATAATTAACAAATGCGATGATATCGAGCGTGATTCACGAATGTTCATATGAAATATTGAATTTTGATACACAATGAATACTAACTTCAACCGTCGCCCGACGTTTTGTTTTGCTGTCGAGACTGCCATAATTTGCAGCTTATGACATGCTTCAAGTGACGTTTTTAAGAATAACTATAATATTAATTTGCAATATTTAATTTTAAAGTATAATGCCAAAAGCGAAAAGAACGCGACGGGTTAGATCCATTGATACCATTCCTTATTTGCGCAATGATGGCGAAGGTAGTAGTAGTAGTAATATACCATTACGGTAAGTAGATTAATTATAATCAAGATAAAATCTAACCTCAAAATAAGTTAAGAATTTCTATTTGATTTTTCGTTACTCAATGTGAAGCATTTAGGACTTCATCAGCGATGAATTGACATATTTTTCGTTTTGGAACGTTTTGAATTAATAATATGGCTAGGAATAAAAAAACCAAAAGAGGTCTGCTCAGGGCCAAATCGGGACGTAATTATGGATGCCCCAGTCTGGTCCTGATCGGATGAGCGTTTCATTTTGATCCTGGCGCTAGCAAGATTGCCCGACTGGCACCACATTTTGCCAGATGTGGAAGGTTATAAAATTAATATCCTATCATCACAAAGTAATTTTCTCTGAAGTTAATTTAGAATTACAATCATTTATTTTACACATTTCTCATTTATTACATGCGCACTTTGCTAATTACGGGTAGTTTACCGGTTACCCCTAATAAGGGTGAAGTGTGGTAAGAGGTAAAAATGTAAAAAACACTTTATCCCGTAAAGTAAACGTATATAGATCTTTTCTACAATTCAATTGAAGAATATGATTTAACTTAAGAATGTTTTGTGTTTTTAACAAA
This sequence comes from Andricus curvator, assembly GCA_932195095.1. Taxonomy (NCBI): domain Eukaryota; kingdom Metazoa; phylum Arthropoda; class Insecta; order Hymenoptera; family Cynipidae; genus Andricus; species Andricus curvator. The sequence continues at coordinate 106,042 of CAKNYM010051697.1, forward strand.
ATACTTTGAGATGCGGTTTCACCCCTAAATTAAGAAAGAAAAATAAATAACGTACTTTTTATTTTACGGTCCTCCAAAACATATTTGAGAACCAAGCAATTTGGATGCGGACACCTGGGAATCCTTTCTTTGCAAACTTCAGCGAGCTTTCTTGCCAGCGTTGCCAGGGGAGCTTACTAACATTTTATCAATACACTGGAACCTGGAATTAGAAACCTCGGATTTACGATATTCCTAGAACTGATATCCCCGCAGTTTCGTGGTGAGAAAGGAGCCGCGGGGTCGAGAGAGGCTTGCTCAGCCACGCGTGACGAACAGCAGCGTAGCGACAAAGAGCAGGGCGCGGCTACTCACGCGCGTCTGGTGCGTAATATTATGTATTCTAATTGGAAATGGTTCACAAGTCCCTGACTGTTTACGTTTGGATTCCCTGGACTGCAGATCAAGGCCAGTGCAGGCCATGCCCAGAACCGTTTTTCATTCCAGGTTCCAGTGTTATTCTCGCAAACGAAATAAATTTAGGTTAAATGCATTCAAGACATACAAGTGATTTCTGGGATACATTTTCAGAATCTGAAAATCATGAAATCTGTAAATCATCTTTAAAATTAAAAAATTTGCAACATACAAAAAAATGATGCAATGTACACTCCTGATATCTATCAAAATTAGGGTTGTCAGAAGGATGTACAATTTACATGTACCTCTCTATATGTCTCTAAATGTGACGAGGGCATCCTGAGCCTTTCACGTGGGCCTCCAGAGCTTCCTACGAAGACTGCAGAGCCTTCCACGAGGGCCTCCAGAGTTTCATAAGAGGTCCTGCAGAACCTTTGACGAGGGCCTTTAGCCTATGAAGGCTTCCAGAACCTCCCTTTTCCAGTTATCGCTATTAAATCCCTGCATATTACTCTCTCCCCTTCCATTTATTTTATTTCCTATTTCTACGCTACGCAGTTAGCATCGTTTCGTTGACACAGCACGCGTAAACAAAAAACCGTGGTGAGTTATCTTTTCCAATTTTTACTTAGTATCCCAGTTGCCTATTTAGTTTCCCAGTTATTATAGTGTCTTAATGTGGGACATACCGAGGTAAGAACATTCTTTAGAACTATAGTGATGTATTTCTAATGAATCTGAGTAACGTGTTCGTTTCGAGGTTATGGACAATAGATCTCATGCATACCTTCGAAACCACTATTTGCTCGATAAAATTGCACTAATTGAATTAGTAGTTTTTCACTAATTCGTAGTGACCGACTTCTCGCTGCTTCAATTAGTGAAATTTCACTATCAAATAGTGATATTTCACTATTTCAGATTTAGAGACTATGGTGAACGTTTCGATCTACATAAAAATGTGTTTTTTATTAAAAAATCCGAATTATTTCAGACTCAACAGTACTTATTTCTCAGTGTGGTGACATTATGTTGCGAAAGTAAGCGGAAGTGGGTAAATTTCATTTTTGAAGAAAAAATATAACGAACTATAGAGTTTTTCATCGGATCGGATGCAACATTATCAGACAGGAATTTGAATTCCAAACAATACAATATGATTGCCTCCGTACCTTGCTTTTCAACCTGGAGAGTTTGTTCTGAGCCTAAAATGTTGGGAATGTGGCTATATGCTTTGATACATAACTCCATACCAACTAACTGGCCCTTTTCTTCGAGGCTTCTTGCGGAATGCCACATTATTTCAATCAATATTCTTTAAATAAACATTTTTGTTAATTAAAAAAATCTTTTGGATTTATTACCCTGGAGTATTTATTTTATTTTTAATTATCAAAGTAAAATTAACTTCAAGAACTATTCTGAAAATCTCATAATTCCCTAAAATCTCGGGAAACTGCATGTATGAATAATTCCCTCGACATTCCGTATTCTTGTTATTATTCCGGAGGTAAACAGAACGTTTCCGGTACAACGTTGGACCATTTTGCGTGCTAGAAGTCTGGATTTGTCCACAAGCAGAGGAGAATTATGAAAATAGGAGATGCAGGTGGAGTAGGAGGAGGATTATAAAAATTCTTGAAATGCACCGAGCGATCCATTACGCTCGGCGCCTGTTCCGCTTGAGGAGTGGCGGGGTACCGAAAGAGAAGCTTCGAGTACCTCGAAGATACTCAAGAAGTCAATGCACGCGCGCTTATGGAAGTAGTGACGTTTATTTTTACGCTGACGGAGTCGACCGAACTCCGAAGTCGGTCGGACTCGACTTCTCTCTTGTGCCCACTTTCTTTCTCGGAGCTTACGGTCCCTGGGACCTCTGAGGTGGACCAGTGAATATGCATAATCTCTCGTGGTGCATCCATCCGAGCTCGTACGGAGCGCGCCTATATCGTCGGCTGGACGGCGCGTCACGTCGGTGTGACGCCCTCCCTCGAAGTTCAACCAGCAATTAAGGCCGATAACTCTGTCCACGGGCCGATAAGCTTCTATTAGACTTTCAAATTGGTAATCGGTCGTCGAAGGGAAATCGGGATCGCCCGGGCGGATCCGCCAAATATATTAACACCCTTCTACACCTCGATCGAGATTGAGATTTTTCGATTATAAACCAAGATTCAATAAAGATAAAACCAATAATCTTCTCTTTCGAATATTTTAAGGTTTGAACGGTGATGAGCATTTTTAGTTTAACAATTTTAATGGTAAAGCATTCGGATGTAAATTCAGAATTAAGAGACTTGGAAATTGAAATATTCTAATTTCAGTCCAGTGGCCACAAACTAAAAATTGATATTTTCTCCAAATCATTTTTTTTTGTATGAGTAGACTAGTAGCCTCAAACTCCTGAAACTCTAACTGCGTTTGGAATGAAAAAAATGATTTCAAGGCTACAAAATGGTAAATCCTAAGTTTTATTTTGAGATAAAAAATACACTAGACTTTCGATTTAAGCATAGGTTTGGTTCTGACCTTGGCTTGAATCGACAGTCTCCGAACATAACAGTCAGGGCCGTGTCATACCGAAAATCGATTTTTACATGTATCTCTCTATATGTCTCTAAATGTCACGAGGGCATCCTGAGCCTTTCACGTGAGCCTCCAGAGCTTCCTACGAAGACTGCAGAGCCTTCCACGAGGGCCTCCAGAGTTTCATAAGAGGTCCTGCAGAACCTTTGACGAGGGCCTTTAGTCTATGAAGGCCTCCAGAACCTCCCTTTTCCAGTTATCGCTATTAAATCCCTGCATATTACCCTCAATTTTAATTTTTCACGAAAATCGCTTAAAATCAGTTTTTCAAAAATTTCTCATGTCTTAAGGTGCTAAAAAAAAGTCGAATGAAGATATGAAGTTCTTGGAATTTACTCCAGGCTTTTATATGAAATTTATCCTTGAAACACAGAAAAAAGCTGGATTAACAAATCTTGCGTCTTATTTTTTTCAGGTCTCAAAACAAGCGTTGCCTAGGTAATTCCATGTAGTTTTCTTTTGTTCTCAGACTCAAATTAGGACCTTTTTGGCTTAAAAATCTTTCGTCTCAAAAAGACGTTATTTCTGGACTCAAAATAAGCTTAGCTCTTTTCTGTGAACGCACACAATACAAGAAATATTAACACGAGGTAGATAATATTGTCATACTGTATGCCTTGAATAGACATAATCCACTTAACTGAGTGTATGATTTAAATGCGGATAGAATTTTTTCAGATCTTGATTCGACTTTTTTGTAGAACCTTAAGACATGAGAAATTTTTGAAAAACTTATTTTCAACGATTTTCGTGAAAAATGATCAAAAAGGGTCCACGTTGAGACGCTCTATCTCGGTGGCTATTGAACATTTTCGAATGTTCAAGGGCTCATTTTGAAGCTAATTGAGTCTTCTACCCAGTGTACCCAATATTTACCATACTATACCATACTATAAATTCAATACATTTGACCAAACTTAAAAAAGCTGCCAATTTCTAATGTTGAAGTTGAGCGATCTCGCTTTTGTATATAGTTATAAGGTATACATACATAGATTAGCAGTTCGAACTCGAAAGTTCATTGCCTCACTACCCGATTCGGGTAGTGTTTCTAGGTGGATATTTACTACCAATGTGGGCCCACCACACCCACGATGGGCCAACAGCACGCAGGTATTCCTGAACGGTTACCCATCCAAGTACTAACCGCGCCCAACAATGCTTAACTTCAGTGATCTTACGAGAACTGGTGGTATAGCATACTAAAAAAAAAATAATGGAAATAATTTTAGTAAAGCCTTTGTTTTGCTTTTACATATATATTTAGAAGGCTAAAAGGATATTTTTTATCAAATCACATCGATTTAATAGGTATAGTCCAAACTTTATATATATTAATATATTATGCAAATTAATACATTCAACCTCTTGCAAAAAAGCCTCTGAGGCTTTTCTGTGGATATTAATTTCTGAGGCACGGTGAGTTTCTCTACAGAGAAATTGTGTATTTCGTAAAAATAGAACTCTCTTGTGTACAGCAGTTTATGGTAAAATAATTTTTTTTTTGTGAAAAAATGAAAAACTCGCTGAATTTTCATGATTTTGGTCAAAAAACGAACTATACATTGAAAAGTATGCATTTCAGAAAAAAATGTAGATCTCAGTACATTACGCATTCGTTCTGTAAAACATGTTTTCATGTAGTCAATATTTTAAGAGTAACACTAGTTTTTACGATGAAAAAAAAGTTCCTTGTAGTTTTTCTAATTTACGAAGAAAGGTTTCCGAAAAAATATCAATTTTGATTTTATAAAATCTTTGTCTTGTTTTTTTTTTGTGGAGAATGTTTAAAAAACAAATGCAGATAATAATAAACAAGAATTTTTTATTTGACATAAATCTACAGAATGCGTATGTGTTAATAAATTTAATTTAAAAAGAATAAATGCAATTTGCCCAACAGCTTTTCGTAAGTAATTAATGAATTAATAACTTTTATTCTTCTCTGGGTCAGGATCATGTGACAAGCGGCAAGTCACATTTCGGCATGTCGCATCTACAGAAAGTCACATTTGCGGCACGATTTGCTGCTAGTCCGAGGGGTCAACAACTCGTGAAGTCAGGTGTACACCTTCGCTGATATCACTTGAATTCACATGAAGTCAGTGTGTACTCCATCGGTCGAGTTGTGAACCCCTCGGGCTAGTCACATTTGCCGCAAGTTACGCTGCGACATCTCTCATTCGGTAAAATTTGAAGTCCAAAGAAAATTATCAAAAATTAGTCATGTTACTAAAATTATTTCTGTGAACAATTAAAGCGATATCGCCCCACCCCCTACCCACGAGATGTTGCAAAATGGAAAGGGGTAGGGGTAGTGACCTACATTATTTTTGTGGCTTTTACCAATTTTTTATGGAGTTTAAATGTGACTTGCCACGAATTTGACATGTTGCAAATATGACTTGTCACAAATGTGACATGACGAAATGTGACCTGCCGCTTGTCACTTGACCCGATCCCGCTTCTTTGACGATTGATGTTTTTTTAATATCATAATTCCTATGCGTATGTGTTAATTAATTAAATTTTGAAAGAATAAAGGCAATTTTCCCATCAGTTTTTCGCAAGTAATTATTGAATTCACAGAAAAAACGGAGGGTTCAGTAATGTTGCGGCTCAAGTAAAACTTGGGACCATTTAGAGCTTAGGCTCTAAAGGAACTCTTATTAAGGGTTCCTTTTTCGTTCGTTTATATCCGATAGATGGCCATCGGCGGGTGCCGACGTTTTCAACTGCGCATGTGGCGAGAAGCGCGGGCCTATTTGAAATCAATTAATACTATGAATAGTCATACAGATAAATATTAACAAACGTTTTTTATTCTTCTTTAAAAAAAATTAAATTGAATTATAGAAATACTTAGCTTCTTGAAAAAATTTAATATTAACCTAATATTGCAAGTGTATATTATATCATTCTAAATAGTTCCGTGCTTCTTGCGCATGCGCAGTGGGAAACTTCGTATTTTCAACATAACCTTAAAAACTGTCACATTTTATGTGCGATATCTTCCTTTCAAGAATTACTAATGTCTATGATTTTAGTTTCTGCATTAAATTTTTCCCAGTGCAATATTATTTAACTTGAATTATAAAGCAAAATGTGTATCATTAACTTGTACAATCTTTGAAGTGAGTCAAGGCAGAAGTGACAAAAAGGCTCTACTAGAACCATTTGAATCCACACTTGGGGTTCATTTAGAAACCATTTATAATTTTGGATTCCTTTTCAGCAAGAGAGGTTCCGTTTTGTTGCAGCTCCTTTGGAATCAAAAATTGGTTCTAATGGAAACCCCAGTTTTTTCTGTGTTAATAACTACACCATACCCCACTAGAGTGGGGTATGATGCCGCGTTTTGATCTAAATGTCCTATGAATTAGGATTGAAATGTGATTGTGATGTGTGCCTTTTTTTAAGATGAAGCTCACATTATCAGAGAACATATGTCATTACTCCAACCCGCTTTTTAATTACGTCATTATTTGACATTTAATTAATTGATGGGTGTTGCATTTCGGCCACGGTGCCCCATAGACTGGGGTATAGCGGCCGGCATATTACTGACGTTTACTTAAACAATATGAACATTGATTAAATGTTTTCTGATTAATCAAATTAAAGTATGTGGCGAAAGCAGTTATTATATGTTACTACCTGCTGCGGCGTCATGCCCCGTATGTCACAGTGCAAGATCTAATTAATTTTAATTTATTTAGAACGTTTATAGAAACAAATGATGATACCAGAAGTTTAGAAAAATACTTCACCTATTAAAGCCTATACTTGAAGTATTTCAAAATATGTTGTAAGTGCGTAATTCTTGTCAAAGACTTTTTCGTCTGTTTCGACCAAAACAGTTTGACAGGTATTTTAAAACAGAAATTTCATCACATCACTATTTTGCCACACGAAGAAAGCTATTTTATGTAGAAAACTAATATGAAAATCAATAAACACGAGCATTATTTGAAATTGTCGCCGTGTCCCCCAACAACACAATACCATGTACCTGAAGTTCAGAACGTTCAATGAACGAAACATTTTTTCCCAGTTTTATTTTATCAAAAAGTATTATTGCAACTATAATTAAAATAATGCATTTTAAGTTTATTTTGTAATCTGTTATTTGCAATATAAATTGAATCAATATTTCAGAGCTGCTTCTAGTTTGCAAAGCCATCAGTAAAAATTTCGTTCATTTGAACGTTTAGAACTTCAAGCACATCACAATACCCTATTCTCCCTATATTAAAGAAACATCAATTGTCACAGAAACCCCAAAGTTATTAATCCATTAATTACGTGCGAACAACTGATGGGCTTTGAAAATTAAATATATTAACACGTAAGCATTTCATCGATTTATATAAAATAAAAAATTCTTGTATATTATTATCTGGAATTCTTTTCTAAACATTCTTCACGAAAAAATAAACGAAAGTCAAAAATCATATAAAATCAAAATTGATTTTTATTTTAAAACCTATTGATGGTAGAGAAAAATGTTAAACACTAAATAGTTGTTCAAAATCTTTAAGCCTGTTATGCCAGTTGGTTAGACGCTCGGACTTCACGTTAGAGGTCCGGGGTTTAATCCCTGAGCCGATTCCTCTGGAAATTTTTCTATGTATCCTAACCGAGGTTCTGGTGGTTCGGATCCCACTTTAAGCTGTAGGTCCCCCATCATGCACTTGGCTGCAACCTAGTCCGTGAGTGATGGGGTAAAAACCAGGCTTTGCCCAATGCATTACAAAAATGTGTCCGTGACTAATAATATATACTGGGACAGCCCCGTGCAGAGTATTCAAAAATAAAAATCCAACTCTAACAAAAATGCCTTCGACATATTGGGCTGTAGCCATGTTAAGCCTCAGACATTATTTTTTATAATGAGAAGCTGTAGGCTCCGGAAGCTACGATCATGGTTCTTAAAAGCAACCAATCCCGACGCAACTGGAACGTGTACGTCATCCGCTTCTGCTCCTTCTGTCCTAGAAGGTAAGCAAGAGCGGGAAATTTACGCGAGATAACATCGGGCCACACTGTTCCTTGGAGTCAGGTCTCTAGCCGCGGATGATCTTACGCAGCAGACGGGACAGTTGGAGATGAAGTTTCACCTCTGGATACTTTTTTAGAGCTACCAATCTTTGTAGAATGTTATGAGGAACTGTCTTGACGGACCAGATGAAGTGATCCCAGAAGAACAGCCTTTTGCATCCGTTTCGCGATGGAATGAGCCTGACGCTGACAAGCCGGAATTTTGTTGAGTTGGCTAATAAATGAAGCTTTCATACCTCCAAGACAGCCGATTATGAGAACTACAAGATGGACTTTGAAGCCTTGGTAGAGCCTGCTCAGCTCGAAAAGAAGTGCTTGATATTTCGCCTGTTTTTCTTCCTCCTTTGCCGTGATATTACCATCGGCTGGTGCCGAGAATTCAATCACGTAAATGATCTTGTTTTTCAGATCATGGAGGACAATATCAGGCTTCGTAGCACTGATACGTTGAGTGGTGGAGAATGAGAAATTCCAGTAGATCTTACACTGATCATTCTCCACAACGGACTCGAGTTCCCCTGGGCGTATGGCAAGACGGGCAATATATCAACACCATAGAAGTGCCTCAGATGGTAATATAACACTTTTAGAGCCGCATTGTTATTCATTGTTATAGACATTATTATACCATTAAACCATTTCCCTTTCTGGAAATAACACGTTCGTTCCGCAACACTGCTCCGACTCAGGTTGCTGATCAATCTCTCTAGTGATCACCCCAAGTGAAGAGTTTCACGAGGTTGTTATGTGAGGTTCCCCACTCGGGCCCATTAGTATCCAAGGTCTTTTGTTTCAGGCATCATTCACTCTACTCACATTCTGTTTATAAACTATTTGTCGCCACACTTGTCTGTTCTGGCATACTTCTCTAGCTTCCTTCACGTCCATGCATTTTTTCATGCAAGCTCTCCTGTTTCTATGGTTTCTTATGTCTGTTCGGACTAAGGTCTCATTCACAAATTCTAACCATTCTTTCCGCGGTCTGCCTCTGGGCATACTGCCATTTACTTTACCTAGACATTAATTCATGAAATATAATGATAATAATAGATCTTAATTAGTTTGCCAACAACTTACTTATAAAAGTACTTATTACCCTTATAAAAGTCCACCATGAAAAATTAACACTCTTAAACTATTGATTACTTTAAAAAATGTTTTACAGAACAAATATGTAATTTATTTAGATCTACATACATTTTTTGTTATAATATTTATCTCTGAAATGCATACTCTTCAAGATATAGTTCGTTTCTAACTAATATCATGAAAAATCTGCGTGATTTTAATTTTTGGTCGATTTTTGCGAAAAATAGTTATTTGCCAAAAAATTTTGTGCACAAACAAGTTGTATTTTTAAGAAATACACCATTTCTCTGTAGAATATTTCTATATAAAAGTTATATTTTTCAAAATAAATTTAAAAAACTATGAAAATAATGGAGGTCGTTTCAAAAATTGACTCTACCTCAGAAACACCGTGCGATAACCAGGATACCATATTGACGAGACGGAAATGCAAGTAAGTAAATCAGTGAAACCTAACCTCAATATTAAAATTAATATTAAATTTGTTTATCAAGATTTTTATATTCACGGCTATCCTCAATTGACATTATTAGTTTTTTTTTTAATTAATAGGAAATTATTCAGCTCATAATAATTCTAAGAAGACTGACAAACGTGTATTTATATATATTTTAGGTTCTGAAGCTGATGATGAGGATGAAGATGAAGAGGAAGAAAATATTAATTTCGATGAACCGGAAGCTGTGGGAAATGAAATCGATCGTGACTAACTTTGTTTTTTATTAATTATTTTAGAAAAAATACCCAAATTTTATAAATATTATCAACAGGAAATTAATCGGGATCCGGTCCGGGACCGACCTGGCAGCCAGATCGGGCTGCCACGTTCGGCACCGATCGGGCCGTGTGTTTCATCACGGGTCAGGCCTAGGTCCGTTTTCCGGATTCGCGCCGGATTTGGCCAGATCCGAACCCGATCGGGGCCACGGCAAAATTTCTGCATGGGCATAGGAGTCCCCAAATGCAAGAAGAACGCCGACTCATTTTCGAATCTTCACAGAATCGGCTTCGACCTCCAAGGCTAGTCCCACGGTAGAAGTAAGACTTCGAAAAAATGTTTAAGTGGAATTTACTGTTGGCATATGAATTTCATGATTTCCGTGAATTCCACGAATTATGTGAATTCCATGAATTCCAAGAATTCCGTGAATTCCTCGAATTCGTTGAATTCCTTAAATTTCTTTAAGTCCATGGATTCCATGAATACGCGCGCTCAGTCCGCTACCTTGCTAGAGCGTAACGTGACGCTGGAGCTTAACGTAACGCTTGGAGCGTGACGTAACGATTCTTATGGATTAATTCCTCATCTAAAAATGCGGTACCGCGCCCTGAGAGGTTTCACTTTGAAAATTGACGTAAATATCTGATTCGAAAAATCTAATGCTGCCTTTTTCGGGGTTTATAGGTCCCTACTATTAGGAAAAAATCGCTAACATGGTCTCGCAGACGTTGTTTATGGTAGCCCCCAAATTGAACCGATGAGATCTCATTGGTTGAAATAGCCAGAAGTTTGTCACTGGGAATTAGTCAGTTTTCAGTGAAATCCGTCACTGGTTTAATCAGTGAGTTTCGCTGGTTCACTCAGTAGTCAGTCGCAATCGTTGTCGTCCGTCAGGTTATATATGACACTTATCATTCATCACTTTTGTGATAATCATTGCATTACCTTTTAAATAGCCTCTTATTGCAGTCAGGCCCCAAATAATGCCAAAAACACAAACACTAGTAAACAATAAAGTTAGTTTCCAACAGTTTTGAATAACACGTGGACTCGTGAAATGCCAAGACGCGGACACGCGCGGATTACTGGTAGTTCTTGGACATGGCCGCGTGGGACACTACATCACTGGTTGAATCTATCATATTAGCGTCACTGGTGCACTTTTGGAACTAGTTTAGTTGAGTCACTTACTGGTTCACCCAGTCAAAAGCGGAAAAGCACTGGTTAACCAGTGGTAAGTCAGCATACTGATTCAACCAATTATATTTTCACTTCTTCAGTTTATAATATAGTGAATATTATTATGCATCTTAACATGGAAAAATATTTGGGTAAAGTATGGCCTTAATATTTCATTAAATGATTTTTCAATTCATACACAGGAACTGACTCAAAGTTTACAAAAAACTTGACGAAAATGTTATAAATAACTTAGAAAATAAAGAAGCAACGAAAGGAAATACATTTAAAGAAATTCTTCATAACAAAATAAATACATGCAACAAAATTTTCAGTTCACACAAAAAAAAAATTTAAGGGCATGTGACAGACATAAATACAAATAACGATTTCAATACTTACATAATTCAACATTGAAACAACATATTTCACTCAAATTTTATGCTGGACACAACTTTAAAACAATATTATTGTAAGAACACCGCATCATCAATCTTTGACAGCGTGAACCCCATATTTCAGATGTAGACAAGCCAGCTGATAGAGCCTCGATTAGTGGCCGCCAGACTTCGCATTTTCGTGCCATCGCGAATACCGGAGTTGACATTTAGTTGGAATTTTTCTTTTTGCATCTTTTATACTCAAATGACATACATAAACCTAATTTACTGTCGGCTCTTGCATTTCTCAAAGTTTGAGGCCGATATTTTACTCAAAAAACAGTTTTTAGGTTCAAAAAATTTCAAGGTACAAAGACAATATGTAAAAAAATGGTCGCAGTTTTAATTTCTTTGAAAATAATGTTTAGCATGTTTAGTATTTTAATAAACTGAAAAAGTGAGGTCGGTAATATAGGTATTTGACTGTGTCACATACCCTTAATCTATAAAACCTATAATGACAAAAAATATATAACCTAGAACCTTAAACGGTTAATTAAATAATTGAATTTTCACGATTCCCGCCGATTATAGCTTCGTTCTAAGTTACGCTTAATCGTAAATCAAATCATTAGTGTAGGTAGCTATTTTCCACCGATATTTTATTGCCAAATGGGCCACAGGAAGGGCATGAGAGTATTATACGCGCCGCGAAATTACCCCCTGTGTGAGTTCGCCAATCATAGTTCATGTAGAATTTATGTAATTATCCGTGAAATGGGCTAGGCTCGAATTTAATGTCAGTAAGAGGCGCCTCTTCCAACATCATAACGATATACAATAGCCGTAGAATCAATAGTCGACCTGGCACATCAAGCTTGTAAGTTTGAGAAAGGCGTCCTCCATGTGAAACGTGTCGTCGAATTGTAAGTAGTATAATAATAATTAACTCAAGATCCCGAATTAAATGAGATGATAAATGAAATTAAATTAAAAATTAAATTAAAATGGAAAATGGAATGAAATTAAATATAAATTGAAACTAAAACTAAAATGAAATTATTAATAAACTGGAGGCGCATGAATATTCCACAAAATCTAATTTTCCGAATATTAATTTTACCGACATTCGTTTGACTTACACTGGAACCTGGATTGAATTACGGTTTAGAGCATGGCCTACCATTGGCCTTGAAGCTATTTGCAGGGCCTACAAACGTAAATAGTCAGGGCCGTGTGAACCATTTCCAATTTGAATACATAATATTACGCAATATACTCGCGTGAGTACACGCGCACTGCTCCATAGTCGCTACGCTGCTGGTATTTATAGGCATGGTTGAGGAAGCCTCTCTCGACCCCGCGGGCCCCTTTCTCACGAAAAAACTGTGGGGAGATCTGTTCTAGGAATTAGTAAATTCGAGGTAACTAATTACAGATCCTAGCGTAATAAGAATTTGCCCTAATTTTTATTTTTCTGAATTACTGCATTTACCCAATTTTTATTATTCGTCCAAATTAACATTTTTTCTAATTTAAATTTTTTCGAATAACATTTTGTTTTTGTCATAGTTTTCGTTTCCGCGAATATTCATTTGTCATAATTTCTATACTTCGGAATAACCACATAACCTAAAATTTATCTACAAGAATCGCCATTTGTCATAATCCTTACTTCATAAAATCGGTATGTAATAGAAATTTCTAATTTAGCAAATCAAAATTTTTATTTTGAATTTCTTGGCATTTGCTATGCTGGATATGCCTTTTTATAATGGAATTTTGGGTTATGTGGCTATTTAGAAGCATTAAAATAATGTCAAATGATCTTTTAGATAAATCAATGTGTCCAAATGACAACGTTCTATCTTGGAACATGCATGCTGAAAGGTTCTGACTCAGGGCGTGCAAATTAAAAGATTCAATAAAGAGGGCAATTTTTAAAAGGTATTTTTTAGGGTTTTATTCTATTATATCATAACGTATATCGTATCCGAAACTCTCTTCAGTAGCAGAGCAAAATGTGAGAGTGGTACAACAGGCACCATAAAGTTTTCTTTATGCCACTTCATATCCACACTCTCCGCGTCCACTAAACCATAAATTTCTCAACAAAGTGGCAATCGAGTCATCACGTCCGCCAAGCCTGATGCGCACATTGAAGTGATGCTCTTCACTCTTTGTTTAAGTAGCGATATCAATATTCTGGAATGTCGCTTTGCAACAACACTCTATCGTTTCTCCCGTCTCGCCGTCTTTACAAGACCGAGAAGAAGACTCTTGACATTACAGAAGCTGATGAGTGAAAAATCAGATAAGATCAGTAAGGGTGAAGAATCAGTAGTCGAAACTGCTCTACACGGAGAAAATGTTTTGAGTAAGCTTTACCCGACAAGTTGCGTAAAACAGGGACATAGAGGCATTTGTGGAAACTTTCAAATGCAGTTGAGTAAAACGAATTGTATTGAGAAAAATAAAATGAAAAAACATTTTTCTTCGGTACCGGGACTCTAACGCTGTATTCTTAGGATAAAATTCAACACTCTAACAACTGTGCACTACGAAACCTGATAACTATTTTTCTTTTTGACTTCAATCCAGTCCCTTTCACGCTCCGTTTCCCCTTCCAATTGCCCTCAAGCAACCACACGTTTTACTTAACATTGGGTATTCTTTCAGAAGAGACTTTAAAATGTGGTATTCGATAGACACGCAAAATTGTTTCATACTCTAAAAAAATAATGTTAAGCTTTCCCCAAGTGCCTCTATATCCCAGCTTTACGCAAATTTTGCGGAATTTTTCCTCAATCGATTTTATCCGTGTACTAGAGTGTATTTTATGAGACTCACAATCAGGCAAAATTCATTCAGACTTCAGAAATGACCCGACAGATGTGTCGGGTTTGAATGGTCAGTCAGTACAGAAATTGATCAAAGTCTCGCGTGCTCAGCACGACGTAATCAAAGTGACCAACCCTATTTAATTGAATGTATTATAGATAGCAAATGTAGCACATCTCTGTCCCTATATGAAGTATAATGTTAGCATTAAAGTCTTAAATGTCAATATAATCCGAGAAAATATAACAATAATTGGAGAAAGAGTATCTCTATAAATTTGAATTAGTAGAAATTTTACTAATTCATTCAGTACACTTGATTTTAATTGACGAATCAGTTATTTTCAGAAGTTTACTCATTTTAACAGTAAAAATACCGTAACTGAAGTTAATCAGTTATACCGTAACTGCAGTGAATCAATTATAGACTTAGGATAAAAATATAGAGGAACAATTTTTAAGTTAAACTTTTGTTTATACTCCAATATTATTTATAATATTAAAGTGTACTTTGAAATTCTCATTTTTAAAAATGAATAAGAAATTATTACATGCGTGAACAAATTTTAAACTTTAAACAATTTCACATTTAAAAATGGTGCGCAAACATATTTGGAACATAACCTCTTAAAATTAACTGATTTCTTCAATACAACTATAACTATAGCATGCATATAGATATAACTGATTCAATTATTAATTTTCGTTTTACTAAGCCAATCAATACAATTCTACTAACTGTCAGTGACTCAACTCTAGCTACAGCAATTAGTAGAATTTAACTGACAATCAGCTATATTTCACTAATTCAAATTTAGAGAGTAAAAGTCAGGGGTATGTCAGGTATGTTAAGCTGGGACAACACTATTGAGGTATAGAGATGTAACCTAATTCATAATTTAGGGCTCATTAAGGCTAATTTGGGCCCCTATTCCCAAATTTAGGGCTATATTATTTTTTGTAAAAAATAGTGTTGACGGAAAGTCGTGCGATTTTTCCTTTGCCCTTTTTTTTGGTTATATATGGTGTTGTGCCACCTTAACGTTATAAACAATACGTGAAGAAAATCATAAAACCCTTTCTTGCCACTCCCATGATTTAGGGCTCATTAAGGACTAATTTGGGCCCGTAGTCCCAAATTTAGGGCTCCAATATAAAAAAAATAGTGTGTGCGCTAGCTTAATGTTAAGCTGGCCGAACATTGCTGTAAAACGTACTAAAAATGATTTTACAGAAAATTCACCTCATATAATAATTTAGGGCTCAGGGAATATAATAATCAAAATTTAAAGAGCAAAGGAAAAATCGCACGACTTCGGGTCAACGATATTTCAGGAGCCTTAAATGAGCCTGACATTATGCAAAAGAAATGAGGAAAAAATAAAATTTTTTAGTTCATTTGTTTAAACAATAATTGTTTAAACCATTTTTTGTAATGTTCAAATATCATATTCGAGGAGCTCTAAATGAACCTGAGTGTGAGGTAAGAAAATAAATATGTTTAATTTATTTTTAGTAGGATTGTTTAAACACAAATTGTTTAAACAAAAATTGTTTAAACTTTTTTTTTTAATTTTGATTATTATATTCCCAGAGCCCTAACCCGTGCAGAAATCGCCAAGTTTGTTCCATGTTCCAGACTTGGGCCAGGCTGGGCGCCCCTAGCCTGGATCTAGCTCGAATTTTGCAATGGCTCGAGCTTGGGCCCAGCTAGTGTCAAAGTTCCAAAAATTGACGACAGATGGCGTAGTACTATTCTCTTTGTTTACTTATTACTTTGAAGTTTCGCATGTGAATCTTTACAAAGTGGCTAATTTGGTATAAATTAACATTCTTAAAGTATCTTGACAGGTAATTCGAGTCATAATTTGAGCCAAACTGAACTTATAAATTTTGTGTGAGTGATTGAGAATAGTGGTGATGGTGCTGATGATGATGGTCCATGAACAAAATACAAATCATCATTGAAATTAAATTGCGATAAAAATGCCTAAAATAAAAAGCACTCTGAGAGTCCGGAGGCATCGAGCACTCAGCAGTATCCCATATTTACGCGGTGAAACTGCAAGTAAGTACTTATATTAATTATAAATAATATTTTCACATCAAGATTACATGTGACTTCTAACCTGAAATTGAGAAAACTTTTTCATCGAGTTATCGAGTGTAAATATATTGTTGATGTATGTAATGATGTTTAAAACTCTAATTTACCAAACAAGCATGGCGGACGTAATATTTAATATTTCTCCTTAATTTCGACTTTTAATTTAAAAAATTATCAATGGCTGGGAATCGATAATAAACTAGGGCCAAGCCTGGGCCAAGCTGGGCGATCGAGCCTGGCAATATAACCTGGCCCTGGCCAGATTTGGCGTTTCATTCAAGCTTGGCCCAGGCTAGATCGCCAGGCCAGGGCCTAGTTTTGCCAAGCCTGGGCCCTGTTTGGGCCATGAACAAATTTCTACACGGGAAATTATTGTATGAAATGAATTTTCTGTAAAATCATTTTTAGTACGTTTTGCAGCAATGTTCGGCCAGCTTAACGTTAAGTTAGCACAAACACTATTTTTTTACAACAAATATTGGAGCCCTAAATTTGGGACTACGGGCCCAAACTAGTCCTTAATGAGCCCTAAATTATGCGAGTGGAAAGAATGGGTGTTCTGATTTTCTTCACGTATTTTTTATAACGTTAAGGTCGACGATATTTCAGGAGCCTTAAATGAGCCTGAGATTATGCAAAAGAAATGAAAAAAAAGAAAATTTGTTGGTTGATTTGTTTAAACAATAATTATTTAAACAATTTTTTTAAAGTTCAAATATCATATTCGGGGAGCCTTAAATGAGCCTTAACGTTGGGTAAGAAAAGAAATTTATTTAATTCATTTTTAGTAGGATTGTTTAAACAAAAAACGTTTAAACATTTTTTTATTAATTTTCATTATTATATTCCCAGAGTCCTAAATGAGCCCTAAATTATTGTATAAGCTGAATTTTCTGTAAAATCATTTCTAGTACGTTTTACAGCAATGTTCGGCTAGCTTAACGTTAAGCTAGCGCAAACACTATTTTTTACAAAAAATAATAGAGCCCTAAATTTGGAAATAGGGGTCCAAATTAGCCCTAAATGAGCCTTAAATTATGAATTATGTTACATCTCTATACCTCAATAGTGTTGTGCCAGCTTAACATACCTGGGTGTATGTCACGCAAGCCATTGCAGCCTACAGTCAGTTGGTTCCCAACTTATAACTCAGCGGGCAAAATGTGAAACTGTGGCGCTGAATTTTCGGTTTAAATTTGAATTGGTGACAAAACAAAATAGTCAAATCTACAAAAGTGGCCTCATCGGTGGAATATATTTTGAAATTTTACTGAATTTCGTGAAATATGCATTATGGGTGGTTCTCCAGAACAGAGTACTTGGCAAAAGTATAACTTTTAAAACAAACATATTTCAAATTGTCTTTTTTTTCGTTAGGGCAGTTCATTGACACAAAAGCAAGTAGTTCTGAAAACATTCGAACTTATATATTATGTTTAACTGTTTATTTTCAAGAATTTCGAAAATTGTCATCATAACCCATAATACACCAGAGACTCGATAGATGAACAATCTCGGGGGTTTCCTGAAAATGGCCTTGTTCATATAACGCGTACAGCGAAACGTAAACAGTCAGGGCCGCCTGAACCGTTTCCATAATATTGCGCAATCTACTTGACTGAGTAGTATAGTGCATGCGTCCCTTCAGAGGCGGATTCGCAACCGTCTCTCGCCCTGCCCCCTGAGAAACTGTGGGGACCAGCAATTCTAGGAATTCATATAACGCGTTCGATCGCGCGTTCGAATAGCCAGTCTCTGGTGTACTTCTGTATGCACTGAGAGGTCTAGGGGTTAAGTTTGATGTAAAATGACGAGACAAACCCCCTAATTATAAATATTTAGGATACTTTTTCGTAAAGTTATTGGTTCTTTTTTAAACAATGTTGTTTAAATAAATACATTATTTATAAAAAAAGATTCTGCAAAATATTTTTCAGAAGGCTTGAACCAAGACAAGCCTTTTTTCTGTTTACACTTTTTTTACAATTAACCGTTTTCAAGTCATAGCTTTATAAACAATTAAATTTGCACTAAAAAATACATATTTGCAGATAGATATATCAGCACCTACTGGACCAAGAAATTTTGAAAAACATAATCATTCTCTATATTTACAGTCGAACTTGGATTTGAGTCGGGTTTTGGTTCTGACCTTCGGTTCAAAGCCTGGCTCTCCGAACGTAAACTTGCAGGGCCGTGTAAACACTGACAGTGAACTTGCGCAATGTGACGCAACGTGACGCAGTTATCCAGGTAGGCCGTTATTATCGCTACGCTACAAAAGGCTACAAGGCCTGAGTTTACGGCGACCAAAGTTTAAACAGCTATTATATTGGTATTGTCTTATTCGCTCAAAAGTGACCGATTTAACAACGGCTGGAGTTTGCACATATGCAATAAAAATACGCAACACTTTATCTCAGTTTATATTAGTTTAAATCAATATCTTGTCATTTTCACTTTGGAATCATATGTAGATGTAACATGTGGAACTACACGGAAAAAATTTATCCGTGAAAAAGTCACGAATTTGTAGCTAGATCTCGGATACGAGATAAAAAAATGAAACATTACATCCTTATTTCTATGAGAAATATATGGATAAATTTCGAAGTTTCCTACGAACAGTTCCTAAAAATTTGAAACTGAAATATAATGAGGAAAAACTTTATTTGTGCGATTTATTTTATATTGATTTATAAATTCGCAACTCAAAAGATTCGAACCCTCAAAGACTGCTGACTCTCCAGTTTCTAAACATAAACCAGGAGTGCGTAAACACGCGCAGCCATCGAGACCAAACAAAATAGGTATTATAAAACTTCTAGCCACTCATCCGACGTGCTCGAAGCACACATACGAGCGCACACAAGCACCGCGCGTCTGGGCGAGCATGTGTGCGGGCCACGTACAGGCGAACCTACTTTCTAGTTCCCAGATTTGTCGAACAAAAGCTCGTGAGTGCTCTGAGAACCTTTTCCCAATCACTCGTAATATTTTTGTAATTATTCACGTAAAAAAAAGTGATGAACCGTTTTAGAATTTTAACATCGAGTTCGTCAATCTTTCTCAAAGTTCGCAGATTATTTACGAAAATACATCAATATCCGATGAATTTTTCTCATATCCGAGACCTAGCAACTTGTTCGTGACTTTTTTACGGATAAATTTTTTCCGTGTAGTTATTTAAGATTTTAGGATTTATTGAATAAAAAACTCAACAAAATTGTTTCAGCAAGTTTTTAATTACGCATGCACATGTTAAATTAAAAAGGTTTATTGTGAAATCATAGTTTATGAGATAAGTTTTTTAAAGGTAATTATCAAAATATTAATCATATTCATCTTATTTATAATAAACTTTTCTAAAGTTGGTCACTTGTATGTGTAAAACATAGAAAGGTTTATTGTTTAGTATTGAGGCTAACTTAATAAACGTTTACAGTACAATATATTATATTTCGCTTGTAATACAATTCAATGTGAAAGACAAGAATAAATCAACCAAATTTTAGTACGATTGAAAATGCTTCCTTAATGCTATTTATATCGGGAACCTAAAGTGACTTCTTTGTGGCGAATCACCCATATATAGGAAAGGCCAATAAAAGTGATCTTTGATAAAAATGTATACTACGCAAAAAGTGATATATTAAAAAGAATGTATAAAATACATAATATGTTATAAAAATCACATGTGTAAACTATGGAAGATCATCGTTGCATTTTGTTATATTGCGACTCGGATTACGATAAAAGGGCAAAAAACAAGAAATAAACACCTTCACCTAGAAAACTTGAAAGAAGCTAAAGATGAAGAAGAAATATACTTTTTGAATGATCCGAAAAATTGTGTTTCTTTGTGGTAAAAAGCTATAAATCAGGGAATCTTTTTAAGTAAACCCCAATCAATTCGTTTGGTCCCAAGCGCAGTTTATTTTTCAGATTTTTCTTATCAAACACAAAATAGCAATGTTTGATACATGCGGGTGCAAAGCACTCGTATCACCCGTTATTATTATTATTACTATTCCCATACAGTCTGCTTGATTGAAGTACTTGGCATATTATTTCTGCCGTACAAACTAAAAAGATACATAAGTCCAATCTCACTCGAACTGAGAAAATCGAGAAAAACTGTTTTCCCAAAGAACTCTGAGATCGAATAAAATCTTGAATAATCTAGATACCCTATTTGGGTAAAAATAATGTGCTCTTTCATATTTTGCAATAAAAAATTGATTTTTCAAACAATTTCTATTAGAAAATGGACTTGCGATTTTTTACTAGTCGCGGAAAGTGAAAAATACAAGGCAAAAAGAACACAAAGGCACTTGCGGACGATGCCTTTATCGGAGAGCTCGAGCACGGCCTCAAAATACAACAACAAAACATACGTAAGGGACACTGTGTGTTCAGCGGCTGTCCCGAACTTACCCGAACGATCGTCGCTAATGTATAGCCGAATTTAGCCGGGACTTATTTCCCTTGGATTTCCGATCAGAGTCCGAGCTATTTCACAAGGCTAAAACATACGTAAGGGCAAGCGATTCTTTTCGTTTGTAAATTCGCTCCGCACTCGGTCATTTTTACAAGGCAAAAAAGACACAAAGTTCTTTAGGTTCTTTTTGATTTGTATGCTGATGACGTATTACATGCCTTATACAAATTTTAGGACACGCAAAGTACTTTGTGTATCTTTTTCTGTTGTGTTTTTCAACTTTTTCGACTTTCCTCATTTATAAACAATCGTTTTTTGCAATAAATATTAATAATTAATAATTTTTATTAACACAGTTAGACGCAGCTTTTTCTTACGAATCCAACGATACCAAAAACTCATTTTTCATAAAAATGTCACTTGTTTTTCTTTGCATTATGAAGCCATTTTCAGTTCGATTTTCAGTCTCACTAAGAAGTGAGGCGCCGGATGCAAGAAGGAGATATAGAATTATTTTGCTGGAGTGGGGAGGCCCCTGAGCACTTAAAACTAAAGTATTCAATTTTAATTTTTGAAATATACATCCTGAGTGAAAATTCAATTTCGCATCTCTTTCTTTCCATAAGAAAAGTTGTAGCTTTTTTATTTTTTGAATTATTTACGAAAAACTGTTTTTTTCTTTGAACAAAATATTTTGATTTTTTTCACTTCAACTCGCCACAAAATGTCAGGTTTTTGATATTTTGTAATAAAATTTGTCAGAAATATGCATTGCCATGTTCTGCGACCGATGACGTCAGCAAAAGTTTGAAATGTTTATTTAAAAAATTGTTAATAATTTTTTTCCAAGACGGTGCATAATTCGTGCACAAAGAACTTCTAGCGTTTCGGGAGTCGAGCGAATTTTGAGCAAGGGAAAACTGTCAGCGAGAAAGTTGTTCAGAAAGGTTCAAGGAAGTTTTCTGGAAAGTTTTAGCTCAATTGGAATAGTAGTTAACAAACTGTTGATGTTTTAATTTGCCGGCGCGATGGAATTTACTCCGCGTAGACTACAGCCCGGCCGGTAAACCGCTACCCCAGCGTTAGGTGCAACTATGCCTCACAGCCCGTCCAGATTTTGGAATTAAAAACACAGTACACATTGATATTTTGGTGATAACTAAAATAAATTAATTATTACATACCGCATTTCTGCAACATTTTAGAACATTTCTTTCCCACAAACTTTCATGCTTCGTTCGTTTTCTACCATTCGTAGATTTTAAATTATTTTCCATTTTTTAATTGGAAAACTTCACTATATTTATCTAATAGCACTTCAATAGCTATCAGGATAATTTAATCGAACAACTTTTATCTTTTATATATCACGTAATATTTCTACAATCTGCTCTGCTAATCGAAAGAAACTAAACTAAACTGATATACTTTATTTTTGGTAAAGAAACAACCCACAAGCCTATATAAGTATATTTACAAATAGAGGTCAGACGGAGGACACGCCGAATACAAAAAAAAAATTAGAGAGATTCCTTCACGGAGAAAAATGGATGTTTAAATGTAGATGTTCAAAGGGTAAGATTGTTCCGCCTAACATGCAGATATTCATGCCAAACATCTACTATCTTTTTGAGATGTTAGGCGTAAAAATATTTTTATGTTAAACTGTAACATATTCAGATGTTAAAATCATCTGAACGCATGCGCATTCGAATTTCATGACTATATTTGACGGCTATATAATTTCGATATTACAATTATGGAATATTACAATTTTTGAACATTTTCAAAGAATCAAAATTAGCTATCCTTAATTAAAATTGTATAACGAGTTTTGTCTGTCTACACGACGGAACAATGTTCTTAAGTTTGAGGTTATATTGACTCGAACACCTTTGAACATTTGACACGTGATTTGACAAAATGTTTGTGAATTTATAATAAAATATGAGTTTAAGTAACCTCAAATAGATAGAATTTTAAATGCAGATTACATATTATTCGTTCTCAGCTTACTTACCCCGTTTTTATTTTTTATTTTGAATTAAAATATTAAACATAACCTCAGCTAGACTGAATGTATTATCTGATCGGCATTTCATACCCTGTATCTGTTTTTCGTTCATGTACGAAAATTCAAGTTTAGTTTTAAATTCACAAATAAGTTATCAATTAATTCCTTAAATGCTCAGAAATAAGTAAATTCCTCAAATATTTACAGCCGTTAGTTGACATAACCATACATGTAATATTTCGGATATTTCAGGTTGAACATTTTGGATGTTTCAGAGTAACATCTCACTTTTGAATATCTACAGATCCTAACTTTGAACATCTAGATTGCTGTCCTATAGTTAAACATAAAATATGTTAACCCTGAAGATCTAGATGTTACGTTTAAACATCCATTTTTCTCCGTGTTATTTTTAAGACTTTTATGAAGTTCATGTTCCTAAAAGTAGCACAATAAAAATATTCTTATCAGAGAAGAAGAACTATTTATTATAAACCATGATTTTCCATATTCTTTGTATTCTAATTACAAAATCTGGACGGGCTGTGAGGCACAGTTGCACCTAACGCTGGGGTAGCGGTTTACCGGCCAGGCTATAGTATACGCGGAGTAAATTCCATCGCGCCTGCAAATTAAAACATCAACAGTTTGTTAACTACTATTCCAATTGAGCTAAAACTTTCCAGAAAACTTCCTTGAACCTTTTTGAACAACTTTCTCGCTGACAGTTTTCGCTTGCTCAAAATTCGCTCGACTCCCGAAACGCTAGAAGTTCTTTGTGCACGAATTATGCATAGTCTTGGACAAAAATTATTAACAATTTTTTAAATAAACATTTTGAACTTTTGCTGGCGTCATCGGTCGCAGAACATGACAATGCATATTTCTGATAAGTTTTATCACAAAATATCAAAAACCTCCCATTTTGTGGCGAGTTGAAGTGAAAAAAATCAAAATATTTTGATCAAAGAAAAAAACAGTTTTTCGTAAATAATTCGAAAAATAAAAAAGCTACAACTTTTTTTATGAAGAAAAAAAGATGCGGAATTAAATTTTCCCTCAGGATATATATTTCAAAAATTAAAACTGAATACTTTAGTTTCAAGTGCTCAGGGGCCTCCCCACTCCAGCAAAATAATTCTATATCTCCTTCTTGCATCCGGCGCCTCAAGTAAAGAGTCAATTCTTTTAAGCCTGATTTTCCCCGGGGTGACTTAACTATGCTATTTCCTTCCTTGCAAAGAGTTAACTAATTCACCATGTTAACATTTGCTATACTGAAAGAAACAATTGGTCGGTACACGCATAATTCTGGTTATTCCAGCATTGCTCGCTTAGTTACAACCGTCGGATTGGCTATCCGTAAAGTATCCTAAATTGTATTCCTAAGCTATAGACTTGTCTGGCTGAATCTTTTATAGCAAAGTTTGCATGATCCAGCTGTACCGGAATGGCTATCATAATACAATGTAGAACCGTGTAGCATCAAATGATTCGTTATCAATAACAATTTTCGAGTGAAATCTTGAAGAAAAACATGTAAAATTAAAGGAAATATAAATTCACATGCTTAAAATCAAGTATTTTGAAGTTTTCTATATTCTATACAGTCCGACCGAAAAAAAAACCACAACTTTTTATATTAATGCACAAGCATATTATCCTTCAATTGTCACTAAAAAAACTTGTATTATTGGGATATTTATCTCTTAATTGTTAATTAACGAATTCAACACGAAACGCGTGACCAAGCGCACAACGGTTGCTTCAGATTGTGTCAGGTGGCGCGAGCAAGCAAACGTACATTGAGAACGGGATAACGAAGCTCTCGTTCAGGCAAAAGTTGGGGTGGTCCAGCCATACTTTGCATGGCTGTTTCTTGGAAAAATTGAATTTCGAAAACAAACATTACTACCTTAACCATCCTAGTATTCGTGAACCTTTTATCTGTATGGTTCGAAATGGAAATACGCCTGGTCCTCAACCATAATCATATGGCTAATAATCCCCAAGCATTTCTTTCAGTGTACAAGAACATAGTAGTGTCCTCGGCCCTCACTATTTCAGCATCCGACATTGGCGGGGCGACAGGAGCTAGAGAAGGAATGCTAATCTTCGTTAATGAATTCCAGGGGGAATTGTGTAGGTGACAGCTGGAGTGTTACACAGAGAAAGTATTCGGAGCGAGAAAACATCGACGTCGTGACAAGACACGCGACATCGTGGGTTTAAGGGTCTCCTTTTACGTGTCTTTTTTTAATTTTCTTTTTTTTTTCTTTGTAAAGGGGACGTAGAAAAGTGTGTCATAGCTCAGAGAGGAATGAGATATCTGATGGAATTCGAACATATAAAATGAAGAATGTTGAAATATATGTTTGTCTCTTACAGACAAAAATAGTGGGCCGGGGAAACCTGAATAACGACAGTGAATTTTCTCTTCCAATTTTGTATTGAATTTGAAAGTTATGACCTAAAGATGATCAATTTGAAACATTTGCAAGTCTTTATTATTATTATTTTTATTATATAAAAAAAGAAGACCTCAGACTTAAAATGGTTACAGCCCGCATGTTTTGTTCTTGAGTTTGATTTTGATGCGAACCTTTCTACACGGGGCTGTCCCGGTATGTATCGTCAATCAATGCAGTCAAGTGATCTGATGAGAGTAGTATGCCTAATGCCTATATGATATATTGGGTAAGCCTGGTTTCTTCTTTACCCCACCATGCACGGACTAAGTTGCAGTCAAGTGCATGATGGGGGACCTACACTGCCATGCAAACGGTAAAGGACGTATTTGCATTTTTTAGTGAAATTAAGTTAAGGTCATCAGTATATTCCTGACACTTTCCTCAACTTATATGTGTATGAGAAACGTAACAATTCGCATTAAAAAATTGTTAATTTTAAAGAAATAATTTGGCTGTATCTGCATTTGATATCACAGAAAAAACTGGTGTTTCTATTAGAACCTATTTTTGGTTCCAAGGGAGCTGCAACAAAACAGGAACCCAAAATGATCAATTGATCCAAAGGAACCCAAAGTATGGGTTCAAATCGTTATAACAGAGCCTTTTTGTATAGAACCGACTCACTTTAAAGATTTTACAAGTTAATCATGCACACTTTACTTTATAATACGGGACTATTTAAAATTATATAATATACACTTACAATATTACGGTAATATTAAATTTTTTAAGAAGTTAGGTATTTCTGTCATTTAATTTAATTTGTTTTAAACAACAATAAAAAAAGTTTGACGATATTTATCTGTATGATTATTCAGTCTTTATCGATTAAAAATATTTCCGCGCTTTTCCATCCCTGCGCAGTTGAAAACGTCGGCACCCACCACTGTCCATCTATCGGATATCAACGAACTAAAAAGGAACTCTGAAAAAGAGTTCCTTTGAATTGGAGAATAAATTCTCAAGGTTGCTAACTTTTACTTCAGCCGCAACATTACCGAACTCCCACTTTTTTCTGTGATGGTCTATGGAAATGAAATTGGACGTATCTTGCAGAAATGCAATTAAATTCTGTCTTACCGATAAAATTATTCTTTACCAAGAATTCAAGGCATTCAAATGAGAAGAAACTAATTTCTTAATGTTTATATATTTTCTGCAGATTGTATACCTATTGTTCTGGTGTAAAGAAAAAGCTACGTGTCCCGGTCCTTTCCAGATGACCATAACTGATAACTTATATAATTTAATTATGATTTTTATGACAGCATATGACATATACGTCTTATAGCACACATGCGATTGCAAATTCGACAATACGTAACTGTAAATTCGTCTTTCACCTTTTGCACGTACGGCTTAAGGCGGGATCCGAACCATCAGAACCCAGGTAAAATTATAAAGAGAAATTTCCAGAGGTACCAGATCAGGGATCGAACCCCGGACTTCTAATATTAAGTCAAATCCCTTAAAGGATAAGCGTAACTCGTTCGTTTCTAGCCTCGTTATATACTTCCGGGGATCAAGATGGGGAATTTATATGGTAAGGGTAAGTAAGGGATGAGTAGGAGAAGGGATAGATTTTAGATCAATCCAGAAGTCTCGTATTGTATATCTTATCCGCACATGATCTTCCTGGCATAAATGCAAATTAAACTTCCCAGATCCTTTCTTCTGTTATTTCCATGACCTTACCAATAAGTATTTTAGTGAATAATTTGCCTGTGGTACTTAGTAGGCTGGTAGCTCTATAAATAGTGCAGTTATCCTTATCACTCTTTCCCTTGTAAAGTGGAACTATAATCGCCTTTCTCCAATCATTTTGGAACTTCCCCATTCTTAGCACACATATTCATCAACTCGCTCAGCCACTTAAAAAATAACTAGTCGCTGCTATTAAGCATTTCAGAGTCTTAACTGATATAATTTAAGGTTTGAAAATGTTCTAATTAAAAATGCTTTGAATTTAAATAGCGACATTTCGCATGAGGTATCGGAACAAATTACCGGGGGGAACCACTTGTTGAGGAAACAGTTTATTTCTTCTAACCTAAAACTTAAATATGTATTTTTAGTAGTAGTCATTAAGGTAGTTGACGGGAGCTTTCACACGGAGAATATTTGTGTGTTAAATTTTACATAACTTAGTTCGGTAAACGGAGGACATTACCGCATTATATTAAAATTTCACTTTCAGTCATGTAAAATGAAATAGGGTAATATTTGATGAAAAAATATGAATTATTAATATAAATTCATTATAATTTAATTCGCGATTCAGTAAGAGATAATACAACTAGATGATAAAGCTTACCTGACAGTTGGGGAAAATGGGATGTCGATTACCTACCAGTTAGGTAAAATGAGTCGAACTGTTAGGTACAGTTTCAATCAAAGAAATCAAACTCTACTTCTCTAAATATGTGAATTCTACATCCCAGTCATGTAAAATTTTCTGTACCAGCCAAAATAGTATATTGTGCTACAAGTTGAAAAAGCGAGAGATTTAAAACGAGTGTGAAGTTAGCTACCCGAGCGGCGCGAGGGTGGCTATCACACGAGTTTTAAATCGTCGCTTTTTCAATGTGTGGGACACGATACTTTTTCTATAATTTGTTCAAAAGTGCTAGTTTTTGTTTACCTGTTTTTTGTGTAAAAATAAGGCGATTTTTTGTCGATTGACGCAACAATGACAATGGCAATTATCAAAACCACGGCAATAATATGACAGTAATAATAAGCTGATTCTCACAATATTGAATAGTTGGCCCATAAAGTTGAGGGCTTCAGAATTTCCGATTTTTCGTGAAAAAAACCAAGCACAGTATTTTCGGAGAAACTGACGGTGTTTTTTTGCTTTTGCCAAGTGACAAAAGTACATACAAAATATACAACTCGAGACTTTTCAGGAAATTGATTTTAGGTTAGGGACGAGAGTCGGAAAATAGAATGAAGTTGGCTGCGCACGATGCACGAGTACACCCGAGGCAGCACGAACCCACCCGAAATAACATTTACTTTTTTCACTGTGCCTCACTTTTATCACTCTCCATTTACTTTTTCCACTGCATCTGTCCACTTTTTTCACTGTTGTCCGGAAAGGTCGGCACTGCGCATGCGCCACGTCATCGACCAAAAATCGGTCAATTTTCACACCAAAAACAGGTGGAAAATTTGGCACTTTTTCGCGAATTATAGAAAAAAAAACATTCTTGCTACAAACAGATTCTGTGAAAGGTCATTCACTACTACACACATACTTACATATATCATACAATTCATAAGTATATTGTTGGTACATATACACAATTTAACTTAAACAATTACATTAAATTACAATACATTACATTACGTTTCCTTGAAAATTTAAATACTTGTACGAAAATGTAAGTTATTTGCTTAAAAACTTATTTCTGTATCTGAAAATTAAACTAATCTATTTTTTCTTGAAAATTTATCTTTTTTAGTTAAAAATGTATCTATTTTGTTGAAAGTTTGTCTTTTTTTGGTAGAAAATTAACCTTTGTAGTTAAAATTCATGTATTTATTTAATTTTTTTGGTTAAAAAATAGTTTTTTCTTATTAAAAATTAATTTTGCAAACTAAAAATTTAACTCAATTTCTTATCGAGATTCTTTTTCGTACAAATTTAATCTTTTTGGTAAAAAATTCATTTGTTTAGTTGAAAATTCATTCTATTTGTTTAAAAACTTATTTCTCTAACTAAAAATTGAATTATTCTATACTTTGTCAAAAATTTATGTTTTTTAGTTGAAAATTCATCCATTTAGTTGAAAATTCCATTAAAAGTAAAGAATTTTGATGAAAAATTCATGTATCTTCTTAAAAATTATTCTTTTTTGGTAGAAAATTAATCTTTTTGGTTGAAATTTTCATTTCTTTAGTTGAAAATTATTTTTTAAATTAGAAATTAATTTTTTTTAAATTAGAAATTAATTTTTTTAAATAAAAATTTAAAACTTAATTTTTTTAACTAAAAATTTAAATCAACAGCACGATCAAATATTATTTAATTGGTGAGTATTCATAAAAATTATTTACTCGAGCAATATTAAGTTGTGGGAGCCAAAAGTCCGAGATTCATCGTTAACCTTCATTTTTTTATAAGGTGCAACTTCAGAGTCAATTCGATATACAATGGAATATAAAGGAATCTGAAGTTGCACCTTATAAAAAAATGAAGGTTAACGACGAATCTCGGACTTTTGGCTTCCAAAAATTAATGTTGCATGAGTAAATATTTTATATGAATACTCAGCAATCAATAATATTTAATCGTGTTCTTGATTTACACTAGCAGAATAGGATTTTTTCTTGATTTTATAATTTTTCTGAATTTTTAGTAATACTTTCCTAGATTTGGCAAAGAATTGAACTCAAGATTTCAAAATGTTCATTTTGCCAAACAAAATTTTAACTTCAAAGCTAAATATTTTCTGACTCGTTCATTAGAATAATTTCGATGTAGGCGAATTCGACCCGAAATTTTCTATACTTGCAAATGATTCTACTTGCAAAGTCATGAATTCAGTTTCTGTACTGATACAGAGAACTCTTGCCTATTCCAAGGGCCGCGAAACGTAAAGATTTGGGTATTTCAAGGCTGGAAAGGCCCCCACATCTACCGCGAGTCGTGGGGTGATTTTGTCAAGCGGCGTTCATTGGCTGCCCCCGGCCTTGTATCGATGCGCGCGCTGAATGATCCAACAAACCATGGTCCCGCCATTTTGATGCTCAAATACGTTCGACTTCGCGTTACCCGAGTACCCCCATCATACTCGCTGCACTGGCGCGAACGGAACGCGACCCAACTGCCATTCAAATTCAAAGTTGTGAAGAAGATTGGATTTAAAGATCCAAGATGGAAGGGTAGTCGGGTCTACCTAGGGAGCCGTCTGATTGGTTGACTTTTTTTTTACTTGCGCGTGGCGAGACCATAGTTTGTTGGATCATGCGCGCGCTGCAAGCATGTTTACGTCCTTGCATTTGCGCATCGAGTATTTCAACATGACGCCACGGTCATGATAGGATAGGTGGAAATGTCAGGAAGGTTAGCATAGTTGGTACATCTTGACATGGGAATAAATACGCCTTTTTGAAGAAAATATTCTAAACGTAAAAGTAAGTTATAAATGTCTGAATAGTAATATTTTTCAAGTGTAGAATGCATTTACGCAATTCTGTGTCGTCCTTTTATCGGTTGAAGACCTTTCAGTTACACGAAATACAATCAACTATCCGAAATTTGAGGTGAGAGTACTCAATTCTGATCAAATCGATCTGATACACTAACCTGCTTATTCGTAGCGGCCTTATTGGTAGCTTCGACTGTATTTCTGTAATCCAATGCACCCTTGCCGAAATAATCTTTCCGAAATAAAACCCATTTTTTCATAATAATAATATACACTTTCTTGATTATAAATGTTTTCTATATTTGTTTCTTTGTCCATTTAAAAAGAAAAGGTTAATTTACTGACTTCACTGCTAAAAATACGTACATGTATAAAATATTTAATAATGCTTTCTTTAAATAACTAAATAATAATGCGCGGAAATGTCTGGAGTTTGGCTTTTAGTACCTCACAGAAAAAACTAAAGTTAAATTTTGTTGCATGTAAAATTTTCCGCTCTTAAGTTTACATGCTATTTGGCGAAAGTTTATCCTACGATCGAATAAAAGTTGTCATCTACTACGTCCTTAGCAGCATTGGGAAAACGACAAAGTATGAGTGAATTCGAGCTATAAATCAGGACACCAGATTTAAAACAATTTTTCGCTTACTTAATTATGATTTTAAAAATAATAAAACTTATCGCGGACGAATTGAAACGTATTTTTCGTGAATGAAAATAAAAAACTTGACACAACAAAGACCATCGTTTGTTTTTGAACAAAAAGAAAAATAGGAATCGAATTCATTTTGAGGTTGAAGCATTAACAAGCTTTTAAATATGATAAATAAGATGCATCTTTAATTTATTTCAGCATAAAATTAAGGTGAAATATCAATAATTAAAAATCAATCCCAATGTAAAAGTATATTTCAAATTTTTATTTGAAAAATGTTTTCATGTATAAAATGTCAGGACGGAAATTCCTACCTCACAACTTGTGAACTATGGTTAAGATCATAGTGAATATGACGAATTCTCGACTGGTGTCAAGTGCTTTATTCTCAGTCACAAAAAATATATTTTCATTCGTCCGCGATAAGTGCAATTACTTTTAAAATGAAAATGTAATAGGTGCAATGTTTTAAAAAATCTGGTGTCCTGATTTCCAGGCCGATTTCATTCATACTGTCATGTTCTTCGCACTGTTGTCAACTACATATCAGACGACGCTTCTTCACTAAAAAAATGATTCCGAGATAGTTTAAAAACACGAAATTATCTTAGTTTCATGTAAAGTTTATTCGATAAGGTTAAGCCTTTGCGACGCAGTGGGACGTGTACGTCCCACCTACTTCTCTTAAGTTTTTATTATATTTCTAGTAAGCGTTGACATATAAATACGAATTTTTTCTTTTAATCAACTCTTAGGGATGTAAAGAGTACTACTAGCACACAAAATTATGTGAATTTGTTAATTACTCATTAGTTATAAACAATTAAAACTCGAAAATCTCGTTTTTTTACAATAAATTCGGTTGTGTCTGAACTTAAAGTCCTAGAGATCTAAAAATTTGTTTGCAAGTATCTCAAACATTAAACTAAACAATATATTTTTTGCAGAATTTTTCGTAGGTCAGTTTTTTCGAAAAAAAATTTCAAAATATGCAAAAATGGAGTTTATTATTATGTTGGTCTATAAAAGATTCTGAGAGACAGGGATAACTTCTCAATGAGCATAAAAATAGGTTATGTGGTTGTTGAGGTCGCTGATTACGATTCTGATGACAGAATTTGAAAATTCAAAATGGCGGCTACACAATGGCAGCCATTTTTTACGAAATTTGCGAATTTGGTTACAATGAGCATAAAACTTGATTCACGAGAGTTTTTGGGGTCGCTGATTACGATTCTGATGTCAGAATTCAAAAATTCGAAATGGCGCCCACGAAATGGCAACCATTTTTTACGAAATTGGCAAATTCTGTTACAGTCAGTATAAAACCCCCTTAGAAGACATTTTATGCCAATATAAAAAAAAAACATGAAATTTTTCCTAATAAAGTCGCCATATTGGATCCGCTATCATGAAATTTGCAGTTATAACGTCATCATCGTGATCAGCGACCCCAAAAACCCCCCTAGAAGACGTTAAGGTCAATATAAAAAAAAACATGAAATTTAGCCAAACACAGTCGCCATATTAGATCCGCCATTTTTAATTTGACAATTCTAACATCAGAATCAAAATCAGCGACCCCAAAAACCCCCTTGTAAGACGTTTAAGGCCAATATAAACAAAACATGAAATTCAGCCAAGCACAGTCGCCATATTGGATCCGCCATTTTGAATTTAAGAATTCTAACGTCAGAATCGTGCTCAGCGACCCCAAAAACCCCTTTTAGGCGTTTTAGGCCAATATAAAAAAAACATAACATTCAGCCAAATAAAGTCGCCATATTGGATCCGCCATTTAGGATTTTACAATTTCGACGTCAGAATCAGAAACCCCGAAAACCTATATAAAGCTAAAAATAACAGTATTAACAATGAAAAAAAATTCGCGTCGCAGAGGGTTAATTTCTGTTGCAGCGAATATTTCAACTGAAATCGATGTAAACTTTACCTTCTGTTTTTTTTCTGTGCTAGCATTAGCAACACAATGCAACAGGTTTCATAACAATTCGCTGTGGGGAACCGGGTTCTGAGCTTTTTTACTTTCGATGTTTAACTTGACTCCACTATAAGTTAAGCTGTAGAAAATAATAAATAAAATGCAGTTAGATATGCTTGAGGTCCTCGGAAAATGTACGCCTATCTTCGATTACGCTGCGCGACCATGAGACGTAAAGTACTATGAATCAAAGGATTAAATACTCCACAAGAGTTATATGGAAGCAATAATTAATAAGATGAGCACACTTACATTCGCATAATGTGCACACGAACGCAGAGTGCATCACGCAGAATTGCGAAGCGTAAAGGCCAGCCCAGAAGATAACGAGTGTAGCTGTAAATGACCGCAACGCGCAGATGAGAAGCATACACAGGGTGCTCTGAATTTACTTGCTCCACAGATGCAGGGAGGGAGAGAGAAAATGGGGGTGGGGGTGGGGGCTTCTCTCGGCTAAGTGGTTTGTATCCATTCGACCTCGCATTCGACTATCTTCGAATCGATATTTTTATTTCATTTTCTTTCACATGCACCTTTAAGAACCAACATTCTGTATCTTGTTCTGTATTTCGTCTGTTATATTATTACGTGCTTACAAATTTTGAACAAGTAATATTCGTAATAGAAAGGCATAATTAAAGTGATTTAAGTACCATTTCACCTTTTACTGCTCACTCATTTTTGTGAGTTCCCTGATTTTCTTAAGAGCATAATAAAGAAGATTATAGCTTATCAAAATAAGTTGGAATAATTGAAAATAAATTCAGATTTATTTTCTGTGTACTGCTAGAAAGACTTACGAATGTCTAAGAGTGCGCAAAAACCAGTTGATGCATTCTGACTTACCTGAAACAAAGAACATAAAGAATAGATTAGATCATTATTATAAACAGTCTTAGAATTATGGACGCATAAGAAATAAGAAAGTTTGTATATGTCGCAGCCACTTAGTGTAATTAGACATTTCATGAAATGTCTAGACAGTTCATGAACACGGATTGTGTAATAATCGACAGTTACACTATCTAATATTTTTAGCCGTTCCATGAACTACGCAAACACCTTTAGACAGTTAGTGTAACAGGTCGGAGTTTCACTAACTATTCTAGTCATTTCACGAAAGGACGAACGTGCTATCGAGCACAGTGTAATAAAATTCAATGGATATAATTCTAAGTAATCATCACTTAACCCTAGGTTTTGATTGCTTCTAAAATATTAATTTTGATTCTTTAAAATCAAGGAGCATTTTTTAGGAAGCTGACATAGGGGGATTTCAATCAATAAATTCAGAGAATTCGAAAATAAACGAAATCAAGAAGTCAAACTTTCTTCGATCGTTCCAATGATTAAAACAGGAAGACATGTACGTTCCTTCTTTTTCGGTCTTAGTAAAACCAAAAGTCAAAATTCAATTGCCTTAATAATACAAAAAGACGACGTTTCGGCCGTTCTGTTGGCCTTCTTCAGGTAATTTACCTAGTTTCAAATGAGCGAGCAAATAAGTCACAGTCAGTCAATGAAGATTTACAAAAAAATATAAAAAATTACCTAAAACTTTCAGACTCAAATTTCTTACATCAAAAAATGTTTGGAAAGATGGATAAACATCAAAAAACAATTATGATTTCCAAGATTTTTATAATATTCTTCTCATCATATTTGCTAAAACTTGCGATAAAATTTGATAAAACAATACAGTTTTAGTCATCAAATGTTTTTTGCTTAAAATAAACTTTCTTTCACTCTTTAAACATTCTTTTACATACAAAAAATCGTTCTATAATTTTGAAAACTAAAAATGTTAAAGCATATTGCTTTCTTGGCTGAATTGAAAGGAGTGAAATTTTTGTTTGGCAGAACTCTGAGTGAGTGAAAAGTACAGTCGAAGCTATCAATAAGGCCGCTTCCCTTGATCCTTGCTCGGGCTCATCGAGGCGCTTCCCCCACTCTCTCGCTGACTTCGAAATTCTAGTCAGCCGCCACGAATAGTGCCGCCGTAGAAATCGCAATTTTTATGGTTTTCATGAGGTTTTTTTTATATTATGAATTTTATAATATCGAAAAATATTATAAAATATGAAAATATCAAATCAATATTCGATATATTTGGATAATATAAAAAAAACATCACGTGCGTCCTAAACTACGACCCAAGACAGATTTATGTGTAAACATCTTCGGTAAACGTTAACTGAAATTGAAATCTTTCAAATTTTCACTTCATGAAGAAGAATAATAAAAATTTAAATTTCATTATGGAAAATTCATTATTATGGCACTTATCATTATTATTACACACCTAAGTACTCAAAAATTATAAGAAAAATATTGAAAATTGTTTCTTTTTTTTTTTCAAATTAGACACAGCATATTTTCCTCCTGTTAGACTTTAAATACTTGGCGGGAATTCTCAAAACAGAATGAAAAAGAAACCGAAAAAATGTAAAATAGCAGTTTTCTAATGAATTCATACTACAAACGGTATTTCTTGTGTTTTTTCAACATGAATTATTTTTAATCGATAAATGACGAGTTTCCAAATATTTTTTAAATATTTTACAATTGTTTAAACAATTATTATTCGTTTAAAAAATATATTTTTCTCTGTGAGACGTGGAAAATTATTATGTTCGAGGTATACATTCCAGAGAATAATAACTTGTTACAATTTGAGGGAGAAAAGATAGTTTAAACAAATGGAAATTGTTTAAATAATTACCAATTATGTAAAAAACAAAAAATATTCTTACCATACATAAAATCTATCACTTATATCCCGAAAACAGCAATTTTCCACGATTTTAAGAAAGATATAATTCTTAAACAAATAATAATTGTTTGAATAATTAAAAATTATTTACAAAATACTTGGAAACTCGTCCCTTATCAATTAAAAATAATTCTTGTTAAAAAAATCCAAAGAATACCGTTTTTAGTATGAATTTGATAGAAAACTGCTATTTTGCAGTTTTTGGGTCACTTTCCAAGCACAATAACAATGGCTTGAAAGGGCGGTGGGGAGTCAAAATTAAAACTTGCTGGGTGGAAATTATTCTTTGAACATCTTATCGCATGTTCAAAGAATAATTTTAATACTTTTTTAATACTTTAATTCACAAGAAGTTTATAACAAGTAGCTCCTTTTTCCATTTTGTTGAAAATCAAGCTTTTTCTCAAAAAAAGAAAACAAGAAAAATTTTAAGTTGATAAACTGTAAATATAAATTAAGTATTTAATTTTAAAATTGAACTATAGTTCGACTCTTAACAATAGAATAATAATAAAATTGATTTTATAAGACGATTCTGAATCTGTTCATAATTAAATAATTTATAGATCTTTACGTTAAAAATTGAACTATTTCAATTCGAAAGCCTTAGTAATTAATTGAATGTATGCATCCGATTGAAACTTCAAAATCTTTTTTCAATTTTCAAAAACATTTTAATTAATATATTCATAATTAAATGTTTTTATTCAATTTCAAATTCTATTCAAATATTATTGCATTCTAAAATACTCCATTTTTTAAGCATACAGATTGAAAATTTTTAATTAAAAAATGTTTGTTTCAATATTTAACAATATTTGACTTTTTATTTAAAATAAGAAATTATAAATAAAATATTCAAAAATAAACAAATTGAAATTGAATTATTTTAAATAAAATAAGGCTCGTATAATTAAAATTTCAGAGTGCTGAATTTAAACTTAAAAATTTGCATTGTTTCATTTTTTTTAATTTTTAATTTATAAGTGACATTTTTGAATTTTAATATTTTAATAACAATGTAAAATCCTTTAATTGTAGTGTTTCAACCTAAAATTGTTTAAAAATGATATAATTTTGAACACTTACAAATTTCTTGATTGATTTTTCAAACTATTTTAGATCTTAACCTTTCGGTAGTCGCGCCCGTTCTGCTCACACGAGTAGTCGCGCGTTGTACTTTTTACAACACTCATGTTTTGTCGTGTTGTTGAGGTCCATCAAGCATCTCCACAATCGAAATTCCCAAATTTTTTTTATCAGCATTTTGGGCTTTTTTGGGCTGTATTGCCGATTTTTGGGCTCCACTACTTTTTTTGAAAATTCAAATTTGGTGTGGAGGTGCTGGCTTGACTCAGGCCAGCACCTCCACTACATAAAAATTTGAAAAAATTAAAAATCAAAGACGACAGAATTTTGGGCTTTCTTTGGGCTATTGAACGCACCAACAACCAATTTCCAAAATCTACCCCTACAGGAAATAAAACTACCCCCTATATAAAAACTCAAACTAGGAAGAAACAAAGTAGACCAAAATTTTTGGCTTATTTTGGGCTCTCAAATGCACGGGAAAAAATTCAAAAAACCACCCCCTATGTGCAAAAAAACCACCCTCTTGTCAAAAATAAAATCTGAAAAAAATTAAGTGCATCATAATTTTTGGCTTATATTCGGCTCTCGAATGCACCAAACAAAATTATCAAAAACTACCCTATGTACAAAAAAACAACCCCTAAGTAAAAACTCAAACATGGAAAAAACAAAATAGGAAGTAGTGTTGGGCTTTTCTTGGGCTCACGAATGCTTGATTTTTGTTTGCAAAAACTACCCCTACATCGAAAAAATCAAACGCCTTTCTATGAATTCGAATTTGAATTTTCAAGGAGCCCAAAATTCAGAAACTCTATTCACCATATAAAATTCTGAGTCTCAGACATCAGAAACTTCATTTACAAAGTAAATTTCTAAAAAAGATAATTCTTTGACAAAGTCACATCTGCCCGGTACCAAGGGGTTGCTTTTTAACCTTAAGGGTGGGAGCCCAAAATTGGGTGTTGGAATTTTTGAGGAGCCCAAAAATCATTGACTCTATTCACACTGTGAAATTCTAAAAAAGATCGTTTTTAGACAAAGTCATATATGCGTCGTGTCAAGGGGGTTGCTTTTGAACGTTAAGGGTGGGAGACCAAAAATCGAAGTTGGTATTTTTAAGGAGTGAAGTGGTGAGGGAAGAGTGGGGGAAGGCATACATGGCGGTCTCACGTCTCCCGAGCATTCGAGTTGCGACTTGTACCAAAAAAAAACGGTACTGTTGTACTTTTTACAACAGCGCGACTGCCGAAAGGTTAAAACGCAGTCTCTTCCAGGTCTGCTTAGTCAAGCTTTGTTTATAAAATACCGATGCGGACCGATATGTGTTCTCTGAAAGAACACATTGTGTCGCACTTATATTACGCATCTACATTTAGAATTAGGCTAATTATATTTCATGAAGAAGAATAATAAAAATTGAAATTTCATTATGAAAAGTTCATTATTATGACACTTATCATTATTATTACACATGTAAGTACTAAAAAATTATAAGAAAAATATAGAAAATTGTTTCTTTTTTTCAAATTAGACACAGCATATTTTCCTCCTGTTTGTAAATGATTTACAATTTTTTAAACTATTATTATTCGTTTAAAAAATATAATTTTCTCTGTAAGTCGTGGAAAATTATTATTTTCGAGATTTAAATTCCAGAGAATAATAACTTGTTACAATTTGAGGGAGAAAGATTGTTTAAACAAATGGAAATTGGTTAAATAATAAACAAATAATAATTGTTTGAATAATTAAAATTTTTTTACAAAATACTTGGTAACTCGTCCCTTATCAATTAAAAATAATTCTTGTCAAAAAAATCCAAAGAATACCGTTTTTAGTATGACTTTAATAAAAAAATGCTATTTTGCAGTTTTTGGGTCACTTTCCAAGCACAATAACAATGGTTTGAAAGGGGGGTGGGTAGTCAAAATTAAAACTTGGACAGAGGGAGAGAGAGAGGGAGGGAGGGAGAGAGAGATCCTTTAGTGTCTCTGATACGCGGCACAACGCTTGTGTCAGAGGCCTGCGTTACACTTTCGAGTCGTGGTTTCGCTTGACTCAGGCGAGACTCCCCATATCGAGGTCTAAGATGTTTACACATCAAAACTCTCCTAAAAACCATAAAAATTGCGATTTCTACGGCGGCACTATTGTTAGCGGCTCACAGTAAAAATAATGGATCAATTTTGTTGCAGAGCATTTTGCTCCAATGATCATTTGACTCTCGAGATCATAATGATCTGTCCATTCGGATCACCTTGATCTTCTTTTTTGGGTCATTTGTCAGATTAAACAAAATGGCCGCCAATTTTTGGTGCCGATGTCATAACGACATAACCTAAAAATGGTATCTAACCGCACGCAAGTGATAACTACACTTAACAGGTGATATTTAATAATGTCAGATTTCGTTAATTTCTCAACTTTTCAAGTACACTGCACGATCAGAAACCATAAAAAGCTCGCATATGAGCTAAAGTACTCTAAGAACGTCAGCCATCTTAGTTTGACTTGATACATGATCCCGCATCAGATCATTATGATCTCAAAGTCGATCATTCATTCCGGCCGATCAAAATGCTCTTGATTTCGGTGTCATTTTTGTTGCATATCAAAATGATATTGATTTCGGTATCATTTTGAACATTTTTTTTTACTGTGCTGACTGGAATTTCGAAGTCAGCGTGAGAGTGGGAGAAGCGTCTCGCGAGCTCGAGCAAGGATGAGGGGAAGCGGCCTTATTCGTAGCGGCCTTATTGATAGCTTCGACTGTATAATTTACGCTAAAATGTTTTATCAAATATATCGTTTAATTCTTCATTCATTTGTAGTAAACTATGTTTTTATGATATGAATAATCCAATTGTGAGACTAATTGCGATTTTTCAAATTGAACCGTTTTCTAGAAAAACCACCTAAGTCGCCTAGGTTTTGGCAAAAAATTGTTAAAGAAACATTTAAAAATGTATCTCTCGGAAAATAAAATAAAAGAATAAAATTGAGTATTTAAACTATATAACAATTTTATCAAAAAGTAGTGTTAAGATTGACTCAGGTGTTTTTTCCAGAGACCGCCTTATTTTTGCGTTACTTTAAGATATGACAACAAATTTCGAATTATTATTTATAAATATTTATTTTTATTACACCCTTTACAAATTCCATTCACTACCATCACCCTTCCTTTCACCCTTACCCCTATTTTCGATTTTTGTAATACTTTATAATGATGTTATTTGTGGCCGACGCGACGTTCAACATGTTTAATAATTTTTTTAACACTTTTGAACATTTTTTGCACCTTTCTCAACTCAGCAATCCCATCCCCCACCTAACTTTTACATGATTATTCAAAATCATACATTACGCCAGCTATGCGATAAAAGCTAGCACGCGGCGTTGCGCGGCGTATCGTCCGGGGGAACCGAAACGGCCCGCTTGACTCGGATCGCGGAACGCAACATAAAATTAAATAATGCATGCTTAAAAATGAAAAAATTGCTCTGAAATTTTAGAAATTTGAGTCACAGATGATTAAAACGAGTTCTCCAGAAAAACCAGATAAATTCGACTTGGGTGGTTTTTCTAGAGAACGGCTCAATTATATTCATTGAACTTTAATACGCTTGCTGGCTAAAATTGCTCCCTTGATTTTTACAAAATTAATATTTTCAAAATAATTGACATCTAGGGTTACGTGATCATTATTTAAAACTATATTCATTGAACTTTATTAGACGATTTGCTGGATAGCTAGTCAGTCGTTCCACGAAATGGCTAGATTAGTTAGGCAGTTCATGAACTGTCTAGAAATTTCATGAAATGTCTAATTATACTAAGTGGCTACGAAATATATGCGTCAAGTTTAATTATAGTTTTAAATATTTATTTTCATTTAGAACTGTGAAATATTTTACGTCTTTGAAAAGATATACCTGATTTACGAATAGAACAATATTTCCGTTTCGCAGGGCAGTTCATGACATATATAACACTTTCTCGAATGAATATTTTTTCGTTCTAG
Source organism: Andricus curvator (assembly GCA_932195095.1). Classification (NCBI taxonomy): domain Eukaryota; kingdom Metazoa; phylum Arthropoda; class Insecta; order Hymenoptera; family Cynipidae; genus Andricus; species Andricus curvator. Next base: position 147,030 of record CAKNYM010051697.1, read on the forward strand.
ATCTAGAACTTAGCTTTTTTAAGCGACTGCATAGTGCACATAAATGACAACCCACTATCCTACACGCTGGCAGACATGTTGATATACTTATCGGTTGATATTTGTGCTAAGAAGTGTCGCTTACCAATTTTTTTACCTTACTATACACCAAGTAACTGGAATCGAATAAATAACAAAAACTTAAGTCACAACACGGAGGAAAATTCGTTGCAAATTTCATATAGAACGCTGTTAGTATTTTCGTTAGTGAATATTTAATTCGACATAGGCCCAAGAAGAGAGGTATTTTTGCATGAAATAGTGCGGTTCTAGTATGACAGTGATCAATGCGAAATCCGTACTCTCTGGGTATAGCCATAAGCGCACGTGTTATACTTTTTCTTCGAACAATAAATATACCCTATTCCAGTTGCATTTCGGAAATGAATACAGTGCCAATAGATTCAGTTTAAGCCCTTCTATCATTCCCCATGCAAACCCGAAAAGAGTCGTTTTGACCCTGACTTAGAAAAACGCAAATGTGGGCTTCCGCATTAAAAGGGTCCTTATGGCCGGTTCTAGTTTAGGAGATACATATTTGCGTTTTTCTAGGTCAGGATCAACATTTTTTTTTTTTTTTTTGGGTTTGAGTCGAAAATGATACTTGGACCTACACTGAATCTACTGACACTATACTTACATTCCGAAAGCAATCGTAAATGGGTATATTTCTTGTTGGACGAAAAAGTATAACATGTTCGCTTCTGGCACTCGCCATGTTTAGATGCGTTTTTCTCAAAAAACAGTTTTTCGAAGTTCCAACTTCAAAAATGTCCCGGCCATTTTCATGCGGACGTTTACAGATAATACCTAATAAGAATATATATTTATGTAATTTCTAATGTGTATAATGAAGATAAATAATATAATTCTGGGAGTTGTACTCCTAGTTCAATAGTGTGTGAGTATTCGCTTATATGATAGCGTGACCTTCACGCGTGTATCGCGTGTTGGGTTTATTTTCTTTTTGTTTGCTATTCCGACGGTATGAAATTTTACTAACTAATACAGTTAGAAATTCGGTATGTCGATCACTCTTCACGCTACTACAGTTGTTTCTAAATACTAAAATCTTCTGCAGATATAAATGGAATGTTTTTAGTTTTTATTCCAATAAATCTTGTAATTTTAGTAACAACTACAAATTACTACTCAAAGCAGTAAATATTACAACTGTTCCCTTATATCCATCAATTGCAAAAGACAAACAGTAAAATATATGTATATAACGTGATTTTCATAAAATAGTAAAGCAAAAGGTTTTTCCGTGTAGTAAAAGTAGTAAAAGATTCTAAAATTTAAGACTGCAGACTCCTAGATTGGAAAATAACAAATTGAAACGCTCCAAGTTCTACGATTTCACATGGAGGTAGTTTTAATTTTAATACGTTTTTAAAATGTAGGCGTTTGAACTGGAATAATCAGTGGGACCACTTTTCAGTATTTTATGTCGATTTTTCGAATATTAGCGAAACATATACCCGACGTCCCAAATACTCCGGCAAACAGTGGGTTCTGAGACACTTCGATTGTTAAAGCTGTAATTCGTAACATCTGCTCTGGCCATTTGGTTCATATTTGAGCATAAACTGAAAGGTGAACGAGTACTTTTGCTCTATAGCGAGACTAGTGGCGTACTATGCAAACATAGCTGTCTGTCCGTTAGATAATAGTGTTCTTGCCCTCTAGCTCGAACTCTCCTTTCTGTCCTATTTCTCTCTTTAACTCTCCTTTCTTTATTCTCTTGTTTCCTTATTCTCTCATCTCCTTCCTTTTGTTCAAACCACTTTTTTAACACTCATGATTGTAACTGTTGATATTCCATGAATAAATAAACTTTACCAGATATCATCATGACTCAGCAGATGTTAAGACAGGGATGAAAAAAAATTATATAATAATGTGTAGAAGTGAAACGAAATCTTTAAATGGCGTCAGGGAAGACACATTTCTTAATGTAAATACGACGTCTCTGAAAATCTTGTTATAACATTACCATATTTTGCCAACCTATTAAGCAGATTTGACAGATCAAACTTCAGTGAAAAGAACACAGAAAAAAGTCTTGTTTTTGTTACACCATAATTTAAGTCCGTTTTTAGTCTTAAGCTAGATTTGAGCCCATTCTTTGTCTTCAAAGAAGACCGTAAACCTAATTTTTGGCTTAAAACAAGACCTCTCTATCTCGCAACAAGACCGAGATTCTGAAATTGAAAACTTTTTTTCTGTGAATATGTAATAATATATCATAATGTACAAAAATATATAATTCGTTTACGTCCTGCAATATGTGAAAACTATAGTTCAGAGTTAAGAAAGGTTTGATATAGACAAACAAAAAAATCGTTTTGGAAATTTTACATTCATTTTGCTGTACTTTTTAGAAATTAAATTATATTAAAAGTGATATATCCAATAATTCAAGAATTCTAAAAGTGTGGGAAAGCATACATTATACACCTTTTTTTAGGAAATAATTTTAAATCACACTCATTGTCAACAATCGTGAAAATTAGAAGGGCTCGAAATTAAACATGTTCAATTGTAGCATTTAAAAATAAAGTATTGACAAGTGCTACAACAAACAACCTCGGTGACTTTTTTTAAGTCGTTTTATTTGCCTAAAAATTCCCTAAAATTCAACGGCACATTGTTGTGAAAGGATATGTTTGAATTCACACCGGAAATTGGTAATGTGAAACGTAGACTTCCATAGCAGCTTATAGCACCGTGGAATTTTTGGTTAAAAACATTCTTTATATTTATATATTATTTTAGTATTTCTTTATCGATTTTAAAGTTTCTTTTTTTTATTTAGAACTTATTAAATTTAAATGATTAAAAAAAGTCACTGATTGTTTATTTAATCTGAAAATGCCAGTAACTCCTCATTTAGTATATTTGTGCTAACCCACCTACCAACCTACTTATTAAAAAAATGGTGAGTTGGGCCAACTATTTAGTAAGATATGGTACTGCTGTTTTATTAGTTGATACTGATATTTTATTAGTTGGCATAACAATTCCATTAGTTACAGTGACTACTCTATTTATACCAGCAAATAAGAAAATGTTTGTCACAACTAACAAAACAGCAGTACCATATCTTACAAACTAAATAGTTGGCCCAACAGTTGGCTCTATTTATTGATATTTCCTCAAAAGCGCATACAATTAGTAAATTTACTTGTAAACCATGCAAATGTCTGTTTAACCGATGTAAGTGTAGCAATGCGGGTAGCATGGCATTATTTTCACTTATACCTGTATGTGGGCGTCCGCATGAAAAGGGCCCTTATGGCCGGTTCTAGTTTAGGAGGTATTCGCGTATTTTTTAAGTCAAGGTCAAAATCACATATTATTTTCGGATTTGAGTGGAAGATAATACTACGATCTATACTGAATCTATTGGCACTATACTTATGTTTCGAAAGCAACTAGAAGTGAGTATACTTGATGTTCGAAGAAAAAGTATAAAACGCGTGCTTATGGCCACTCACCAAGTTTATATGGGTTTTTCTCGAAAATCGTGTTTCGAAGTTCCAACTTCAAAGGTGTGCCGGCAACTTGTTTTTTAACCTACAAGGTTTGCTTTGGCCTTTAAATGCCGGGAATTTATCCGGCCATATGACCTTGTACGTAGCTACGTACCGGCCATAAGGACCCTTCTCATGCGGCCGCCCATATATATATATATATATATATATATATATATATATATATATATATATTGTTAAAGATTTTGAGATCCCTTGATCCGTGAAACAGTATATGAGTATATACTCTGGGATCGGCTCTCGAGAGTGCTTTTAGTATCAGATTTCCAATAAATTTGCCAGAGTTTTTCTTTTGCTCCCTTTCTCCGTTCATTTTCGATCCAGCTTTTCCGGACAAACGGTTGCAGCTGCGAAGGTCTTGTGCCGCGGCGCGTGGAGATGACGTCTTCTACGAATGGTATGGGTAGAGTTGTACGAATGGGACGAGAATCAATAATGGACATGAGGCTTGGACGTAACAGGGCGGATTCGCAAGGGGCGTATTTTCAATTGAAACTGGAACGACGACGTTTCTAGCAAGGCAATGTGATTACACATGTATACAAGCGTGTGTACATGTTGCTGATGGTTGCACACAGAACACATGATTTCATACTAGGAACATTGCAGAGAGACCTGTAGTGTGACCAGTGTAAAACTCGCTAGTCGCTACTGATTTCCACGCAAGTTCTCACGTACGTGTGATCGTTACTGAGTACCGGTTGTACAAGGACAGTTGGCATAATTCTAACTATGGAGCTAGAAAACTCAAATGCAAGATGTTACGAGAGTCTGCGATGTCACACACTTTAAAGCTCTCATCAAAGCGAAGGACTTTCTTACAGTTTCCATAAAGAAGACAAGGCTCGCACTGGATCGTTATAAATAACTAAATTTACAAAACGGAGCACAGAAATAAAAAGTTTTATTTGCTGGAACAAGGTGTAGCAGAGTTTTTCTTCCAGCTAAGCTGGAATAAAATCGTTTTATTCCAGGTAAAATCCTTGAAATCTACAAGGCTGCTGTTGGATAATGATTTCAGGACTTTTATAGTCCATTTACTTTTATTATTTTAAGAGCAAACAACGCAACCAAAATTAAGTGGAGCAATTGAAAAAGTATTTTACGTTACCCTTGAGATTTGTTATTTACGCTGAGAACAAACTGCAGAAAATTGCTAAAAAAAATTGTTTACACTGCAAAAAATGTTTAGTTGGGTCAACTCTTTAGTTAGTAAAATATGGTACTGCTTTTTTATTGGTTGGCACAACAATTCCATTAGTTGCTGTGACTATTCAATTAGTATCATCAACTACAATAAACTGGTTGTCTGAACTAATAAAATAGCACTACCATATATTACAAACTAAATAGTTGGCCCGACTAGCCATTCTTTTCAGTGTATAGGCATTTAAATCTGTGAAATATAGATTCAAGGAATTACATTATAAACCGGATATGAGCACCTCAGAGCAAAAGGAAGACTCCGCAGAGTCGTGAGGAAGAACGAGACAATTATCGTTGCGCTGTCTTGCTCTTCAGACATTCTGCGTAAGAGTTTCTCTTTCTAAAGGTACTTGTCTCGTTTTTCCTTACGACTCTGAGGAGTCTTTCTTTTGCTCTGACGTGCTCATATATAAGTAAGTTCTTTCAAATGTTTACTTTTTATTTTGATTAATAGAGCAATTTAACCAATTTTATTTTTATTGTAATTCTACATGCCAGGTATTCAATTAGAACAATTCCCGAGAAAACATTGATTAAAAGAAAATCTTCCAACATAGGGGCCTGAAAAACCAAGTTTCCTCATTTTTCTTATTTTTACCCACTGATATGAAAAAAAAAGAAGAATAAAACATAACAAATTTTATTTTTTGTGGTAATTCTTCATGCCAACATCTTTAATTTGAGTCATCCCCGAGGAAAATTGGACTGAAACAAAAACTTCCAGCAGTGGTCTAAAAGGCCAAATTTCCAATCTTCACTTTTCTTAGTTTTTTATTTTTTATTTTTTTTAACCACTAATGACAAGAAAATCATAATATTATAAGAGGATGAAAATATTTTTGTCCTACACCCGCGATCGAAATGCGACTTCGGAGGTTCGGCTCGAGACGACGAGGTTGTCGATTTCTCAACTAATGACGTCACAGTGGTCGAAGTGAGGTTACTTTTTCCACTAGTGGGAAAAGTACTCACTTCGACCACTGTGACGTCATGTAGTTGAGAAATCGACAACTTCGTCGTCTCTCGGCAACCTCCTCAGCCGCATTTCCATCGCGAGTTTTGGACAAAGTTCACACTCGTCTAGAATCGCCAACTTCTCCTACTCGATGCACAATATACTATTCCTCGAATGCACTACGGCTGGTTAACATCCATGCTAAATTAAAGCCCTTTAGCACAAATATTTTAGGAGCTAGAAGCGATAAGCGACGGACGGACCGACATCCAAATGTCGCAAAAAGGGTTTCCGGCCTAGCCTATACGAAACCGTAATGACAAAAAAGGTACATATATGTAAATATTCGCGGCCCCCGAAAACATTGAACTCGTTTCTTGGAAAGTCGTGAAAGTAGTTCCACATCCGAAAGAGCGTGAAACTTTTTCTTCAACTTGATAACTGACTGCTAATGTCAAAAAGAACGTGAAATATTTTTCGTAAATTTTATGTAACAGGCCACCTTAAAGATGATTAAGTGATCTTCATCCTTTGGCACTGGCTTCTCTGCTAGCGTGTTCTGGTTTAAGGTACATAATTCATTCCTCGTCAACAATCCGAGAATTGGTTTGATACAATTCTCCACTCCTTTCTTCTCTAAGCCAATCGTTTTAAGTACTTCCCAGTACTTAACATATCCCTAAAAATATTCAAAATTACAAGAAAAAAACTGAGAGTAAGAAATGTTGCAGGTAATGTGTGAAGAGGGGTATAGCCGGCAGGGTAACTGCGACTGGCGTAAACTCACCGTGGTGAATCACAGATATCTCCGGCGGACTCCGCTAGAGGCAGCACGTTACGGGCCTGCAACCACAAATAGTTCACCTCAGTTGGGAGAAATCAGGTGACTATTACCCTGCTTGAATGATTACCTTCAACATTTCGTACCCCCAGTTTTTTCTGTATAGGTTTCATAAATATTCTTAGTTAGTAAAGTGTCCCTCTGTACATTGATTAGCAGTCAAGATAAATTTAGTTTTGTATAGTTAGTCATATTCATTACATTTCAATCACCTTGATAATAAATCCCGGATTCACCGAACCCTACAAAGATTTTCTACAAATTGGTTTACAAGTCAATCTATCTTACGAATTGAATCGGATGTCCAATCCTGTTACAAAAGTGGATTAGACTTACCGATCTCGGTGGTTTTTATTCATCCTGGGTAGAATAGAATATATAGGGAACCTGAGGCTTACCGCTTTAATTTCGGCGGCAAATAGATATTTAAACAAATACTTTTCCTTCAGAGGAAAAACAAAATTAACACTATTAAATCTTGTTTTGTTTAAATGCGAAAAAATTCAACTTTATCTACTTGAAAATTACCCGCAACAAAAATTCACTTCTGTTTTTTCTGTGTTATTTTTCTTATTGAAGGTGTTTAATTTTAATGTCACAGAAATATCGGGAATAATTAGACGTTATTAATTTGTGTTAATTTTTCTTTTTCAGAATTTATGTTAACATTTTGCAAACCGTAAGGTAGCATAGTTGCCTTCAAAAGCGAATATCTTTGTAACAAAACAAAATTATAACCAATACATTTTAGGATGACAAAATTCTTATCTCACGTTGGCCACTCTCAAAACTCAAAAACAATTGGGTTGCGCTTTGACACATTTATTTAGGGCCTAGAAAGAAAGGACGACTTCCTTAACCAGCCATTTTTGACAAACGATTCTAGGTTGATCTATCGAAAATTCTATTTAAAATATAAAAAATTCCATGTCCCAGCAAAACTGTATGAGATACAAAAAAAATATTTAGAAGCAAAATTATTATAATTATATTATAATTAAATATTTATAATTTGTATATATATTATATTATTATATATTTATAATTACTGTATAATATATATAATATAATTAATTATATAATTATTTTTTCGGTAAGACGCATATTTATGGCAATCCTAATTCGACAAATTGAAACAGAAGCCCTGAAAAAGAAAAAACGGCGAAATCACGAAAAGACTATGTTAAAAAAATAAAAAATGTTTTCACAAATGCAGAGAGGCCTTCCCACCACCAGCGATAAAACTTTATATGCCCTTCTACGATCCGGCGGTTCAATAGTCCGTGCAATGTAATGATAACAGCATCCTGGAAATACACAGTGCAAAGACAGATCCGAGAGAGAAAGGAATGCAATAGGAAGAAAAAGAAAAGAGTGGAGAATCAATCTGACGTACATTTCCCAATAAACTCACGATTAGCATAAGGAGGGGTCTTCCGCTTTCTTCGATTACCTCCAAATAGAAGTCAATGCCCTCAACTCGCACCCGAATGCTGGCCCTTCCACCAGTTACAATAAAGTCCTATCCAGATTGCAAATCGATCCAGAATGTCCCCTGCAATGATTTACGAGGTAATTACCATTTAGCTGCCATATTTTTCACGAAACTCGAGATAAGCACCATATATTTGTCGAGCACCTGTGTTGTTAGTCAGGCCATCTTCCGGTTGTTAATGCGCTCTCGGCTTTTATACGAAGGTCAGCCTTCTCTTCAAAGGTCAAGGACGAATTTCCTGGTGCACGCGCACTCACCCTCGCGAGTGCAAGTGCACTAATAGGAAAGAGAGTAATGAGCGAGTTTACTTTTATAAACAAATACAGCTAAACAGCTTAATTACTGACATCTTGAAAAAAATGCAAATTGTTCCTGTCTTCCATAATTTGCTCATTCATCTCTGGAAATAAAATTATTAAGGAAAAAAAATTAAGAACGGATAGACAGACAAACCAGTCAAGGAGAAAATTATTTGTGTAACATTTACCATATTATATGGATTTGACGGTCGATGGTAGGTTATTTACTAAGCGAAAATAAGGTATGTTAATGCAAAAAAGGAGAAGAGTTACTTTAAAACACGGTAATTCCGAGTGGCCAGAGCGATATCGAGACGCTCGAGAATTGAGGGGATTTTTACCATACTTGACGGTATAACGCACTCCTAGAGCTCGCTGACCTTGCCGCGTCACTGCCTCACAATATTCTTTCAAAACATTAACATTATTTATTTATATTTATTTATTTAAGAATCTAATTATATATAATATTTTATCATTATGAATCATATACTATATCATTCTGGAGTTGAATCCAAAAATGTTGTCTGTTTTGGCGTATCTCATTCCGTTTACGAGATACATTATGTTTATTCCAACTTTAAACATTCTGAGACAAATGTTAGATATCTGAAATCGTCGAAACCTGTCCATTCTGAATTTATAACTTTCACAATGGTATTTTCGAAATTTGTAATCCTTAGCTCTAAATTCGAACGGCTCGAACCGCCGTTCCCATCAAGTATGGTACGTTAAAAATATACTTAAAATAACTATTATGAGAATCAATACACAATATACATATACACGATAATAATCGCATGGCTATTTTCTCCGTACGCACAACTGGGTTATCATACTCATTGGAACTATTACAGTCGAAGCTATCAATAAGGCCGCTACGAATAAGGCCGCTTCCCCTCATCCTTGCTCGAGCTTACCGAGACGCTTCCCTCACTCTCACGCTGACTTCGAAATTCCAGTCAGCCGCTACCAATAGTGCCGCCGTAGAAGTCGCAATTTTTATGGTTTTTAGGTGAGTTTTTTTTTATTATCCAAATATATCGAATATTAATTGTGATATTTTCATATTTTATAATATTTTTCGATATTATAAAATTCATAATATAAAAAAAAATCTCCTAAAAACCATAAAAATTGCGATTTCTACGGCGGCACTATTCGTAGCGGCTGACTAGAATTTCGAAGTCAGCGTGAGAGTGGGGGAAGCGTCTCGATGAGCTCGAGCAAGGATCAGGGGAAGTGGTCTTATTCGTAGCGGCCTTATTGATAATTTTTGTTCAAGTCCAAACCGTGATTCTATCTAGAAACTAGCTAAAATGTGGACAATCTTTATATATTCAAATTCGTAACGAACTCCTAGATAGCGCCAAGAATGGGACTAGACAGCAGAATGGTTTGAATCAAACACATAGTGAAACTAGAAAGCGCCAGTGTAGCGCCAGGCTAGTATTGCGTGAATAGACAGACTTGAGAAAAACTGTACTAGCTTTAGCATGATTCAAGACTGCCACGAAATTTTTCCACACGGGTTTCCAGGACTCTCTTTTATTACTGCACTCAGAAAAATATTTGATTAAATGAACAAAATTTTGGGTGAATCAACCCTACAATATAGTTGTTGTATGAACAACGAAATATTTGGTTGACCCAAGGCGATTTTTTGGTTACTAAAATTTGGTTGATTATACCATAGCATAATTTTTTAAGTGTGCCCACCCAGAAATGAAAAGTTGTCCGATCGAGCCAAAAATTGGACCAACTATAGTCCTATTGGGTGGTACTTCTCACACAAAAATTCATTTATTTCGACAAATACAGTCGAAGCTATCAATAAGGCCGCTACGAATAAGACCGCTTCCCCTGATCCTTGCTCGACCTCGCCGAGACGCTTCCCCCACTCTCACACTGACTTCGAAATTCTAGTCAGCCGCTACGAATAGTGCCGCCGTAGAAATCGCAATTTTTATTGTTTTTAGGAGGTTTTTTTTATATTATGAATTTTATAATAACGAAAAATATTATAAAATATGAAAATATCACAATTAATATTCGATATATTTGGATAATATAAAAAAAACTGCTAAAAACCATAAAAATCGCGATTTATACGGCGGCACTATTGGTAGCGGCTGACTGGAATTTCGAAGTCAGCGTGAGAGTGAGGGAAGCATCTCGGCGAGCTCGAGCAAGGATGAGGGGAAGTGGTCTTATTCGTAGCGGCCTTATTGATAGCTTCGACTGTATTTATTAGAATGAAGGGGGTACAATTTTTAGGCTTTTGATGCAAAGCCTTATTTTCAAACGTTTGTAACTTTTTTCTGATGCGTCAAACAAAACTTCACTCCAAATTTTTTCGACAGATTTTTTTACAATTTTTCAGAAGGGTCAAACAAATGTTTGAAAAAAAAATTAAATTTCACGATCATTTCTGAAAATCAAACATAAATTTGACTTTATTCAAATTTCAAAACTTTCTATATTTTTGAAAATATTTTAGAAAGAAAGCTAAGATTTTTTCCTACAGGACCCAGTTTTTAGAATTGCATTTTACTTAGTCTTTGAGGAATCGAATGATAAGTAACTGGATACCACGATAGGGCGGGAGGTGCGCGATGTCTGCCCAAAAATTGTACCCCCATCACATTCATCGTTCGATTAAACAAAGACTAACTAAAATTCCATTCTGAAACTTGGGGGTCTATAGGAAAAAAATCCTCAGCTTTCTTTCGAAATTATTTTCAAACAAATAAAGTGTCGAAATTTGAAAAAAAGTCAAATTTATTTTTAATTCTCAAAAATGACTTGGTTGATCCAAGCAAATATTTTGCTCAATTCAAACAAAAACAGAATGGATTGGGATTAAGTGATTACGTGAAAAATACGCCAGATACTTGGATCTGTGTGATTGCCTGAATGTGAATTATTTAGTAGTTTATTTAACTACTAAATATCACAAGACAATTCTACGGCGAGCCATTTGCAATATAAATTGTGTAGGATCCGTTGTTTATTTGATTCGAAAATTTTTCTGTTCTTTTATCAAAAACTTAATCACGCAATCTCAGGCAATCACACAGATTCAAGTATCTCCAGTATTTTTCACGTAATCACTAAATCCCAATCCATTCTGTTTCTAGATCACTTTTTTTAATAGGGGTCACCGAGATGCAAACGCAAACGGATTATATTTTTATGTTTTTTTCGCGACGCTACGAACTCTCGCACGTGGACTGTCATCTTGAATTGGAGTACGCGATCGTACAAAGTGCCAATGTGTTCATGACTTTTGAGATGCTTTCAACAAAATATTTTGCTTGACTCAACCAAATCTTTTGCTTGATTCTATAGTAAAATGCTCTCTTAAATTATTTGTTAAATCAAACCAAAAAATTTTGTTGAATCAATCAAATATTTTATAAAATCAACAAAACGGTTCCACTAAAAACTTTGATTGATTGAAGCAAACGAATTTGGTCAACTGAACAAAAATTTTGTTGATTTAACCAAAATTTTATCTGAAATCAAATAATGCGGTCAACAAAACGGTTTTGTTGAATGAAGAAATGTTTTTCTGCGTGTGGCACTTAAATGCAAAGTTTCGATTCCCCTCGGTCCTCACCACCAACCAAAGATTCTTCTTCTCCTCTGTCTTGTGCTTCCGGAAGTTTTCATGCATGCATTATGCGTGACTTTTGTACGAAGCATTTCTTACTTGGATTTATCACTTGAAGACTACCCTCTTCGTTTGCCGGAAAAACACGGTTTTCATCGTCTCGCACGCGTACACAAGAAGAAAAATAATAATTAACCGTATAATAAGACGCGCTTGCTTCGAATAATACTGTCTATGATATATACATCCCAATGATGAAATTCTTTAATACGTTTTAATACATTGATTATTTCTCATATTGCCTACAAAACATCTCATTTCTATAGGAAGACAACTTTCGGATTTGGAACACCAACACCATGTTCATGTTGCCGGTGTGCAAAGTTATGTATATCTGAAGTGCGCATGCGCGTCCATTCGTAAAATAGATGTGTTTCAAAGTGCACATGCGCAATTATTATTTTCACACAGTCTGCTAAATTCAAGCACTTTGCATATCATTTAGAGGCATGGAAGTCCTCACTTTCTAGGTGGGTGTTGCAAAAAGTAACTATTTCGCAACGTAGGTATGATCAGCTGATCGCGATGACAGAATGACTGTAAGTAGTGGATGGACCAACCAATTTGGTTGAACCTCATTTTCACAGACCCTTACAAAAGAATCTCGATGAAATTCATCATTTTTATACTTGTACTTAATAACTTTCACTAATTTTCCCATTTAAAAAAAAAGATGTTGATCTCGTATTCATATATGTCTAAGTTCTTGCAAGAGGCGAAGTGGAAATGCATGGAGCGAAAGTATTGAACTAGATTATTGGTTTTCAGCCATTAGACGATTAGACTCTCACAAATCGCGTCTTCAGGATTTTCTTTCAGGGAGGAATTTACATTAAGTTTCTCGCATAAATAAGTGCGTATAGAAACTTAAGTATAACTCGTTGCACTTGAGAACAAGGTTATTGGCAAAGAAAACCATTATCGTTGTTACTAAAGGAGTGGGGAAATAGGTTAATCGTCGTATCTCAATAAAACTGTTCCCCCTTCTTCGTTCGTAAGGCACAAAGAGAAAAATAAGCCAGAAGAAAAAGTCTCACTTTTTCAACCCTTTAATATTGTATTTCAATCGAGGTTTAAATTTGATGAAATTTCTGATGTAGACGTTGAATGAAATTTATGAGTAACCATTTTTCAAAACTTTTTTTTACCAATTCCAGCACAACAGAAACCCTTTTGATAAAATATATGCCTCCTAAAATATTTTATCTGGTATTTTGAACGCCATACTTTTCACTGTAAAAGGAAAATTTTTTTTTACATTTTCAGTTCATCATATTTCACAGAAGATTGGAGCACAAGGGCTCGTGCCATCTTGTTCTTTCTATGCTGTCTTGCGAACTGAATCGCATCGAAGAATTGAAGTGCATTATCATAAACGATTTTGGAAATGTCTTGAAATAAGGGAATATGAGAAGCGGAAACACCTACAACGAGGGCGATCCAATATTCTCGGATCAAGATTTTTTGTTCACTATGTTGCCACGTCTCTGCTTTAAAACCGTATCTTGTCCTAAGCGCCGTAAATTAATTTTTCTGTAAGTACTGCAGACTATTCATGAGTTTTACAGTACCGTCGATGAGTATGAGGACACCTAAAAAACTAGCGATTAAAAACATGCACCAAAAATATTTGGTCTTGATTTTGTCTTGAATGTCGTCAATATGTCTTTAGGACCATGATGTCTGGTTCCGTCTCACCAGCTAGACATTGGAGATATACAGACTTCTCTTGCTTGTCTTGTCTTGATAAATATATACCGAATTGCTCTTAAAGAAAATTATATTACCAATTTGTGGCCTTAAAATTTGCTAGGGTCAAAATTAGAGAAGTTTTAGTTTGTAAATTTTATTGTCCATTATACTCCGACTCTATAAACTATGGACCCCATCGGCAGGGCCTGCCATTTCCAGGAATCAGGTAGCTAGGTAGGACCAAACAGTTGACATCTGCTGAGGATTAAAATTTTACAACAGATAAAACTTGTTATTTTGTAATAAATAATTTTCAAATAAGAAATTCGGAACCTGTCTCTCTCAACAACTGCAGGCATATAAAATTTTCCATAAAAAGATTAAAACTGTCATTTTCTAGAAGTATCTAGTGAACTGTCGGAGATAGGAAAAAATGGACAACATTTTTAGATTCGCCATCCAAACAACATAATTATTGCAGATAAATAAACTTATTAATACATAAACAATAAATATATCATGAAGATAAATATTATAAAAATTCTATATAGTTTGAAGCGGATTAGTGATGACCCTTAAGACATCAAAAATAGTATCGTTCCGTCTCACGAGCTAGACATACAGAATGACTTGGAATTGTCCAATTTCAATGCCTTGAAATGTGAGGCCTCGTCTTGGACTCGCCTTGAAGGCTTGAGTTTTCTTCGCACATGTGCATCTATCCTTCGCTGAACCGCCCGCCTAGGAAGGGCGAATGAATAAATTAAAGCTCTCGTAGGCTGATTGTAGGGGGAATTTTTAAACTTCTCTAAACAAATTACATACGCCCGGAATCGTGGAAACTTGTAGATTCCGAGTATTTTACTTTTAAGTCAGGAAGTAGAAATTTAAAAAAAAATTCTGTTTTTGACCGTCTTACAGACAAAAGACCCCTGTTGCGAAAGTTTAGGCAAGCTGGGGTCTTAGAGTATGGGATTCTCATTCAATAGTAGGCGGTTGCGCATCTGGCCGTGAAACCTCAAGCCTCCAAGACAAGCCAAAAACAAGGCCTTGACTTTCGAGGCATTGACATTTTTAAGCCAGATACAAAACGAGCGATTCTGAGAGAAATTGACAGCGACAGGTATGTCTCGGCTTAAGGCTTGAGCAATTTTTTTCCTGCACACGCCTCTACATTTTTATGATAATTCGAGTACAATTAAACATTTCTAGAGTTTCTTGGGCTCATTTTAAGTAGGAGATTTCAAGGTTCATTTTTCATGACTTTCAAATTTTTACCATTATTTTCCTAGATTTTGCCAGGAGTTGAAATTAAATCTTAAAAATTCGCAAAAATCAGATATAAGTAAATAATTGAAATAATCATAAATCTGTCACATAGGGCTCATTAGACGTGAGATTTATTAAAATTTCGAATTTCGTGAAGTTACTAAGTTTATTGGAATATAATGAAAATGATGAAGTCAATTCATATAATTAATCGAAGAAAAAATTCAAAGTGTGGATAATATTCCATTCACTGAACATAGATATAATGAAAATGATTAAATAATTGTACTTATACCAAAAAAAAGTTTCTATAATCCCTAGGAAAGACTGTGAAGTTTACTAAACGCAATAGTAAAGACATTCTTCCTATATTCACTCTACGTATTTCTATTTTTTCCCATAGAACATAGGAAAAACTGCAACGGTCGAAAGAGCAAAATAAAAATAAATTTGCATTCACTATTTATATATACCGGGTGTCCAAAAAGTCCCGGGACGGCTGAATATTTCCTCAGGTAAGATATTTTTCAGGGCGGTCAAGGTCATTCTTGAAGGAACTTTCAACAAGGAATTCAATGGTGACCTTTATTTTGATCTTGACCATGACCTTCATGGTCATTTCAAGGTCAAATTGATTTTTTTAAATGGGAACCTCTATTTTTGACCCCGGGAACTGAGAGAGCGGACAGTTATACGTCCAGATATGACCTTGACAAATCGAAAATTTGACCTGGAAAGGTCAGGGCAAGGTCAAACAACGTGCAGCAGGATGACTCGACTGGCATGCATTTTTGAAGAAAATGTCCTGGTGAAGGTTCTGGTCATAGACAAGGTCAAAGTCACCAATCGATCGGGAGTATAAAATGCTACAACTCTATTTGCTTGAATAAATACGTTTTATTTAAATAATCGTAAAATTATTTAAACAAATTATTTTGTTGTTATTATTGATTAAATAACTCATAAAATCTAGAAAATACGTTCATTTCGCGAGTTAACTGAAAAAAACATATATTTAAACAAATTAAAATTGTTTAAACAATTGAATATTAGTTAACAAATGACTGGGTTTCTTAAATTACCGATTAATGATTATTTATTTTTTTTTAACTTTTAAAAAGCGTCAATAAACCGCAATATTACGTACAATTCAAATTTGTCACTTATGGGGTTTTCTTTGGGGACCCATAAGAGTGGCTTAAAATTATTCAACCTCAAAATTTATGATTGATTGTTATTCTCTGACGAATTCTGAACAATATACTGAAACACGGGATAATTTGTAACATATTATCGCGTTTGAATATTAGATTTACAAAAAGCTGACTTTTTCCTATGTTAAATCAATGGGACACTTCATGGTCTTTGCGGCACCCCTAAATATTAACCGATTTTGCTCAAATTTGGAGATTTTTTTTTTGGGCATTCGAACAAAACTGGGGGGTGAGAGCAGAGAAATTCGAAAAGTGAAAAATAAGGACCACCCTAGTCCTCATACTCCTGGACGGTACTGTACATTGTATGTACATCTCTTCATGATTAATATCGATTGAGCATCATCAATATAATGTTTACGTGGTTTAATTCCAGTGTGATTTATACTTTGTTAATGAGCTCAAGAAATATTTATGTTTATTTGGGTCTTTTAAATTTTTCAAACAACCTGCGGTTGGTATTTCATCTTTAATTCGGCACGTAAGTAAGATCTCTTTCAGAATATTGAACTACCTTTTAAATTTTAATTTTAATTGAAATATTTTATATTAAAAAAATACACAATTTCATCCAAACCGACATAAATTTCAATTTATTTTATACTGCAACGTTATAATAAAAGGGATATATGGATTCAAGGATTGTTAAAGAAACAAAGAAAGTTTTATGAGTAAATTGGCATGGGGTCAGTATCAGAATACTATGACTACTTTGAAATAGTTGAAATACACATAGTAACAGGAACGGTCTTTGTTCATGTTATTGTCCCTTGTTCTCTTATTAAAAAGCATGCGCATTTTGCAAAGAGTTCGGCCGTAACTGTTACAAGAGCGCTCAACCACAGTGCCATTGAGAAAGTGGAGGCAAGAATAGCTTGCTTTTTATGGTCGGTGTGCTTAATTGCTTAGAACAATGGCCATGTTCTAAAATCACTTTGAAAAAATCTTTAATATTCATATTAAAATACGCCGCAGTGTCGTTTGCATATGTCCTACAATATATAACACAATATGATCAATTGAATTTTGCATAAAGGATGATGAATGCATAAAAATCATTAGGCAAATTCGGCATGCGGATTATTAACAAAATGGTAGGAATTAAATATGTCAACTTTCCCTCTCGAAACCAATGAACATTTCCGCCTGCATCTTCGGATGTTTTCGCTTATCTTCTGTAATTATCTTCGAAACTGAACTGAACTGCATCAAGCATGAACTGACGTTCTATTATGATGATCCTCGAGGTCGTTGCGTAAGAGTATATTATATATGCTGGCCTGTTTGTATTTAATGACCCCGAATGAGATAAAATTCGAGATTAGAAGGTCAAACACAGAACTCTTCTGCTTCCTATTAAGAGAAATAACTCTACATACAGTAGAGATGTAGTGGTAATTCACGGGATCGATATAGGATCCTTGGATAAGGTAGACACGATCTTCCAGCATCACACGACTTTTTAAGGTCGCAGATAAGGAACGGAGAACCGTTACTTTTACCTTTTAAGGTCCCGTATGCTTCGTCGATCAAGACATCTCACTCAGACTTGACTTCGAATCGGTTTTGCGACTTGAAACTCAACCGTGAGACTTGGGACTCGTTTTGTAATCTTTCATGCTTGGAGATTTCTCGTGGTTTTTCAGTTTTTCTACGATTGCTCTGGCTATGTTCACCAGGGATCAGAATTGCGAGGGTGGATGACGCTCTCTTTTTCCGCCAGGTAATCCGAGCGCAAGCCGTGCTATCCGAAACGCAAGGCGACGATGCCGGGCCCAAGTCTTGTTTACAAGAAGATATGTGGCAACGCGGTACCTCGTCAAGCCAGCTACAGTCCGTACTGAAAACATTTCATCAGGAGTTCTTTGATGCTCGACGTCCAAGATTCAAGATCCAAGAAGAAGAGTGTTCAGTCTGTAGTCTGTATCTATCCGTACTTACTACTTCGTAATCACGCTTTCCACTGAAGTCGTTACTCGTTAATTAGTACACTTTTTGTCAGACAGCGAAAGTAATGAGCTACGGTTTTTGACCTCTAGAACTTGGGTCATGTCGAGCCAATAAATCATGTATTTAACTGATTGCTATTGGAGTAATCCTGTGTCAACATCTACTACTAGAGACAGCGTATTTATATCATTTTTGTTATATAAACGGTCTAAGCAAACATTACCAAACTCAAACCATCAATAAGGTGCAAAATCGAGGCTTGCAAAATTAAACAATCTCCAAATTAATAAAAATCATTTCAAATTGTATAGTTTCAAAGAGGCAGCCATTAAAATTGAATACTTGTTATTTCAAGGTCTCAAACCCAAAAATAATTCAAATTGAACATTTTCAAACCACAACAATTTTAATGCAATTTCAATTCTTTTTTAATGAAAGATAATAAAATTCTGCACAGAGCTGCCACAGCCGATTTTTGAAAAAATTTTGTAGTCTTTTTTGTATTCATTAAACTAAAATGTTAACATTTGAATAGTGTTTAAACAAATTAACAAAAGTACAACAACAAAAGCACCATTTGGCTATTTTTCGACTTACAAACTTCGTTCATTCAAACTAATCAACTACGTTTAAATGAATCATTTTTCAAATTTAGTTTCAACTACATGTGAATATGTCATCATTAGAGGTGTGCAGTGGTTTCTTCGAATTTTCAATACAAATTTAGACAGGCTTGGAACATTGCATGTTTCGAAATAGAAAAAAAATCTAAATGAACAGATAGATTTTTTTCTATTTCGAAAAATCTAATGTTTCAGGCGTATCTAAATTTGTATTGAAAGTTCGAATAAACGACTGCACAGTGCACACCTCTAGTTCTCGTATTAAATTTTCTGAATCTATCAGGACTACTTATGGCTTGGACATATACTATAATATACTATATGTATTTATTGTATTATGCAAATACATTCATGCGGTCCAAAATATATTTTTCCCCAAGGACGCTTCTAGCCTTCAAAGTTGCTTCATGGTAGACCGATCGAATCCAAAACAATGTGTCACGATCGATGAACTGAGGGCACTGATCTCGATTCGTTCTCCTTTAATCCCCAATGCGGGTTACGCATCTATTCTACGGAGTTTGAAGTATGCCTTCTAGGTCTAGGCTCTAGCCTTCTAGAGTCTAGGCCTACTCAATTTCACGCAGGCTCTCGCTCTCACCTCTAATAGTCTAATCTTTGGTTTTTCATACTGGTGGGCGCGACCTTGAAAAGGCATCGGTCTTTGTCCGACGCTGCCACAAAGAACCACCGAAATGTTGAAGCGAAGGTTCAACGAATGAACAAGGGACTTGTTGGCAGAAACTATCAGGGAATGCATGCCCATGTGTATTCTGTGTACACATGTGCGGCACACCCTAAACTCCGGCTCCCTCACCCCACGTATAATACTAAATACTATATACTACATTATAGTATATACCTTTGCTGCGATACAGACGGTGCTGGTAGATTTAGACAAAGAGACTTAAACAAGTACCCGGAGTCCCATAAATCTCGGGTGAAAGTTCAGATTTTAATTTCAGAAGATCACGAGCTGATGTGAAATGAATTTGTATCGGGAAATTTTCTGCAAGCTTCGGTTGTTTTACGGATATACATACAGGGTGGCCGCTGGATCGGGAAACCGGGAATATTTTTGAGCCCATGAAAAACCGAGAAATTAATAGAAATTTTAAAAGTTTTTATCAAAAAACGCTTTTAATTGTTTGAAAAGTCGACAACAGCGATTAGTTGAAATATTTCTAAAATTACATTAAGTTAAAATCCTATATTCCCTCATTTTCAAGGTCGTATAATCAAAGAAAAAACTTTCTCTGAATATTCTAGGATGCATTCATTAATATTTTTCATATTAACAGTTAAAAAATATTTTATTAGACGAGATATTTAATAAAGAAATGACAGCAACTATTCGAAATCTGGCGGGTTTTATACGTCAAGCCCCAGAATAAAAAAAAATACAAATTTATTCTATAACCTTTGATAGTTTTTGACTTAATTCAGATATTCAAATTTTCTTTGCAGATTCTGGCGAGGTTTACTGTCCTTTCGGCCGAAAAATTTATGAACAGTTTAGAATTAACAAAATGACGGCGATTTGTTTGATAATATAAAAAGTATATTTTGATAAAAACCGACAATTACCTCGATTCCCAATTTTTTGTTGAATTTATCTTGCTGTTATGGAACACATCCTGCGAGCCTTATGCGGGCTAAACCATTTCGGGGACTGGTTAATTTTGAACTGTTTTTAAATTTTTCGGTAGATTTCCCGACAACCGCTGGAATAGCCGCTGGACACACAGAGTCGCCTACAAGTGACTTTGTGTTCTTTTTGCCTTGTATTTTCGACGTTTTTAAGGTAGTAAAAACCCGCAAATCCATTTTCTAATAGAAATATGGAAGAGCACATTATTTTTTTTACCCAAATGGTGTATCTAGATTAATCAAAATTTTATTCGATATTAGAATTCTTTGGGCAAACAGTTTTTCTCGATTTTCTCAGTTCGAGTGAGATTGGACTTGGGAGTTAGGAGAAATCTGAATAGAAAAATAGAAAAGATCAGTGCTAACCTGTTTGATCAAGTCTAGAAAAGAAGGGCCGGTCGAACCTCGACCTTCGCATAACTCCACACACGTTTCCGCAACTTTTTACCTCGACCTTTGTTTCGTTGACTGTAAGCTGCAGCCATGTGAGGGAGCAGGCATGAAAAACTCTTTCAGAGCATTACGTGCAAGGCATTTCAAATTTCACAATTGATTATGATTTTAGCGTATCAAACTCTGAATTTATCTCGGAATTCACTGCAATTGTTATCTCGAGGTCGTGTATATTACACTATACGAGCCTGTTTTCAGAACACATTGTTTAAAAGTAACTTTTCAATTTCTCAAGTTTTCAACCGATTAAATGCTTGCAGCGATTATATTTCTGATTAAATATTTTCCATTGCATACTTGGAGAGATGAGTGTACTATATCTATAATTTAATACTGATTTGCATTTTTAAAATAGATTTGTGCAATTCTTCAGCATGAAAGCTAGAAACATGACGTGGATTGATATCTTTGCGCCTTTTAAGATAACATATAAAATTATGCTGTGTCTAGGCGTCTCATCGTGTAAAACTGTAAAGACCTCGCGGATACATCCGATATATGTAATAAGTATCTGCGTTGCGTGTGATATATGCGTTCACGCAAGAATAAACTCAGATACCGAGGCCTCGACGTCCTTCACGAGACTTCGTCCTTTTGCGCAAATAAATTGTGACAAGCGCGAAGTCGAATCGATAAGATCGATTTTGCAGGTACACTTCGCCGAGAGCATCAACGAGATTCGAAAGACACTTTCTTTGTCTAGGTTCTAGGTAGAAAGTCCTTTGAATTTCAAAGCAGAAAGAGGTTGTAAAGTAAATAATCCTGCCGCCACTAACCCTTTTGTATGCACTGAGAGATCTAGAGACTCTAGAGTCCAGACTCTCTGGAGTCTAGAAGGTAACTTTGGCTTAAAATGTCGAGAAAGGCCTCCTGATTATGAATGAACAGGGTACTTTGCGAAAAGTTGGCCGTTAACTGTTTAAGCAAGTCTTTTGGAGGACAAATACCTTACGTTAAAAAAATCTGTAAAATATATTTTGGAAAGTTTGAACCAGCGCAAGACTTTCTGCCATTTACACTTTTTTTGCTCAATCAACCATTTTTTAATTATATATTAACATATAACCGTTGACATACTTTATATACTTATTCATACTTGCAGGCAGATGATATATACACTGTTAAAAATGTTTGTAATTTTAATATAGATTTACTATACATTTGTATAGTAAATCTAAAAACTCGGTCTATGAAATAGTAATTAAGAGGCTGCATAGTAAATTTCATATACATGTATATTGGTCAACTCTTAGAAAAGTCAGGTAAATTCACTTTACACAAATTAAAATTAATTTTGGCAGTAATCGTGAATTCCAAATAATAAAGCATGATATTTTTTTTAGTTAAACATAAATTATACTGGGTTTTAAGTGGAAAAGTTCAATTAAGCGAATAATTAAGACACCTAACCTAAAAGCAGCGGTTGTTTTGTTAAAATTCTGACATTTACAGTGAATTTTGAAGAAAATCCCACCAGTACGTTGCACTTTGACTATAAATATGAATTTAGTCAATGAATTGTAGGTTATTACTTTAGTTTTAAATATTTGACAAGATTTGTGTGCATCAAAGAACTTTCAACTTTCACGCGCTCTGTTTTACTATACATGTATATTAATTTTACAAGATGATGGTATATTAAATTTACTACACGTATATGCATATTGCTTCCATTACATTTATAGTAAAATCGCTATAGAAATTTCTAACAGTGTATATATATATACTGTTACGATTATCAATAAAGTAATAAAACGGAGAAGATACTCTCTTAAACTGAACCAGTGAAATTGTCCCTGGTTGAATCAGTATTTTGAATTATTACTGGTGAACCAGTGATTTTTCCACTTTGACTGGACGAACCAGTAAGAGATTCAACTTAAATAGCGCTACTGATTCTACCAGTTACGCCAAATGATAGATTGAACCAGTGACATAGCGCTCCACGCGGGCAAGACATGAACCTCCAGTCGTCTGGTACGCGCGCGACGTCGGTCAGGTCTTTGGCATTTCTCGAGTGAAAACGAATCTTATTGTGTACAAGTGTTTGTTTTATAAATATTTGGTGCCTGTCTGCAATGAGCAGGCGATATAATATCTTTCGCTTGATAGTGGGAGGTCCCTGGCCATGGGTTTGACTTTGAGCTACGCGACACGTTAACATAACGACGGGTCTTTCCACAATCAGGCGCAACATATTATATCCCATTATATTGCAGCCCGGCCTTCATTTATTGTTGTGAGGATAAAGTGAGGTTTTTAAATTTTAATTTTACAACTCTTACCACAAAAGTGCGATGAATGATAAGTGCCATACCTAAACAGCTGACAGGCGACAAGGCGTACGACCAGGTGACTACTGGTACTGAGAAACCAGTGAACCTTACTGATTAAACCAGTGTCGGAACTTCACTGAATGAACCAGTGAATGCTCACTGATTGTCAGTGACACACATCTGGCTATTTCAACCAGTGAGAGTTCACTGGAAATCAGTGAGATTTCACTGGTTCATTTTAAGAGAGTAGACTGCTGGTGCCGGCAAAGAAACATATTTCCAGCATGGCTTTTGGCGCTTAAAATGGATATCAGCTTTTATAGTCGACTTGCGACTCATGAATTATAACACTCCGAAAAAAGTTCTAGTTAAAGTTACTAGACGCGTCTGGTTAAAAAATTTCTAGTTATTTTAATTAGAAATTATGGTTAATATGCCTAGAAAATTCTAGTTAATTAACTCTAGTTGAATTTTTCTGGTTAAAACTGTTCTGGTTAATATCTCTGTGGTAACACAAGTGTCGCGATCTTTTGTGGGATTCCAGAAATCTGTCTTTTGTTTCATGTCGTGTTGCTGGATCTGTTAAGTGACGCTTTGTCGTAAATATATATATATATATATATATATATATATATATCGGTATAGATATTTTAGATTGATCTAGAATTCTCGTGTTATTTATTTAAATGACAAGTTCGTTCCGCAACACTGCTCCGACCCAGGTTGCTGATCAATCTCTCTAGCGATCACCCCAAGTGAAGAGCCTCACAAAATTGTTATGAGTGGTTCCCCACTTGGGCCCATTAGTATCCAAGGTCTTTGTTGCAGGCGTCATTCACTCTATTGTCACTCTGTTTACAAACTATTTGGTGCCACACTTTTATGTCCTGGCATACTACTCTAGCTTGCTTCGCGTCCGTGCATTTTTTCATGCAAGCTCTCGTGTTTCTATGGCTTCTTACGTCTATTCGGATTAATGTCTCATTCACAGATCTAACCATTCTTTCGGCGGTCTACATCTGGGCATTCTGCCATTTACTTTACCTTTATACACTTGTTTCGTTAGTCGTTTATCTCTCATTCTTTCAACATGTCCCAACCATCTTAACTGATTTCTTTCCCATGTGTCAACTATTGTTTCTTTTGCACCACATTCTTTGAGGATTATTTTGTTTGTCATTTTGTCCATCAGTGTTTTCCCGCAAATTGTGCGCAAAGGCTTCATGCCAATCGCGTTAATTTTACTTTTATCCTTTTCTTGACAGGTCCATGTCTCGCTACCGTATAGCACAGTCGCTACAAGTATAGAATTATGTATCGCCATTTTAGCTTTTTTTGATATGTTTTTATTTCTGAGAATGGACCCTGCTCTACCGATAACCTTCTTATCCTCATTTATGCGCCTATCTAACTCCCCATCTATTTTTCCGTCGCTAGTGAATAGGCTACCCAGATATACGTACTTGTCAACTTGTTCTAATCTCTCATCATTTAGGACAATGTTGCACATTGTTTTCTCACTTTTTCCCTCAAACACCATGATTTTTGTTTTATTTACGTTAATTTTGAGGCCCATGTTCTTCATGCTTGTATTAAGTTTATTCAACATTCTTTGCAAGTCCTCGATTGATTCTGCTATAACAATCTTGTCATCTGCGAAAGCTAACCCACGTACCTTCACTGTTTCGAGATCTACACCTTCTTCGTCGCAGAGGGCCATTCTTAAACACTTATCCATAAATATGATAAATAGCCATGAGGACATAAGGCATCCTTGTTTCACGCCTTGCATAATATCGAACCAGTCACTCAGTTTCCCATTTACCCTTACACTCGCTTTACTACCTGTATATATTGTTTTTATTACTTGTAGGAGCCATCCATTGACTAATTAATTATAGTGAACCGTGAATTTAGTTGCGTTATAAGAAAAATCTGCACATTATCTTGCTAAACACTAGTGGCCAGGGATACTTATTTCAAACCACAAGCACAAATTTTTGAGTGTCTGTCAAACATATTCTCGAAAATATTAACGTTGTAGACAATAAATAAAGAAAGTGAATGCTCGACAGTTTTGGTATTGACCAAGTGATCTAAGCGCATATTATGTAAAATCCCGAAGAAAATAGTCCTAACGAACAGTTTCAGAAACAGAATGCGTCAACAATATGCTGCTTTTGCCTTCAATATATCCACATATAGGGACGCAATCCATGTAATTTCAGAGTGAGTTAGGAAGAGTCCATGAAGGTAGAAAAGTATCGAAATTCGATAGTCGAAAATCGATGGGTATCAGAATATCTGGTTAAGTTTACCAGAATATCTGGTTAAGTTTACCAGAATATCTGGTTAAGTTTACCAGAATATTTGGTTATGTTGAGCAGAACGTTGTATTCCTAAGCTACCAGAAAACTATCAAGTATAGATTTCTGGTTAACCTTATCAGAAATTCTGGTTAAATTTACTCGAATTTCTGGTAACATTAACCAGAAAATTTTCAACCAGAAACTTCTGATACTTTTAACCAAAAATTTATAGTAAGGGCATATTTAACATTCTATTCTAGTTAAATT
Organism: Andricus curvator; assembly: GCA_932195095.1. Lineage (NCBI taxonomy): Eukaryota > Metazoa > Arthropoda > Insecta > Hymenoptera > Cynipidae > Andricus > Andricus curvator. The sequence continues at coordinate 172,801 of CAKNYM010051697.1, forward strand.
AACCAGAATTCTGGTTGGTTGAACCATAACTTTTTTTGAGTGAATATTATCGACTACTAGAAGCGGGAAGGCACCCCTGCAACTGGTCACAGAAATAATGTTGGTAAAACCCCAACTCTTTTCCAACGTCACGTGGGGGGAAGGCACCCTTGTGACTGGTCACAGAAATAACATTGGTCAAACACCTACACTTTTGCAACGTTACGAGGTGGGCGGGAAGGCATCCCTGTGATTGGTCACACAAGTAATGTTGGTCATAACTTACCCCTTTCTAACGACTCATGGGTGCGGGAATGCACCACTATGACTAGTCAACAAAATAATGTAGGTCAAACCCCTACACCTTTCAAAGTCTTTGTGATTGGTCTTCTGTCATTAGTCACAGAAATACTTTCAGTTTCACCCCTAACCTTTTCCAATGTGCTTTAGTCTGTGATGTCAATTAGCAAAATGACCGATTCCGAGGGCCAATTAGTAGCATTAAACACATGGGACGAAACTTAATTTGCTAATATATTTGTAAGATATTATTTTTTACCATTAGCCTTTTTTTATATTTTATATTCGGGATAAAAAATTCTTGTAATTTAAACGAATAATCGGCCGAAAAGCTTTTTTACTGGTACTGTCAGAGAACTTTTTTACCAGTACCGACAGGGAAGTTTTTTGCTAGAGCCTCAACTGCCATATACAAATTATTACCATTCATAGTATGTGCTAGATACTAAAGTAAGCACTTTAGATCGCGCTAACAAACAGCAACTTACAATAAAGTCTGTTTTACTTTTAATTTTTAGTGTTTCGCAAATTTGGAAAAATTTTGCGCATGAAATGTTTTCGCCCCCCCCCCCCCAATAGAAGACAGATAGAAATATCGTTGACCCACCCGCCCACCCCAAAACACTTCAGGTCATTTAGGCGTGACACCTACATAGAGCTTTAACCAAAAATACTTTTGAGGTGTAAACACCTAAAATTCTAAGAATCTAATATGCACTGGGTGACAAAAAGTGAAACGCATTGAGTGTCTTTTGTCTGTACAGCGGACGCTAGGCGTCGGTTTAAACTGCGTAAATGGAGACCGGGCGTTTGTTTCTCTACTAGCTCTCATCGCTTCAACGTTACGCCAGATTGCATTACAAATTTTGTTCAAATTATAGTTAAAATCTTGAAAATCTGTTGACATCTTTGAAAGATTTCACAAAGATTTATTTATGATTTTAGTTTAATTTAACGTTTACCGACGACTTTTAAACATAAATCTGTTTTGGGTTGTAGTTCAGGACGCATGTGTACATTTTTAATTTTTAAATGTTCGAAACGCAAAACCAAAAAGGAGTGAATTGTTTTGTTTATATCTTCTAAACGTTATACACGGCATAGAAATTCAACAGAGTCACAAGTGCTGCCGGCCCATTTATATCAAAAATGGTACTCGTTTCTGAAAAAGGCTCTTATGCATCATCTCGAATAACATGTAACAGAAGCCGTTTTTCAGAAGCTGGTTGCGCTTTTGCGTTTTTGCAAAATCCTATAAGGACTGAAAGGTATTGAAATGTTTCTAGCTCGGATAAGGAAAAAAGGGAAAGGGGAACGAGCGGACGACTCGATTCGGCCTTGCTTCGCTCTGAGCGACGTGATGAACGATAACGATGTGAATTAATCGTCGCTAATTACACTCTGGTTTCGAGATTCGGCGCCACGTACACATTTACTTTACACTTTTTAGCACAGCTTACAGGCTTACATATTAACACGGCTGCAGTTCATCAGCGATTTTCATCTAATTCGTCGCTGGGCACAGTCCAAGACCGCTCTTACGTCAATTCCTGCTGATTTCGCAACGTGGTTGCAGTTCTCAGAGTATTGAACGTATAGAAAAATCCTGTCCTAGATTGCCATAACGCAGCTACTATCAAGCCTAGGAACATTATATCAAAACAGAACATTTAAAATCTCAAACGTTAAAAATTGAATAATTTCAAACTAAAAGTATTAAAAAATAAATAATTTGCAATAATACTTGCCCAATTTTAAATTAAGAACAATAAAAAATTAAGAGATGCCAACTGAGGCGTTAAATATTGCTCGGCTTTTAAAGCTTGCACTTATTAAGCATTCAATATCGATTATTTGATTCTTAAGTTATCCATTGACAAATCCATATAGATTCAATCAAGATTTTGGAATTAGGTTTTCAAGGTGAAATCATTAAAAACTTAAATTTTTTTTAAAAAAGCCACACGGAAAAAAAGTTCAGCTGTGACAACTAAATTATTTCTTATATAAGCTCGACATATAGCTGGCAACGGACGCAGGAAATAAGGAAGATCACTGGAACAGCGAGGAAAACAACAAACTTGGCCTCCAAATGCATTACACTGGGACCGCGATTTACCAGGGGTTTCGGGGGTACCCTCAGTGCTGTCGTCCTGAAGAAGAAACTGTACAACTGCAGTTTGACATAAGGGTCACCTTCATGTTGCGGCGTAGAAGTGAACAGGCCTTATGTTAAACTGTAGGTGTTATGTTTCTTCATCAGGACGGCAGAGTGGCCTTCACGGTGAATCGGAGTTCTCCGAACCGTTCTTCTTCTCCTTGCTGGTGGCTTCTTATAGTGCCGAACCGTAAACTTTTCTAAGTAGTTTTTTTCTATGTGTGGTC
>CAKNYM010051697.1:181417-262274 GCA_932195095.1 Andricus curvator
AAATTTGGTAATGATCGGTTGAGCCATTCTGGAGATATCATGCGCACTGACTTCAAAAACGTGGTTTCGACAAAAGCACGTTTTAGTATACACCCCAAGTCCCATAGAGGCCCGTTCGGTTTTGTGATTCCTAGAACTGCTGGCCCATGCAGTTTCTCAGGGGGCAGCGCGAGAGACGGTTGTGACTTCGCCCCTGAAGGGACGCAGTGCACTACTACTGGCAACAACCACTTAACGATACAAAGCAAACAACGCGACGTGTGCACAGCTCATCGTTCGAAGTTAAGCTGGGTAAAACGACAGACCGCGCGAGGCACCTTTGGTTAAAGTCGTGTATCTTCGTAAGTAATGTTCCGATTTCGATAAAATTTTAACACAACATTTTTGAAATGTTGTACTTTCAGAAAAAGCAATAAAAAAATCGATTTTTTTTTGAAAATCCTGACTGACCCTAACCCCTTACGAGAGCGAGCGACAGAGACCGCGCTGCGTAGATATAATTTAGGCAAAAAATTTTGTTAAATAAAATGTTATTGTAGCTTGTGTCCTTTTTCCAAAAAGTTTATTTTTTAATTTATTTTTATAACAAGAATGTATAATAAATTTGTAGATATTTTTTGGTTGAACATTTTTTGTCTTTTTATTTTTGTAGTCTCTTGTGTCGTTTTTCTAAAAATTTAATTTTTTTATTTTTAATCTTATTTTTTACTATTAAGAGAAAGCCTACTCGTCCTATCTAAAAATTATTGATAACAAATTTGTGGATCCTTCTTGGGTGAAAAACTTTTGTCTCTTAATTTTTTTTATTTTTAATGTTATTTTTTACGATTAAAACAAAAACTGCGCGGCCTATCAAAAAATTATTGATGAAAAATTGAGATGAGTTTATACTCTTTTTTGGAAGAGCAACTTTTGTCTATTCATTTTTTTCATAGCTTTCGAAAGTTATCGTGCCTACACGATACTACAGACTACAGACAGACACCTTTGTAAAAATCGTTTTTTCCTGACTCAGGGGGTCTCAAAACGTGGAGATTTTATGAAAACCGACATGTCAAACTTTACATAAAACCAATACCTTCTCATTAGGATGAGAATGTAATAACATCGTATGCATGTAAGCCCTATCCACGGGGAATAAAAAATGCAATACTTTACCTTAGCTGCTAACATTTTCTTAAAATTTTTTTAAACTAAGAAAATGTAGAAGACACAAAACAGAGGTCAGTTGGGGCGTCTTCAATTTCGAAAATAACTTCTTGAAGCTTGTTTTCCGGTTTTTCTTACTCTCAAAAAATTCCACGTTATTTCCCGCTTTCCCGGCCCAGTGGTTACCCAGCCAAACCTTATCGTATCCGAACCTACTCGTAGAATAACAACAAAATCTCACTATGTATGTATGTATTTATATCTGCTCACTTTATGAGCACGTTGCTTCCTCACAAGAATCAAATAAATTTTATTCCCTCATAGAGTGAGGCTTATTTTCCTAAAAAAAAACACTGACACTTCATCAAGTTGATGTTTCTATGTCTTATATCGAAAATGTTATTTTCAGAAAATCAGAGAGACCATAAAAAGGTAAATCAATGTATCTTCTTACAACGACCAACTTTTTAAGTTAGATAGAGTAGTGTTATATTTTATATATGAAATACATTTTCCTTATATAAACAAAGTAAACAGATTTTTGGAATTTTATAAATGGCTATTGATACATCATAAAAGGTCCATGAAAGTTTTGTCAATAGGTCAACGGATGCGTCTCGGAGTCGCGAACTAATAAATAAAAAAGTGTTGTTTATTCCCAAGATGAAAAAGGTATTTCTCCTACACGGAACAACCATTGGTTGTAAAATTTGGTATTATTATATTGATTTTTACAAGAGTATGATGGCAATCTACGATATAGCCGAGAAAATAGTATTAATTGCCACAGCGATACGAAGAAATACTTTTTCCATATCATTTATAAGTTAGTATACTCCAAACTTAATAATTGACATTTAGAGTTGAAAGGGATAATATTGTCGATAGCAAATTGAAGTTAGGAAAAAGTCATATTCACAAAATAAATAATAATAAAACCTTAGTTGCAATAACTAGCAGTTTAAAGACCATAAGTTGCAAAATAGGTTCGAAAAATTAACATGAGCATCAATAAAATGCAAAATCTCATAATTTGTTTTATCACAGGAAAAAATCTTCGTTCTGCTGACCCGGAGACCAAATATACATACACACATAAATATACATGAACATCACAAAGCACGTGCGCGATGGATGTAGAAGGCTGTCATGCTTGGATCGCTCCGGGCCCTGAAGACATACGAGGGTTTCGCCGACCTGTCGTTGTAACTTCGTCGTGCCCTGTGACTACCCATCTCACGGCCGTGAGACGCGGCCATAGGTGAGGCCGCGGTTCTACTGGGAGTCGGTGTCATTTTCATAGATGGCATAATTTCCTATTTTTTATAGGGAAAATTAGAAATACGTGGAATGAACATAGGAATAATGTATTTTCTTATGTATTTTGTAAACTGCACAGTCTTTTCTGGGGCTTATAGGAACTTTCTTTTGGTGTAAGTACAATTATTTAATTATTATTATTATATTCCAATAAACTTAGTAAATTCACAATAGCAATTCTTGAAATAGTAGCGATATATCCTGGCTTGATATTGTCTTATTGTAAGAATAAATATTATAATATCAAATTTTACAACCAAAAGTTTCTCCGTGTATAAACAAGGTAAATAATTTTGCTTCCTAATTTATGAACAGAATTGGTAGGTCATGGAAGATCATGGAAGGTTCATTAATAGGTCATTCGATGCGTCTCGAAAACGCGAACAAATACATCATATACGGAACTGTTGTATATAATATCAACAATGTTTTTCTGATATAAACAGAATGAACCTTTTTTTTAAATTTATAAATCCGTACTTGTAGATCCTAAAAGATTCAACAATAGGTCGATCGATGCGTCTCGTGAAAGCGAACAAATACATTGGATCCTAGTATTGCTGTATGTATTTAGAATATCAAAAAAGTTGTTCTCAGACAATTGTACAAGAAACTAAATTTCAGTCAAAAAAGTCAGTTGAATTTCTGATGTAACTAACAGGATCATTCGCCAGAAGTCAACCGCTTTACGCACGTAAAATTCAATTTTTAGGTTAATTTAAGACCCAAAGATTGTTGACATTCCGCAAATCATTATTTTAGTATTTTAGGAGTTAGGAATATAACCTACTAATAAACTACGATAAAAATTATAAAAATAAGGTCAACAAAATTTTTTCTCGTGAAAACTTGATTATGTATTCCTTGGAATTCGCCCCACACGAATTCGATCTCGAGTGCTTCCACTTTGTTTGTATTTATAATTATATGGTGCTCATTTCACGAGCACTTTGTTTCCCGGTAGCAAATGTATTTGCTTCCTCATAGAGGAAGCATTAGTTATTTTTTTCAATAATAGACAAACCAAAGTCTTCATTTTAATTTAAAAATAGAAATTTATAAAAAATACAACATTACAAAATAATACTAAAAGTTTTTAAATACAAAGACAAATCAAATTTTGTATCCGAAATGACAATTTTACGATCTGGAAAAGGGAAGGGAAAAGTTCTGCCGCACCCTATCCCTTTCCCAGCTTTATGATTTCTTTACAAAGATGGTCAGAATTACTCTTTTTGAAAATTTATGATCAAAAAGTCTTTTCTATTCATGTATCAACTTTGAATTATGTCGATGAAAAAAGTTTTTCTGTTTGAAACAGATGATTCAAATATTATAAATGAGCATAACTTCCTTAATCTTCAATAAGGTGTATTAATATTATAGATCAATAGATTCGCCTCGAATCAAGGAATCTTTTCCGTTCTTGCATCAATGTTGAATTATGTTAGTGAAAAAGTTTTACTATAAAAAACGATTTAAAAAATATATAAACTACCATAACTTCCCTACTCTTTAATAAAATGTATTAATATTGCAGGTCAATCGATTCGTCTCGAACCAAGGAATCTTTTATATTCTTACATCAACTTTGAATTATGTTGAAGAAAAAATTATTACTATAAAAAACCGTATTTTCAAATATTATGCATTACCATAGCTTCCTTACTCTTCAATAAAATGCATTAATATTATAGGTCAATCGATTCGACTCGAACCAAGGAATCTTTTATGTTCTTGCATCAACTTTGAATTATGCTAATGAAAAAAGTTTTACTATAAAAAACTAATTTTTAAAATGTTATTGAGTGCTAAAAAATGCAATAAATATTTTTAGAAATCCTTCGGTCAGTTTCAAGATATTAGTGAGAAAAGTAAGCCCTCCAAATTTCATCAATTTATCTGCAACCGTTATCTAGTTATCGTGTACAAAAAAAAGTGTGACGTCCACACATCCACACGCACACACATCCGGGAAATTGCTTAGAACATTGTATTAGACATTTTTGAATTGAGGAAGGTATAATTAAATGAATTTAAAATGTTTGGAAAATGTTACCATTACAAAGCTTCCTCTATGAGGAAGTAAAATTATAAAAATAAGGTCAACAAATTTATTTTTCGTGAAAACTTGAACTTTTTTCTACCTCCTTTATAATGTATTCCTTGGAATTCGCCCCAGATTTCATACATAAAAAACTTTTCACAAACGCGCATATGTTCAACACATCGAGTTATACACAGGCATCGATCAACGCTGACTATTTCTGATTTCTGGATGTCCACAATTTTAAAAATACAATCCTTTGTTTTATTTGAGTGAAAACTTATCACAAACAAGCAAATTATACATATATCCAACAATTTAGCTGCTACCTAATTTCAGATCGCAAGACTGAAAATAATTCGAAATTTAACATACCTATCAGTTGTTCATTTCATTACTGCATATTTCAGATGGAGACACGGTATTTAAGATTTACTTACTTAATTTAAGGTAAAAATGAACTTCAGTTATTCTTAAAAGTCAGATTCGTATATTACTGTGCATATAAACAACGTATTTTTTTTAATCACTGCATGCCAAAAAAATCCCATTTCTAATTGGCTGATCTGGATCAAAATCTTATCAGACCTGGATATTAATTGGATCTGCGAATCGAGATATGGTGAACAGAAAAAAGTTACACACATACGGACATTTTTTTTAATTACTTGTTCGAGCTCCTGGGGTCGAATTATGTTTAAATTTGCGGAAAAAGTATATTTGAAAATTTAGGTAATTACAAAGCTTCATAAAAACGAGTGAACCGCAAATTCTCTCAGATTGCAAACTCGGAACATTTAGCGAGATTCTGGAATTCCTAATCCGAATCTTAGAATTCGATTCGACCCGAGTTCGGTCTCTCTGGACGAAATAGTGCATTGTGCGCCTACGCCTAGGGAGGAACAAGGGTGAAATTGCCTTTACCCATGGTGAACACGACATCTTTTACAACATCTGTATGAAAAAGGGCGTATTTTTTATGTCTGTAAAAGTGGATTGCAAAATAAATAATAAATTCTTATTAAGTTTAGGTTCTCGTAGTTCAAACTCATTCTTACCCTCTGAAGTCATTTAATTTCCTCCCGTAAAAGCTACTTTCCTTCCTGTGTGGGAGGAAATAAAGCAACATCGTCCAATCACAAACTGTGAATAGTCGAACCACGAACTGCACACGTGCCACAGTTATTTATCTCCGATTCGCTGTTAAAAATAGTATTAAATTTAAAATACCAATGTATATAAAAATTAATATCTCAAGCATATGAAATCTCTATTTAGGTACGCGTTTATTAAATTTCATATACATTCATGATCATCGCTCAGATAATTCCATTTTATACAAAATCAAAATAAGATTAGCAGTTATTTTCGATTCTTAATAATAAAACATGGTACCTTCTTACAATTAATCAAAAATAAAATTGGATTTTAAGTCTGAAAGTTCAATTACGTAAATAAATGGCAGACCTAACCTACAATCCACTGTACTCACATTACATTTCTACCATTCAGGGCAAATTTTGGAAAGAGTTCCACATGTACGTTGCACTTTAATCATAAAAAGCAATTCAATCGACGAATTCTATATTATTACTTCAATTGCAAATATTTGATAAGATTTAAAGAAATAAAAGCACTCTGCGTTTTCAAGCACGCTGCTATACCGGCCTTTATATTATATTTAATATAAAGTGTACAGCTATTCATATTTTACTGTATATTAAATTTCAACTCCCGTGTATGCAAATGACTTCACATACATTTGTATTAAATTTAATACCGATTTTTCTAATAGTGTTGCTCTGAAATCAACTGTTTTGCGTCCACTCTACAGGTATAGGAAAGTCGCAATTTCCATGCAGATGTTGAAAAAAGGTACTATCTAAATTCTAAATGACTTTCTATCTACGGTTTATGGTTTCTCGCCCGAGAAGACGGGCCACTGGCTGGGCAAGGGAGTGTTTTCACCTATCCAGGACTCCAGGTTCCAGGGCAACTGCGCCCTAGCAAGAGTTTACGAATCCATCCTCGTATAATGCGCGACTTTCTCGACTGTCCTGCTCGCAGAGGCAGTAATTCTTTGGTAATTAAGAAATCGTTGAGGGGCTAACGAGAAACTTGATAGACAATACTTGAATGAAATTGTGTTGGAGACGGTTAAGCGTAAAATTCGTCGCGGTTCGGGGCCATTCAAGTTATCATGTGTAGCTTCTCTCTTGAATGGTTTTTATCTCAAAAATTAAATGAGCTTGAAATCAAATATGTTCTTTGACTCGTTATTTGATTGAAACCTACGATATTTAAAATTGTTGCAATGATTTGTGAAATAAAGCTTTCATCTCGCAAACATTCGATTGCAATGTACCTGCACTCGATTCAACAACATACAATAATTCGTATTTCCTCCTGGTCTTTTAGAATTATATTATTTTACTTACCAGGCTTTGGAAATGAATGGAACATTTAAATTTCTCATCCGCAAAAATACGATTATTATCTAACAGGTACAAACTACTATTAAATTGTATATGTATCTTGTAGATATAAATACTCAATTCCACCAGTTGAACAGTAATCAACTCACTGCTTTATTACTTTTTGTATTTTTTGTTCATTGCCACATTTCATCTACTTTATAACATTTTCTAAGCATGCTTTCGACTCCTTGATATAAGAAGAAGCAGCTTACCCCACATTACAGGCTTCTTCTATATCTACTTTCGAGGTCTTATCTGAGAGACCTAATATCGACTTATGCGCTGGTTCGTAATAAGCGAGAAAATTACGAACGTGACAAGTGTAAGTCGAGGCGAACAGCAAAAACTTACTTCTGCCATTAGGCAACATAGACTAAGAGAGAGGATACAAGAGGCAAACAGAAAAGACTCGCTTCAGTAAGTCGTGGAATAGCTTCTCAGAAGTTAAACGAATCAAGCAGAAAGCAAGGCATTGCTCACATCGCAAGCCTAGAAAGAACACGAGACAACCCCTGTAAATGGCTCGAGTATCTCGTACAAGCGTCGCAATCGCAACCGTTGACTTCCGCACAAAACAAAGGCACATGACTTTCCTGCAATATCAATATATAGAGCTCAGAGAAAATAAAACTGCTTATCGCTGCAATTTACATAATTATTTTTTTAATGCAACGTGGACCACGATTATGGCATACAAAATAAAATAAATTAACTATAATACTATATAAATATTCAGGTATTTCTTCCTATTCAAACAGCTCCAAATTCTTATATTCAATATGTGGCGGGTTTTACATTAAAATGACCTAACCCTAGAAGTCATATAATTTTGATATGTCACAAACAACTTTGGCATACATTTTTTCCAAGGACTTTACAATAATAATGAAAATGATGTCAGATATAGTAGGAAAAACGTCATAACATTTGGACACTTTCAAATTTGATATTTTTTAATCTTAAGACAAATACTACAAACTTAAAAATCTTAAACGGTGACATATACAGTTTCTTCATAATTTAAAATGTTTTGAATTTTACAATTTCCAATTCTAAATTATAAATCGAGTAAAATTTCAGGTTATATAGCACAAGTTTGAATTGATATTGCAAGCCTTAGAAATTACATTATTAAAAATAAAACATTTTTAATAATCTGAAATTTGAACGATTGAAAATCAAAAACATGCCCAATTCAAACGCCTTCAAAATTCTCAAAATTTTAAATGCGATAGAACCAGTCCTTAACATCAAAATTTAATTGCCTTAGTTTACTCCAAACATAAATACTAGAATTCCATCTTTGTTACATACTTATGGTCTACTCCTAATTCGAATCAAGTCTGTATTCGGAGTGACAAATTGGCTGATTTCAATACTTTGTGTAAAACTATTTTTTTGAATTCTAACCCCGAACATTCGAAAAAATCGTTTTACACAAAAAGTTTTGACATTAACCAATTTTTCACTCCGAATACAGATTAGATTCAAAACAGGAGTAGGCCGTATCTAACAAAGATGTAATTCTACTATTTATGGAGTGAAATGAGACAATTCAGGTTTGAGGTTAGGCATGGTTCCAACGGCATTAATTAAACAAACTAGCATTAAATATTTTTGGTTACAATCTATCTCAGATATCACCGAGCATTAGCAAGAACATTCTGACTCCAAAGGCACACAAATCGCCGCAAATAATTGTTAACTTGAACCATTTTGAAATTAAAGAACCCAAAAATAATGATGCAGAATTTACTTTGAGAAATTTTTAATTGACAATTATATAACCTGGAAAGTTCTTGTAATATTGCTTTCAATAAATTAAAATTAAAATCACATCGAAGTATAGATTCAAAAAGGCATGTGACTGATTAAAAGGCACTTCTAGTACTTCAAAGTTGGAATTTTAGCTCTGAAAACTTTTTGCCTCATTCAAATTCATCGGCACTGACAGATGACAGTGGGCCGTTTGTTTACGGTGCGATTCTCTCGAACGTGATGGCGTGGCACCGGCAAATCGCCCACGCAAATTGCACTTTTTTCAACGCCTCATCAATTCCGCTTTACGCACTCGTTCGTAAGGACTCGCAAAAAAACGCGCACATGAGAATAAAAAGAGAAAATACAAAGTGGGGTTCGTCGCTTACCACTAATTCGTCTCATGGTGTGTCCTCGATTACGCGACTGGAAATCCAACAATCAGCGTCGCCAATAAACACCATGCCACAAGAATGCCAATATCACCTAAGTCGCGCACACGTAAACTGGACACGAGTCCCACACACCATAGCTTTTTCTTCAACTTTTTTCGCTGATCTCGAGGAAGATGTTGAAGGTTATATATAGAGACAACACGATTTGCACAAAGCGGAAGCGCCCCGAATCATTCTTTCGGTAAACAGGTAGCCGGATTCAAGAAAACTTGCCACAAGCACCAACCCGTCAAAAACACTCGTCCACCCGCAACAACTAACCACGCGATGCCCGACGATGCCGCGGTCTCGCGTAGTACTGCCAACTGCCAGTAGTGCCAGCAACCTCCGCCAGAGTGCCGCTCGCTCGTCTCCTCGTCTCGTCCGGCTCGCTACCCGCCCGGGCGGGTCCATTGTGTTGCACGTACGCTCTCCCCACCACCGGCTTTCTCCTCATGCCTTAATTCCCAGTTCTTCTCGAGATGTCCAGCCTTCTCAAACCCACTCAAACCTCAAAGACCGGCAATAAGACCAAACTAGGGCGTTTTATCATTATGTATTTCATTTCTGCATAATCCTCGGAGGACTAAATTTAGAGCCACAACATTTTGGAAAATTTACCATATTTATTACGAAAACAAACAGCCGGAGTCCTGACCGTAAATCATATACTGACTTTTTCATCAAGGTCTAAACTCTAAAGTTATTAGAATTTACGAATCGGAATTGAACACTTATATTCAATTTTGTTCGAGTATTGTATTTCAGCAAATTATGCCAGATTTTAATTTTCTATTTATCCAGCAAATTTGATCATCGAAAAAATTGATTTGTCAGCGTGATTTTTTCTTAAACGCTACTTAAATATGTAGTACGATAATTTAATATTTATTGAATCCACAGTGAATTCTAAAGAATTCCAAAGAATTTAGAGTGAATTTGGAATTCTGATTCTCTAAAAAGCACCTGGCCCTAAAATGTTCTGTGTTCTGTATTAGTACGCATTTGAATTCAAATGCGTACTAATACAGAACTTTGGACTACACTTAAGTGTAGTCCAAAATCCAAAAGTATATGCAGTAGAAAATCAACTTATTTTCTAACAATAAACTAAATTTCCAGTTTTCTAAGCTTACATTTGAAACTGTTAAGAATTTACTTGAATGTATATTTAAAGTATTTATTTAGTCTATACATCATCAAAATATGTATTAGGATAGTTATCAAAAAAGGCATTTAGGCTTATCCTTGTAGTATTTTAAAAATTAAAAAACTTTTAATTACACCCTCAACAAAAAGTCACTATTTAACGTATGATAGAACACATTGTCTACGACATTTCAAAAAGAACGACAGCAAATGTTCCTTAGTTTCTTTTATTTATTTGCCCAAATTTTCAACTCAATATCTCATTTCGTCCAGGCGCGGATCCAGAGAAGGGCTGGGGGGCATCCAATAATTCCCCTTCCGCCTCCAGTCTCAAGGGGGAGCTTAATAATAATTTTAAAGTTATTTCTTCGTTTTGAATTTTTATTATAAATTATATAAATATATTAATCATGAATGTTATAAACATATTTAACAAATTTTAAAATGGGAACCACGTTTTTATATTTACAAGCTGCATCTTGTATCTTATTGGATAATCATTCATCAACAAGTATAAAATATTCATACAATTTACGAAGTGAAGCTTAAACTATAAAAAGATTAATTTTTAACAGCAAAATTTAGGCGTCTATTTCCACTCTGTTCTTGAAAAATTATTTGTTTGGAGTAATCGTTTTACGAATCAACATATGTATTAATTATAAATGCACGCTGTTTTTAATTAGAATTTAAATTATTTTAATATTAAGTCGTTGCAAATGAATAATTGTTCAATTTGTTATTTATACATCAAAATTTGTTTTGAAATCTTCTAAAACATCTTAAAACTATATTTTTTTACTAAAAAATCACTTTAAATTTTCCCAGGAACCTTAAAAAAAAGGTTATTATCTTAAAACCCGAATCGGGTAGTGTCACGCCCACCCTGAAAGGGAAATGGCTTAATGGTATACATACATACATACATACATACATTTTATTTCAAAATCTTCAAAAATCTATATTTTATTCTACATTTTTTGGAATTTTTACTTTTAAATTATTTAAAATTATTTTTGGAACTTCTAAATATCTTTTAAAATGATTCGATTTTTTCCTGAAACTTTTAATAAATTCAGCGAAATAAAAAAATTGTCTTAAAATCTTCCAGATTATTATTTTTATAGTTTTGGAAATCTTTTGAAAGTTTCTTAAATATTCGCTTGAAATTAATTTTTCAAAGTAAAACATCATTTTCAATTTTTCAAGGAAACTTAATAATCTTCGTTATTATTTTGAAACATTTCAGAATGCTTGAAAATCCTCAACATTTTTCGTTTTAAATCTTCAAAAATCTTCATTTCTGACATCTTTTATTCTTAAATATTCTGTTAAAATTAATTGTTCAAAATAAAAACCATAAAAAATTTTCCCAGGAATCTTAAGACAATTTTTGTATTATCTTAAAACCTTTAAAAATCCTTAAAAGCTTCAAAATTTCATTTAAAAATTTCTAAATATCTCCTCAGCTTACTCGAATTTTTTCTAAGTGAATACATTTTTATCTGTTATTTACACATCAAAATTCAACATTTTCACTTGCGAATAAAATTTTTTGAATTAGAACAATTAAAATTAACATTGTAACGTTCAAAGTTTACGTATAGCTCTCCGAAATTTTAACGATTCAAGGCTTTCTGTTTCAAGCAATTCAGTTTCAAATTGGTTAGTTTTGAATATTTTATTTATAATTTATAATTTATAATTTTATAATTTATAATTTTTATAATCATTTCAAATAAACAGTCAAACATTGCTGACTATTAAAAAATTGTTCTTTTTCTTTAATTAAAAATTCTCAAATTGGATTCGTTAAAAATGGTATATTTTAAACTGAAACAACAGATAGTTTATAATGTTTAAATCGGATGTTCACATTTGATTAACTACTAAGGCTTTCGAATTTAAACAGTTCAATTTTTAACGTAAAAATCTGTAAATTGTTTAATTTTAACAGATTCAGAATCCCCCTATAAAATCAATCAATTACATTATTGTTCAATTTCGAATACACGAACTACAGTTCAATTTTAAAAACCATTAATTTATTTATATTTGCATTTGATCAACTTAAAACGTTCTTTGTCAGACAATTTCAATTTTAAAAGCTATTAATATTTTATTGTGTAAGTCTTCAAAGCTGCATTTTAAAATTCTTTTAATTGAAAATGTACCCTTAAAAATGAAAATCGAAAATGGAAAATTTTGATAGTAAAAGATTTTAGAATTACACATTGTAAACTGAATGATTTCGTAATTAAAGCAGTAATCAATTCAACTAAGCATTTACAAAAAAGTTGAAATCAAACTTATTTTAAATTGCATTATATATCTTGTGATATGAAATTTATGATATTTCAAGTTATTGGATAGATTTTTCTTCTAAAAACTTGTACAATCCCCTGTCAAAAAATAAATTCACTATCATTTCCCGGTCTAAAAAAATTCCCGGCCATTTCCCGGTTTCCTAGTCAAGCGGCCACCCTGAATAATTATGATCTTCCAGAATATAATTATGCTTCTCAAACGATAATACGTATGTCGTGCTTGGTAGCTTAACAATTTTTCTCCAAAGAAACAATTAAAATAATATGTAGTTCAATAATTCTGGCATTGAAGTCTTTTAATTAAATTTCTATTCAATACAGTAAACACATTTTAATGTTTTTAAAGATATCAGGGTTGCCACAGACTTTCCATTTTTAATTTCCCTGACTTTTCCCTGACCTTTTTTCAACAATCCCTGACTTTTCGACATACACTGAGAAAAAAAAATTTGGATACAAAGAAATACATTTCTTTGATTGCATTCGTTTGAGCCAAAAAACCGTTTACTTAATTGTACTGAATATTGTTTAAAAGCAACAAACTCGTGTATTGATTCAAAGAAATCATTTCTTTGGGCGCCATTTCTTTGAAGTAAAGAAATATTTCTTGGCTTCAGAATATGAGATAATTAACGCAAGGAATTTATATCTTTAAAACTAAGAACCTAGTTTCCTTGAATCTTGCTTACGCATCCAAAGCAATATTTTTTTAGTTCAATATATTTGAGCCTTTAAAATAAAAAATATTTTATTTGAAATAAGTAACTCATCGAGGCGTGAAATAAATATTATGGTTTCTTTGAATCAAAGAAATATTGACATGAATGAAAGCAATATTTATTAAGTGAAAGCGATATTTCTTTCATATAAGGGGATTGATACTGTTGTTCTAATAGAACGTGTCATTAGTTAAATAAAGTAATTTGTTCACTTGAGTAATAATTTATTCACTTGGAATATATGTTTCTTTTAATAAATAGAGTGAAGCGATTTATGTCCAATAAATATTTCCTTCAAGTGAAGAAATATATTTTTGAAATAACTTCATACACCATTCGTTCGAAAAAATATTTTGGTAAAATTCTTTATTTGCACCGAGTAGTTCAAACATATGCCGCCAGGTGCGCAGAGTTTATAGTCTCACAATAGAAATGGATTCTCCAGTCTTTAAGTTAGCCATACATTTTCACCCTAGACATAATCTAAAATATGTGGTGATTGGTGTTTATCAGTCTTCCTAAGCATTGGTCAGTTGGTCTTGCTTGAAATTCTTTTTGCTACTCTGCGAAAATGAAAGTAAATATATTTTTATAATCATTATAATTGCATTGAATATTTTTTTCAATAAATGGGCCTGCTTAGTTTTTGTACTTTAACTATTCAAAATTTTTAAACAACAGGAAAACTTTTTCTGTTTGAATAAATTGTTCTTTGAATCAATTCATATTTCATCAACTCTGTTACGCCTTATTTTGAAACAACATACCGTATTTTAGAAACAAATAGATATTTATTTCCGTTGAAAAAAATTTCTTCGTTGCAAAGAAATGTTTATTTTACCAAAAAGTACGCTTAATTGAATCAAATAATCATATATTTGGTTAAAAAAAAACTTTTACTCAGTCCGAGTTACATTTATTTGTATTTAATAATTATCTTCTTGAAGTTACACCATACTTCTTTACATAACGGAACTCACCTATTATATCAAATACTTATTCGTTACAGTCAATAACAAATCTATCTCGCTCAACGAATATTTTACAGTGTCAAGTAAGTATTTTTCGGCCTTAAGCATTGCGTTTCTTAGATCCAAAGAAAAAATTTCTTTAATCTGAAGAAATATTTCTTCAGCCATATTCTGCTCTGCCATTTATTTGAATGAAAGAAATTTCCTTTGATTCAAATAAGTTTTTTTCAGTGTACCTACAGCAAACTCTAAACCCAAAAAGAACTTTGACAAAACATAAAATACATAAATAAAATGAAAAATAAAACCGAGATACACAAATTCTTCAGCAAAGATAAAATTAACTCAGATTAAAAACAAAATTCCCTGACCCATTTTCAAAATTCATTGACATTTCACTGATTTCTCTGACCATTTTTTTCCCCTGACTTTTCAAGGATTTCAAGGTCTGTGGCAACCCTGGATATTGATAAATTCCAAAATAGCAAGCTTTCTCCGAAGTTTTTGACTTCTTTTTAAAGGCATTTTTAGATTAAATTTGACAAGTAGACGCTGAGAATTGATGCCTTTCCTAGAACCGTATTCAAGACGGAAATTCGCTTTCCAGTATCGTATATAGTAAACTTCAGTTATCTTATTTGAAAAATTCAATTCTGGGCTTCCGTGCTGGGGGGTTGCTGTGGCCCCACTGGATCCGCGCCTGATTTCGTGTAGACGCAAGTTGTTCCAAAAGAAATGTCGGTAAGGTAGGAATCGGGCAATGTTGACATAGCCGACATGTAACACTGGGGTTCGTGATGCAAAACTAATAATAGGTGGCAGCCCCGAGCAGAGAACTATCCAGGGGGTCCAGAGACAGTGTTGCAACCTAGCCGGATGCCGCCATTTTAAGCCCTGGTTATCTATAGTGTAGTGTATATATATATTAAAAAAAAAAAGTTAAACAACCACCGCAGGGTCCCACTAAGAGCAACTGCCATCCAAAAAATGTCAATAGCCCCCAGTAGCACCGCGGTAAATCACACCGATGGCCACGTCTATATATATATACATATATATCGCCATTCGGTTTCGGGTTTGATTCCTTGGGAATCGAACCGAAGGGCCTATGACAAAGCCACCGAACGCGTCCTCGGGTTGCGGATGGAGGGTCCCTGTACCAAGGGTTTCTGCTGAATATGGTTACAATAATTAATAAGCAGTCGCGGACAATTGTCCAGGGATGGTCCTGAAGGAATAACCCCTAAGCGGAGGCGTAACAACCGTGCCGAAAGCTGAATGGCACCTGGGTGAGGTGTCTCTAAACGGCGACCCTGGGATGCCGGGCGACCTCTCAGAGTATGCAGCCTTATCCTACCATGCGGGGCTCTACAAAGATGGATGAACCCTTTCCCTAGCTACTCGTGGGAACAACAGTGACAACACCAAACATAGTTGTAGTAAGTGCGGTTCAAAACAATTGAACGCGCAGGGCTTCCGACAATGGGTCAGACAACAATGCCGACTACCCTAGATTTGGGGGAGCCAATCAAGACGGAGTCAGTGCGATTGACGCGCAGAATCTCATTACTTTTAAGTGGACGGATCGACTCAGGGACGACCTGCTGGAGTGCTATGATACTAGTAAGGCCCCTTAACGAAAAGGTTACATGGCGCGACTGCATACTCTGTGGTGCGAGAAACACCCAGAGCTCTCGCATTTTTCGCAAAAACGTCTGCGAAAGCGTGCCGAGGAACTCCGGAAAACAGGGTATATAAGCGGAGCACCTACTCAACCGCAGCCAGAACAAGCCGGCAATAGAGAAAGGGAGGCGACACTGAGACAAACCGCGAGCAGGCATCCAATAGAGGAAGAGCGATGCTTCAGGACCCGGAGAAACATCAAAATTCAGGTTTCTCTCAAGCCCAAAGATCTGGCTGAACTGGATGACGAGCTTCGTGGAGATTTTTCCAAAGAATCCGACCTCTGGATTATCAATTGTAGTGTGTATGATACAGTGAGAGCTTTGGTAGATGCAAACCGTAAAACAAAACCAACGGTTGATCATAAGACCAAAAGACTAATGCATCAACTCAGCACAAAGATAGGCTGGGCAAGGTAGTACGCGTCCCGCATTCAGTGTGTGTGATTGACTACATAACATCTGGCAGGACTTTCACTGCCAAGGTTTGACAGTATATTGGCAGCATATTGGCAGCATATTGTTGACAGAATACGAGTACTATCTAACGCTAGGAGAAGTCTAGAGCGGAGAGAGAGGTGGGTCAGAGAAAATCAACAGTATTTGTCTGACTCATCTCGACTCTTCCAAGACCCTCCAGTTACTGTCGCCCACCCGCCCACACCAGAGGAGGTCGAGGCATTTTGGAGAGAAGTCTACGAAGTCCAGCATCCACTGAAAGAAAACTCAAAGAACATAAATAGCTTTAAGGAGCTGTGCAGTGCCCTCATAACACCTGAGGAGGAATGCCCACCTATCACCACCGAGGGGGTGAAAAACGTATTACATAAGAGGCATGAAGAACTATTCCGCTCCGGGACCAGATGGTATCAAGACCTTCTGGTGGAAAAAGTTTCCTTCAACCCACCAGCATCTGGCCCGCATTTTCACCTCATATCTGAAGTCGGAAGAGCCTATTCCGGAGTGGTTCGTGGAAGGGCGCACAGTGCTGCTGCCGAAGACGAGCAACTTAGCTGACTCTGAGAAATACAGGCCTAAATGATAGAATTGTTCGGACAATTGGACCTATGTGGCGAGAGATGTACGAACAACGCGGCTCAAAGAAAGGCGTAGCAGGATGTCGGGAGAACCTGCTCATCGATAGATCCCAGATAACAATCGTGCGTCGCACTTTACTCGCACGCGGTGAGTCTCACGTCGTGCGAGCACAAATGCTGCGTTCTCAACACACCGTGCGTGATAGGAGTCGAAAAGTGCTCGCATACGTGCGAGCATGAAATGCGAGTACAATGAGAGCACAATGCATGCATGAATCGCTACAATTTTTCATTAACAAATTAACAGTATAAATAAACAAAAAAAAATTTTTTTATTTGGTAAAGTTGTTGATATTAATAATGTATAGGATAGGACCTGTATGGCGAGAGATGTACGAACAACGTGGCTCAATGAAAGGCGTAGCAGGATGTCGGGAGAACCTGCTCATCGATAGATGTGTCTGTAAAGACGCAGCATCCTATCAGCGTTACCTATCGATGGCCTGGATTGATTACCGGGAAGCTTTCGATTCAACCTCCCATAGACTAATCATCGGTCTGTTGGAAAGCTTAAAGGTTCATCCATACATCGTGAGGTGCATAGAGAGATTAATGTCGCTTTGGAAAACCAGATTTACTATCTCATCTGGGAAACATCGTGTGATCACTAACAGTGTCACCTTTCAGAGAGGTGTGTTTCAGGGCGTCACCATGAGCCCTCTCCTCTTTTGCCTCACATCATTACCACTATCTCTCGCACTTCGCCATTCCGAAGGGTACCTCTGGGGCAAACCTGGAAATCGAAAGCATAAGGTCACTCATGTATTTTACATGGATGATCTTAAGATCTATGCTAAAAATAAAGAGAAACTACATCTATCTCTAGACATTGTCAAGGAGTACACTCAAGAGATTGGAATGGAGTTCGGGTTAGAGAAATGCGCCAAGGTTTGTTTGAAGAAAGGAAAACTTAATGACATCCCCGAAGACCCTGAGCTCGTCGTCAGAAGCGCTATACGACACCTTGGCGCCGGAGAGACCTATACATACCTGGGCGTGCCACAGAGACGCATTCAGGACGTGAGATCTATAAAGGATACTCTCGCCGATGCAGATGCAAACGTCTCATCCGACGGATATGGCCTTCCGAACTGTCTGCGAGGAACAAAGTATCTGCGACGAACATGCTTGCCGTCCCAGTAGTACTCTATTCATTTGAAGTGGTTCCATGGACGAAGGACGAGCTTAAGACCCTTGATATCACCACACGTAAGATCATGCATATGCATAAAAGCTTGCATATCAATTCGTCAGTTCCGCGATTATGCATTTCACGCCGTCAAGGCGGACGCGGACTTCTGAATCTCCAGTGTCTTCATAACCGAATTATTCTAAGTACAGCTTACAACGTTGCGAATGGCAGAGATCCTCTCCTAAAAATGGTCAGGAACCACGAGATTATTGGCGAAGGAGCGTTCCTTTACAAAGCAGCGGAGCAAGCGGCCGAGACCCTTGGCCTGAATTTTAACATCAGAAGTGAGGAAAGTGCATTACTTCATCTCGATGCTTCACTTCTAAAAGCCAAAGTGAAGAAATCAGATGTTGAAAATTTTGACCAAGAGCTACTCGACAAGAAAATACAAAAGCATGCACCTTAAGTCTTCTGTTCCGCGACTTTACATCTCACGCCGTCAAGGTGGTCGCGGAATACTGAATCTTGAATGTCTTGACAACAGGATTATTCTGGGTACAGCACATATAGTCGCAAATGGACAAGACCCTCTTCTTAAAATGGTCAGGAAACACGAAGAAGTGGGCAAAGGGGCGTTTCTGTACAAAGCAGCGGAGGAGGCTGCTGAAACACTCGGCCTTGACTTCAATATTAGGGGTGAGCAAAATGCATCAAATCTTATCCATCTTGAATACTCACTCCTGGAGGCCCGGATTAAGAAAGCACAGGAGAAAAACTTCAGCGAACAGCTCCTCGACAAGAGGATGCACGGCATCTTCCACATAAATATGGAAGATCAGTTGATGTCGTATAAGCTAACGTTTGCTTTCCCTAAATCACCTGAATTGAAGTCAGGCACGGAGGTTTTTATTTTGACATGTCAAGACGGTGTCATTTCCACTCTAGCATACCGTCGCCACATTTTGAGCCAAGACATTCCCGATGATAGCTGCAGAGCCTGTCATGCATACCCCGAGCATCTAGGACACATACTATCTAGTTGTCCAACTCATGCGGGAATGACCTACATCCGAAGGCACAAAACGGCACTAAGAGTGCTTTATTACCATCTCTGTCACTCTTACGGTATTAGCCCAAATACCTATCCGCTAAACGCTGCTAGAGAAATAGAGTCAATTGTCGAAAATGAGAAGTGCCGCATATACTGGAACTTTATATTGTCGACAATTGTTTCCGTTGCGCACTCGAGGCCTGACATAGTTCTCCTTGACTTCGAGAAACGAACCATGTTCGTTATCGAATTTTCGGCACCAGCTGACAAAAACGTCATAGCCAAGGAGAAGGAAAAGAGGGAGAGGTATAAAGACCTTATAAGGGAGTTGCGACGGTTATACCCGGAATATTCTGTTGAGCTAATCGTCTTGAACATCGGCGATCTTGGAGGTGCCAAGGTTTCACTGGTTAATAGCTTGAAAAGCATCCCTGCTTGTCAACAAAATGCTGAGACACTTGCGGGGAAAATGCAGAAGGCGGTCGTCCTTGGGTCGCTCCGTGTCCTCAGGGTACACGAGACTTTTGCCGGATCATCGTATTGAATTCGTCGCAGACTGTGACCACCTATCTCACGGTCGTGAGACGTGGTTAGACCTGAAATTTTACCGCGATTTCGCTGGGAGCGGGTGCTATTTTTCAGATTAGCACCCGCTCCTGGAAAAATCCTGCGGTTGTCCTTATAACAAACTTCTAACTATATATGTATAATTTTAAAAAAGAGTTAAACAACCACCGCAGGGTTCCACTGAGAGCGACTGCCATCTAAAAAAAAAATGTTCATAGCCCCCAGTAGAACCGCGGTATGTGATTACTTATAATTAAATATATGAGGGTAAATAAACTTTAAATATATGTTTATTGCTTATATACGAAGATAATTTATACTTTTGGTGAACATTATACATAGAAGGAGATATATGGTGAACTATGGTAAACCTAACGTCACTTTACAAGTGACAGCCAGAAAAGGATTTATGAACCTTCATTTACGAGTGCTGTATGATAAATATTAATAAAAAAGTTTGAAAAATGTATATTGTGATCATTTTGATGTTTACAAGGTATAAATGGCACTTTATAATTATTCACAAAATACCTTTTATTGACATTCGTATCTCATTGACAGAGGGTCTAGTACTCCGATCAGTGCTGCCACCTACGCCTAGTTTTTCATCATGGATTTCTTTATCCGCCGCTTGGGAACGTTCCAGGAACGTTCCACTGGAATGTTCTGAACATGAATTAACGTTATTGTTATTATTATCAATAAATATCGCGTTAACCTCGTTTAACTCGATGTCAGTTTATGATACGGATATCATATTATAGTGTAGTATATGCGGTACTCAAAACTCAAAAATAACATCCATTCTTACATATCTCTTACGGTTTACGAGATAATTGTTGTTAAAAATAACAATAATGGAAGGTTCCCTTCAGGTCCCAGTGGAACGTTCCCAAGGGGCGGACATTTTACACGTTCCGGGAACGTTCCGAAAGTTGCCGCGGAATGTTCCGTGCTATTAGGGGTTATCTCGCTATTCTGTGCCGACCGATTTATTTCCAGTTTCACGCTTGCCTACTTCTGTCTACCCCCCTCCCACCCTGAGCATGAAGAAGCGTCCAATTCTGTGTCGACACGAAGCCGGCACAGAATGGCGAGACGAGTGCATATAAACAAACGTCCTGTAAAGGAATTGATATTGCGAGTGCATGTAGGTTTGTGTGTATCATGAATGACGAGGTCCTTCTCTAACTGATAAGGAGCTGGTATTATGATCGATTGTGAAGGATATACAATATATTTTTAATTGTTATTTTATAAATTATACGTCGCAATACCATCCGAGCCCCCATCCTTGACATTACAATCCTGTATATAGTGGTTTAAAGGCAAGACGAAATAATCTTCTCTCTTAATTTTCCTTCAATTATATTGCCAGTGTTGCGATGTGACGCCAATAAAAGTCTATAATTATTGGTCATTTGTTTATACAATTTGCTTAAAAGATTAACAAAAAGTACTTAAGAACCCATTTTGATTTGCGATTACACTAAATATCATTCGGAATATAATTTAAGGACAATTCAGAAAAAAAATTATTTTCATTTGCCTCTAAATATCCACGTTGGTAAGTTATTCACATAATTTTGCGCATTTATGCCGGCAGATAAGATAACCAATTATGCATTTCGTGCCACAAACGGAGGCATTTTTGTAAAATGTATTTGGCACTACTTTAAAAAGTTATTGAAGTGTACTTATATTGATCAACTACACAAGAACTCCAATATAAGGCCAACTGATTTAGTTCCTCCTAGAACTGCTGGCCCACGCCGTTTCTCAGCGCACAAGCAGTGTCAACAATGCGTCGCCACCACGCACCATTCGTCCAATGGCGAATTTAGTGCCACGGCCACTGCAAAGGCAACCCCCGCAACTGGCCTTATATTGGAGTTCTTGTGTAACTAAATCAATGTCAGGAAACTGAAATAAGGCAATAATTATTTTAAAAATTCATCATTTATGTGAAAAAAATCTTGAGTCAAATTTTCGTGAAAAACTTAAAAAGAGAAGAAATTTTAAATGAAACAGCTGAAAATATTCCTACAGCTTTTTTGGAATATTTTTTTAATATATTACTATTTAAAAAATCTTTTCGCTGCATATTCTTATTTTTTATTTTAATGTATTTTTTTTCGTATCTTGCATATTTTTACCGGCAAATGGAATTTTTTATTTTTCATCTTACACCCACTGTGCTGTACGGTAGCGAGACCTGGACCTACCGAAAAGAGGATAAGAGTAAAATTAACACGATTGGTATGAAAGTCCTGCGCAATATGTATGGTAAAGCGCTAATGAGAGAATCCTCAAAGAATGTGGTGTAGAAGAGATACTGGTTGATAAGTGTTAAAGAAATTCGTTGAGTTGGTTTGGGCATGTTGAGAAAATCAAAGATGAACGACTAACGAAACAAGTATATCGAGGTGAAGACAATGGCAGCGTACGCAGATGCAGAACGAGTAAAGAATGGTTAGAATGTGTGAATGAGACCCTAATTCGAAGAGATATAAATAATCATAGGAACAGGAGAGCTTGCATGAGGAAATGCATGGACGTATAGTTAACAATGGCATTCGTAACTTGTTATAGTTATAATTATTGTTAAGCCAGGACAGAAAAGTGTGGCGACAAATAATTTGTAATAAATGCATGATGCAGAGTCTCAGTGGAGTGAATGACGCCCGAAACTAAAGACCTTGGATACTAATGGGCCCAAGTGGAAAGCTTTACATGTGATTTAATCACTTTTCTCATATGAACTCCCTGATCCCCAACTAGAACCAAGTGAGTCACGCTTACCCCAAAAGGGATATGGCTTAATGGTATAATAATAATAATAAACCAACAAATTGCTCTCCAATATCCGATCCGGTATTCTTCGGATCGGGCCTCTAGTTGGCCCGCCCAAAAATAATTTGCTCGGATCGGTACGGATCTGCCATCACTATTGATAACACTGCCAGTACGTCGTCAAATTTAAGATTTCGGAGATAATTGAGGCAGCCTGACAAGAAAAGAAAGAAGCGTACAAGAGAACGTTGAACATCACAGGTTTTAGCGATGAGGAGAGAAATTGACTTGAAAATTATTACAGACACAAAAAGAGGAAAGTTAAACGACTAGTCAAGGAAAGTAAAGATAAAATCAGAACAGAAGAATAGAAGAAAATACAAAATGACTTTGAAGGAACCATGAAACTATTATTTACAGAGATGAAGGAAAGTAAAAGTACAGAGTTTGTCAGCATGAGAAACAGCAAAGGTGAAATGCTATATGATACGGACGGGATAGTAGACGCTTTAAAAGACTATTTTAAAGAATTATTAGGAGGTGAAGATATAGGGCAACAGAACTGCGACATAGAACATAATGCATGTGAAAACCCAATTGAAAAAGTCTGTGTCACTGAGGTTAGCTATATAATTAAGAACTTAAAAAACGGTAAGGCTGCTGGTGTGCCAACGGCGATACCACGCTGAAAACACCAGTTCTCGTAAGATCACTGAAGTTAAGCATTGTTGGGCGCGGTTAGTACTTGGATGGGTGACCGTTCAGGAATACTGCATGCTGTTGGCCCGCCGTGGGTGTGGTGGGCCCCCATTGGTAGTAAATATCCACCTAGACACAATACCCGAATCGGGTAGTGAGGCAATGAACTTTCGAGTTCGAACTGCTAATCAATGTATGTATGTAAGGCTGCTGGTGTAGGCAGTATTAGCGCTGAAATGCTTAAATGCGGTGGCGAGTACATACCTCACAGGTTGTGCGAATTGATAAATGTATGTATCGACACGGCAGAAGTCCCTAACGATTGGAGAAAAGCGATTATCGTACCAATATACAAAAGAAAGGGAGATAAAAGCAACTGCAAAAATAACAGAGGTATCAGCTTATTAAGTACCGGAAGTAAAATATACTCAAAAATGCTTATTCGTAGGGTAATGAAAATTATAGAAGAAAAGATATAGGAAGTCCAAAGTGGATTTATGCCAGGAAGATCATGTACAGATCAAATATTTTGCTTAACACAGATCACAGAAAAAAGCTTGAGAGTAGGAAAGAAAGTGTTCTGTGCATTTGTTGATCTAGAAAAAGCATTTGACAAGGTAAATAGAAGTAAACTTCGGGAAGTCCTCAAAGAGTACGGAGTCAATGGATGGCTCCTACAAGCAATAAAAACAATATATACAGGTAGTAAAGCGAGTGTAAGGGTTAATGGGAAACTGAGTGTCTGGTTCGATATTATGCAAGGCGTGTAACAAGGATGCGTTATGTCATCATGGCTATTTATCATATTTATGGATACGTGTCTAAGAATGGCCCTCTTCGACGAAGAAGGTGTAGATCTCGAAACAGTGAAGGTACGTGGGTTAGCTTTTGCAGATGACAAGATTGTTATGGCAGAATCAATCAAGGACTTGCAAAGAATGTTGAATAAACTTAATACAAGCATGAAGAACATGGGAATCAAAATTAACGTAAATAAAACAAAAATCATGGTGTTTGAAGTAAAAAGTCAGAAAACAATGTGCAACATTGTCCTAAATGATGAGAGATTAGAACAAGTTGACAAGTACGTATATCTGGGTAGCCTATTCACTAGCGACGGAAAAATAGATGGGGAGTTAGATAGGCGTATAAATGAGGGTAAGAAGGTTATCGGTAGAGCAGGGTCCATTCTCAGAAATAAAAACATATCCAAAAAAACCAAAAATGGCCATAAATAATTCTATATTTGTACCGACTGTACTATACAATAGCGAGACATGGACCTGCCAAGAAAAGGACCAGAGTAAAATTAACGCGATTGGCATGAAATCTCTGCATACAATATGCGGGAAAACACTGATGGACAAAGTCCGAAACGAAATAATCCCCAAAGAATGTGGTGCAAAAGAGACAATAGTTGACACATGGGAAAGAAATCAGTTAAGATGGTTGGGACATGTTGAAAGAATGAAAGATGAACGACTGACAAAACAAGTGTATAAAGGTAAAGTAAATGGCAGAATGCCCAGATGTAGATCGCCGAAAGAATGGTTAGATCTGTGAATGAGAAATTAATCCGAAGAGACATAAGAAGCCATAGAAACACGAGAGCTGGCATGAAAAAATGCACGGACGCGAAGGAAGCTAGAGTAGTATGCCAGGACAGAAAAGTGTGGCACCAAATAGTTTGTAAACAGAGTGACAATAGAGTGAATGACGCCTGAAACAAAGACCTTGGATACTAATGGGCCCAAGTGGGGAACTACACTTAACAATTTTGTGAGGATCTTCACTTGGAGTGATCGCTAGAGATTGATCAGCAACCTGGGTCGGAGCAGTGTTGCGGAACAAACGTGTCATTTGAATAAATAACACGAGAATTCTAGATCACTCTCAAAAATCTATAACCCCTACCCCACATTACTCCCTTCCTCACCGAGCAAGCCACGCCTACCCCGAAAGGGAAGTGGCTTAATGGTATAATAATAATCATAATAATAATAAAAGAGCAAAAGGCGCAGGGATGTGGCGACCCCATCGCCCGAGAGCTCCGGCTCTTGCAGTCAGCCACGTTGCTTTGGGCTAACTCACCAATGCAATGAATTATGCGGTTACGACACCAGTATCGCGCAGTGCCACCCACAATAGGCCTCTCTCGGATGGAGGCCATGGTTCAGTTGGGAGTGGCAATAGGACCGAACCGAGGCGACGACCAGGCAATGGCCCCGGACAAACGCGAGAACATCGCTTTAAGTGGTCGGACCAACTCAGGAGGGACATTCTTACGTATTGGCAAAGAAGATTAGCCAACTCAACAAGATTCCGGCTTTCCAGCGTCAGGCTCATTCCATCGCGAACCGGATGCAAAAGGCTGTTCTTCTTGGATCACTTCATCTGGTCCGTCAACAGTGTTCCTCATAACATTCTACAAAGATTGGTAGCTCTAAAACAGTATCCAGAGGTGAAACCTTCATATCCAACTGTCCCGTCGGCCGCCCAAGATCATCCGCGGCTTGAGACCTGACTCCAAGGAACAGTGTTGCCCGATGTTATCTCGCGTAAATTTCCCGCTCTTGCTTACCTTCTAGGACAGAAGGAGCAGAAGCGGATGACGTACACGTTCCAGTTGCGTCGGGATTGGTTGCTTTAAGGAACCATGATCGTAGCTTCCGGAGCCTACAACTTCTCACATTAAAAAGAGCTCCGGCTCTTGCAGTCAGCCACGTTGCATTGGGCTAACTCTCCAATGTAACGAATTATGCGGTTATGTCACCAGTATCGCGCAGTGCCACCCACAATAAGCCTCTCTCGGATAGAGGGCATGGTTCAGTTGGGAGTGGCAATAGGACCGAACCGCGGCGACGACCAGGCAATGGCCCCGGACAAACGCGAGAACAGCGACTTAAATGGTCGGAACAACTTAGGAGGGACATCCTTACCTATTGGCAAAGAAGTTCACCGGCTCAGTATTTAAGAGATCAGGTATCCTTTTTGCGGAAAAACGGATATGAAGCTCTTTATCAACAAGAAGAAGAGCAACATCCTCCATCGAACATTCCACCCGTTCCAGCAAGACCACCTTTGCAGATAGCCGATAATGTCAACATGAGAAGTAGGAGATCTATCCACCAAAAAGTCTTTCTCAGGATGGACAAATTAGCTGAAGCTAATACTGCTCTCCCTGATTTGCTCCCCGAAGATGTTAATCTCTGGAATCTGAACTGTGTTGTTTACGAGAAGGCGTTCTCCCTGCTTAGCGACAGTAGAAGTAACGATACTTCAGTACGTCTGAGTAAGACTCGCGAGCGTATTGCACAGCTTCAATTCAAAATTAAAACGGCGAGACGGCATGCATCAAATATTCAGTGCGTGATTAGCTACATAACATTAAATAAAAAATTCACTCAAAAAGTTAGGGCACTTGCTCGAACCTTGAGGAAAGCAAATCACACGCTGAACAAGTGTAAACTGTTGACCATCAAGCAGCACTGGACGCAAAAAATAAGATCTCTTTCAACAGCGAAACAGCGCCTTGAACGGCGAGTAAAGTGGATTCAGGAAAATTCCACCTTTTCTACTCATCCTTCCCGTCTGTTCAATAAAACGTCACGTGCCGTTAAAAATCCGCCTAGTCGAGAAGAGATTCAAGTCTTCTGGGAACAAGTATATGGAGATACTTATCAGCTAAATGAAGACGCTTCAGATATATCACTCTTTCGTAACTTTTGCCAAAGGCAAAGGTTACAAGGTCCAGAGGAAGAGTGTCCACTAATTACTGCTGAAGAAGTGAAGAAAGTTATCGCTAGAACTAAGAACTTTTCAGCGCCAGGGCTGAAAGGTTATTTTCCTAAAGGGAAAACAACCCGTCCCGCAGTGGCTAGTGGAAGCACGCACGGTATTGATCCCTAAGCTTGTTTAAACACCAGCTACAAGCTATTCACTGGCATCCTCAAAGAGAGGATATTAACATCTATCGAGCCGGTATGGAGTGCAATAGTTGAACAACGTGGATGCAAGAGAGGGCTGGCAGGTGGCAGGGAGAACCTGTTAATAGACAGGTCTATTACCCAGGACTCGATCAGGTATCGATTCAGTCTGTCCATGGCTTGGATTGACTACCGTAAGACATTTGATAACACGAACCATGAGCTACTTATTAAGCTCCTTCAGTGCCTGGAGGTGCATCCAAAAATTGTGAGATGCATAAAAGAGCTTATGAGCTTATGGCAGACAAGATTTGTCATAACATCTGACAAAAGACAAGTGGCTACAAGCTATATCACATATAAGAGGGATGTCTTCCAAGGAGACTCTCTAAGTCCGATACTTTTCTGCATCTCCCTCTTGCCTCTATCTATTGTGCTCCGAGGCAAAAGCTCTGGATACCTATGTGGTCCACCGAACAGAAGAGAATATACGGTCAACCACCTTTTATACATGGACGACCTTAAACTCTTTGCTTCCTCGAAAAAGGACCTTAACATCCTTGTGGAGGCGGTAAATAGGTACTTTGAAGCGATTGGCATGAGCTTCGGACTGGAAAAGTGTGCCTGCGTCCACATACATCAAGAAAGACTAGAAGCTACATCATCGCGTGACGATCAGGATGTTTAACTCATAGGCGGAAATACCATTCAACATCTTGGTATTGGGGAAACATATACATATCTTGGAATACCGCAAGCGGAAACCCAAAATGTGCGTGTGTTAAAAACGGCCCTTGGAAAAACGTATCGCCAAATTCTCAGAAAAATGTGGGCTTCCGAATTATCTGGAAAGAATAAGATCCAGGCGACCAATATGCTGGCCGTTCCGATACTGCTCTACACGTTTGGTGCAGTAAAATGGAACGTCTATGAGTTGAAGCAACTTGACCAAAGCAGACGCAAGATGATGACGATCCATCGAAGTCATCATCCTAGATCTTCCGTACCTCGAATATACCTCCCTCGAGATAAAGGGGGTAGAGGCTTGCTAAGCTTAGAGTGCCTTCATCGAGGAACGGTTCTGGCTACAGCCTGCTCAGTTCTGAATAGTACAGATTCCCTTATGCGATTCGTACATCAACAGGAAGTCGTCAATGCTGCGGCGTTTCTATACCGTGCCGCAGATAGGGCCACAGAGGAGCTTGGCCCCCCATTTGATTCCAGCGACACTACACATGGCCTAGCAACACTAACACCTTTAGTACTCAAAAGTCGTGTACAGGAAGCAGAACATACGCTTCTACTAAGAGAACATGCTGACAAGCCCCTTCATGGTAAATTCTACGGCATTATACGTAGAGAAGAACTCTCGATGGGTCTGTCCAACATGTTTCTCAAGTCTGCTGGATTAAAATCGGAGACTGAGGAATTTATTTTTTCCTGTCAAGACGGCGCTATAGACACCTTAGTTTACCGCGAGCGTATAATGAATGTACCTGTAGGCGATACCAACTGCCGAGCGTGCAAGCAAGAGCCAGAAACACTTGGACATGTTCTCAGTGGATGGTCAAAATAGGCATGATACGGGTACATAGAGAGACAGAATGCGGCTCTAAAAGTGTTATATTACCATCTTCGGCACTTATATGGTGTTGATCTATTGCCCGTCTTGCCATACGCCCAGGGGGAGCTCGAGTCCGTTGTGGAGAATCATCAGTGTAAGATCTACTGGAATTTCTCATTCTGCACCACTCAACGTTTTCAGTGCTACGAAGCCTGATAGTGTCCTCCAAGATCTGAAGAACAAGATCATTTACGTGATTGATTTCTCGGCACCAGCCGATGTTAATATCACGGCAAAGGAGGAAGAAAAACGGGCGAAATATCAAGCACTTCTTTTCGAGCTGAGCAGGCTGTACCAAGGCTACAAAGTCCATCTTGTAGTTCTCATAATCGTCTGTCTTGGAGGTATGAAAGCTTTATTTATTAGCCAACTCAACAAGATTCCGGCTTGCCAGCGTCAGGCTCATTCCATCGCGAACCGGATGCAAAAGGCTGTTCTTCTGGGATCACTTCATCTGGTCCGTCAACACTGTTCCTCAAAACATTCTACAAAGGTTGGTAGCTCTGTCTCGTCTGCCGCGTAAGGTCATTCGAGTTATATCGCACTTCCACCTGCACAGTAGAGTTATTGGGCATTATTGGTTGGGCACCAGAGCTATATCGCACTTCCGGCTACGCAGTAGTCTTATGTGGCATACTTAGTTGCACACTAGAATTATATCGCACTTCCGGCTGCGCAATAGCCTTATGGGGCATTGGTGGTTGTGCAATAGAGTTATATCGCATTTCCGGCTGCGCAGTAGAGTTATGGGGCATTAGGGGTTGCGCACCAGAACTATATCGTATGAATTCCGTAAATTTCATGCATTCCGCGAATTTCGTGAATTCCAAGAATTCCATGAATTCCGTGAATTCCACGAATTTAGTGAATTTCATGAATTCTGTGAATTCCATGAATTTCGTGAATTCCATGAATTCGTGGAAGATCCGAATACCCATTTGTATGCAAATTTCCTGATCGGATTTGACATGGGTAAACACGCCCGGAAAATTTTGTGCCGGATCAATTGAAACCCAAATCGAAACATATCGGTCCGGTCTCAGGAAGATCCTCCTACAGGTTTCGGGGGGGGGCGCGGGAGGTGCTACCACAAATCTGTTTGGAAACATAGCTAAAAAAAGGTCATCAAAAAATCATTCAAATGTAAGTCTGGGTTTTCAGGGCGTTGGCAAATGGGCCCTCCAGTATGAATGTTGCAACCCTATAAACGGGCTCTCCAGGATGAATGTTGCATTCCTATAAGGCTCTGCAGTGTGATTGTCGGATCCCTATAGACGGGCTCTCCAGTGTGTATATTCGCGAATTATGACGAATGCGCAAGCAGAATATACAGTTTCAAAACAACGACTGACACCAACGAATCTACTAATCACTTGCCGCGTTTCGCGACCGTGTTTAGTAGTGAAGTACCAGGTCATGAGTAACTGTGGGTAGAAGGTGGGCCAACATAATAATAATATATAAAATAATAATAAAGAGCCTCGGTGGCTCAGTTGGTTAGGCGCTCGGACTTCACGTTAGAGGTCCGGGGTTCGATCTCTGAGCCGGTACCTCTGGAAATTTTCCTTTGTACCTTTACCGAGGTTCTGGTGGTCCGGATCCCACCTTAAGCTGTAGGTCCCCCACCATGCACTTGGCTGCAACCCAGTCCGTGAATGGTGGGGTAAAAACCAGGCTTTGCACAATATGTCAAATTAGGCACACTGCTCTTATCATATCACTTGATTGCATTACAAAAATGCGTCCGTGACTGATGATATATACCGGGACAGCCCCGTGCAAACTATTAAAAAAAAACCCAACTCTAACAAAAAATGTTTTCGACATATTGGGCTGTAACCATCTTAAGCCTGAGACAATTATGTTAATAATAATAATAGTGGCAGTTGATGGTGATAATAGATGGTAGCTCTAAGAAAGCATCCAGAGGCGACTGTTGTCACCTACAACGCTCGCGGACTTTGTGTAAGGATAACAGCGGTAAAACGCGAACTCCAAACTACACCAATGCTCCTAATTTTGCAACTACAACATTATCGCAAAAGATTCCAAACATAGCATTAAATTAACTTATAACATTCTCATCTCATCAGTCACTTGACTTAGTCCGTGGCTGATGATAAAAAACCGGGTTCATCTGAGAACAACTTAAAATGAAAATAATAACACGCGGATGCTTCCCATCTTCAAAACGTTTTCCGAGCGTCCATACAGGCAGATTTGCAATTGAAAAATGCCTATCTTTTTCGTGGATTTCTCATCGAGAAATTCAGTTAGAAAGAGTTGTAAAAAACCGTTGAAAAGCTTATTAAATTTCCCGTGCATTGAGCGCTATTTGAAATATTTTTGATAAATAGGGACGATCTATTCTCCGTTTTTGACCAATTTACCGTTTTTTACCGATTTTCAACTTCCACCTTCTGCATGCTTCAGGAAAGTGAATGGAAAAATTGAAATTTGCTAAATTGAAGCCTAAACTCTCAGCTTCACAATGAGACCAAGAAAATATTGAAATATTTACTGGTTTTTGAATTATCATGAAAAATGTGTTAGCATGCCCAAGACGAGAATCGGTTCGTCAAGCTGCAGTCGAACATATATCTTCTGTTAACATTAGACGACAGACTGCTATCACCACTCGACCGACCGATTTTCGTCTTGGGCGGGCTTCCACCGAAGCTTCCACATTTTTCATGAAAAATTCGAGAACCAGTAAATATTTCATTATGCATTAGGCCTTATTTTAAAAAGTAGATTTTAAAAACTCATTTAGAAAAGTTTCAATTTTTTCCATTCACTTTCCTGAAGCATGCAGAAGGTGGAAGTTGAAAATCGAAAATTGGTCCAAAACGGAAAGTAGGTCGGACTTTCTCATATGCTATATCGGCCCCTATTTACCAAAAATACCGCATAGTTTTTGTTTTAATCGTAAAAGATAACAATAAAAATGAACAAATTAAATTTTTGGAAGAACGACGCAAGGTAAAACAAAATGCTTAAAAGCAAAATTGTTCGCCTAAATTAGTTCTAAAAATTTGCTTTTGACCTTTTTATTGATAAGATGCGCACTTTTTTTAATTAGAAAAACAAGACGATGAAAATAGTCTGTTTCAATATCAGTGCACATTATGTGTTGTAATAATATACCGAGGTACAGAAACTAATATAAAATGCATTTAATATTGTATAGAGTTGAACTTAATATAGAAAAGTTCGCGTTTTGGCTAGACAAAGAGTTGGATGTCGTCGATATGATGCGGGACAACGTAAGATCTTTAGTAACTTGGTTCAATAGCTTTGAGTATCGTCTTGCCGAAACATTCGGTAAGAATATCAAGGAAGCTAAGATGACAAAAGGGTCAAAGGAATCGGGTTGCAAGGGGAATCAAACGGAGAAGCAATCTGAGGCAACTCCAACATCCGTTTACGGGAAAAGGATAAGAGCGCCAACACGTCTAAGCAGATGAAGAAGAGGTTCAGGACCCGGGTCGATGGCACAGGGCCCGAATCCAAGAAGAGCGAACCCAACAAGGAGAAACCTGCAACCAAACCGAAGGTAAAGCTAAAAACCGAGAGTTCGGTGCAAACCTTTATGACGATCGTATGTGAATTGTATCACTCGTGCTATTTTTGACCAAACGAAGTTTACGCGACGTGAAACTATAGTGTTATAGAGTGTTTCAAAGCACTTGATCCTCGTGATAAAAAATTCCCGCCACAGTGCATTATTCTTTTCCAAGAATTGCGTGCTTTGGCAGGCTTAACCAAAAAGACCGGCAACGGTCCCTTTAGGCGCGCGCGAGCACGTGTTCGGGGGCGGCAATTTTCGCAAATTTCTCCAGCTCCTTAGGTGATTCGGGTGTTGAGAAACTAGCCATCGACGGTTTGTTTTTCCTCTGCCAGAAATCCAAATCACGCGACCGTGGTAAGGATTCTTACAAAGCATGCAAAAACAAGCGTTACAAATCCCTAGGCTTCTATAAAGCCGAGTTAACACCCCTTCTTGCAGATGATAACGATCTCATGGAAACAAGTGAAATCCCGCCTAATCTAAACTCACAACACACAAACAATTCAACTAAAGCACAGCTTCCCAACAATTCAACAACTCAAGCACACCATCAACAACAATCACACACACAATTACACTCACACACGGGTAAACAACAGCACCTTGAGACCGACAACACTAACACGAATGATAGCGTTAGTTTAAAATATCCGTTATAGCATCAACCAGAAAGATCCATGTAAGGTCACGATCCAAAGAGACCGTGTCTCAGAGCGAGCCAGGGAGGATCTCAACCCCATGACCTATAAAAGCTTTGTCTCCTCTCTACAGAGAAGCCGTGTTAAATGTAGACAGTCAGGGCCTTAGAAAATTATGCGTAACAGTCAAGTCGTACAAAGACGCGAATAGAATCATCAACCACTACCAAACTTTAAAAAGTAAAGGTTTGTCTGTTTTTGTCCCAGCTAGCTTCGTAACCTGTCAAGGTGTCGTTAGACACTTCGCCACTGAACTTTCGGAAAATGAAATTCGAGACAATCTAAAGATCTTTGGTTACTTGAGAGACACGACCTCTAAGGTAAATGTTCGTCATATCAATAGGAAGGTAACAGATATAGATACGGGCGTTAAATCAATTACCCCCTCCGCCTCAATCCAAATAACTTTTAAAGGCACAACCCTACCTGATACGGCTGCAATCTGCAAGTACGCATCAGCAGTCCAGATTTATACCCCACAAGTGAAAATGTATCTGAAGTGCTTCAGGTACGGATACATTAGCGCAAACTACCGTTCAACTGCTCGGCTCGAACACTCACAGCGAACAGGAACCATGTCTAACGAGGACAGTCCTCCTAAATGCTGCAATTGCAACGAAAATCAGTCCAAGAATGGGCCTACTTTTCGTCACTCCACTTCTTTTGTAAACATCTTCATTCATCCTGATTTTAACGAGGTCCCCGCCCCCTCATTTCTCGATCATGCTTACACCATCCTAACTCGTTCTTGTTCTGAAACGATAAGCTCTCGCCCTAAACCTCTTTCGAAATCGAAGCCAAACAAGCCCCCACAAATATCGCAACCCGATCGGTCGGCTCCTAACTTCTTCTCCTTTCACAATAATAAACCAGGTAGATACCCATTTGGGGGTTTATCCGGTTCTATACGGTTCTTAACTGGTCTGTGATTTACATTTGCGCGATCTACCCAGGTCTATCCGGCCCTTGCCCAGGAAATGGGAACATAATAAAATATCGTCCCCGGTCCTACCCGGTTCCTATCCGTCGAATTGAATCGGAAATAAAATACTCGCAAACACGAAAAGAGAGAGGTACTGTAATAAAACTCTCCCACCTCGCGCGCAGGGGGTGGTTCCCGGCGGGTCGTCTGGAATCGTCAAGCGTTCGCTTCGGAGGGTACGTCTTGAGGATCACCAGTTGACCTCCTTCTCGTGGGGGTGGGGTACGCTCTGGCCCCGTCAAGCTGTCGCTTCGGTCTTCGGCCGGAGAATAAGTCTCGAAGGTTACCGAATGATCTCCTCCCGCGAGGCGTACGAGTGACCGACATTTGTTTGTATATATTTCTTTTTCTGTTCTTTATTTTCTATTTCATTGATTTTTATTTATTTTACTTCTTTCAAATTTTTTTTTCAACACTAGAGATGGAAGCATAAGTAATCAGGATACATCATTCCTTTATACAATTAGATATGTTTATTTATAACATATTGTGTTTAACATGATTAGAATACATAATCTAATAATTAATACTGTGAGATTCGCAGTCCTCTTACATTATACATTAACTATACCCCTCCACACGGAAAAAATTTATCCGTGAAGAAGTCACGAACTTGTAGCTATGTCTCGGATACGAGATAAAAAAATGAAACATTAAATCCTTATTTCTATGAGAAATATATGGATAAATTTCGAAGTTTCTTACGAACAGTTCGAATTTCCTACGAACAGTTCCTGAAAATTTCAGACTGAAATAAAAAGAGGAAAAATTTTATTTGTGCGATTTAATTTTATATTAATTTATAAATTCGCAACTCAGAAGATTCGAACCTCAAACACTGCTGACTCACCAGTTTCTAAACATAAACCAGGAGTGCGTAAACACGCGCAGCCATCGAGGCCAAACAAAAAAGGTATTATAAAACTTCTAGCCACTCATCCGACGAGCTCGAAGCACACATACGAGCGCACACACGCACCGCGCGTGTGTGCGTGGGCCACGTACAGGGAGACTTAGTTTCGAGTTCCCAGATTCGTCAGGCAAGCTCGTGAGTGCTCTGAGAATCTTTTCCCAATCACTCGTAATATTTTTGTAATTATTCACGTAAAAAAAAAGTGATGAACCGTTTTAGAATTTTCACATCGAGTTCGTCAATCTTTCTCAAAGTTCGTAGGTTATTTACGAAAATACATAAATATCCGATGAATTTTTCTCATATCCGAGACCTAGCTACTAGTTCGTGACTTTTTTACGGATAAATTTTTTCCGTGCAGATATGTCTCTATGTTATCACGTCTTACTCGGTCAAATTCGATCCTATAATTATTTGTCATACGATACAAAATTTCTAATGATCACAAAGGTATGCGTTACCTAAAAGCTACCTCTACACGGGAAAAAGGAGTGCTGGAAATTTTAATTGACCGAGTCTGTGACTTTAGGATAGGTCTAAAAATATTTAAAAAATTTAAAAATATCGTATTGGAAAATTATGCAAATAGTGCTTGAAGAAATATAAGACTTCATAGATTGCGACCAGCATAGTCAATGAAGCAGTCCTAGACTCCATCAACAAAATATCACAGACTTTGTAAGCCGTTCAACACTCCAATATTAAAGTCTCGAAGACAGTCAAGGAAGGGTTCATAGACTGTCTAGCTAGACATTTATGATAATAAAAAAATAAAAAATTCTATTATTATCTATTATCTATCTTTATTAGATTATCTATTATTATCTTTAGATATATTAATATATCTATTATTATCTTTAACTTATATATTTATTTTATCATAATAACACACACAATTACTACTTATATTAATCGCACGCTTTTCACGCTCTGAAAAATCATACGCACGCAGCGGGGATTAGAACTACCTATACTCTAGATACTAGACTAACGCAACTTATTCTTAACCGTTCAAGCCCCTCGGGTAATTATTCGCGCTGAAAACACGGTAAAAAATGTTGGCGTTGTGCTACAGCTGAAAACTGCATGGCCGCGTAAGAAGAATCTGCGTGAGGGCTGCGAATTAGAAAACTTGCTGCTAGACTGACTTTGCATAACAAATTAAACACATTGTTTAAACAATTTTTGTTTAAATGTTTGGAAATTTAATTTTTTATGAAAAATTATTTTCTGACCAAGGGATGATTTTACGTAAAAAATTTTTTTTTTTTATTTATCTAAACTAAAATTGTTTAAATAATTTTTCAAATTTGTGAGATATAACATAAAAACTAATTGCACCGTTCGATTCTACGAAATCGATGTAATGGACATTTTTTTCAGAGAATTTCACATGTAGTACAAATAAATAATTACATAGTACTTCGACACATGATAAAATTTCTGTTTAAAAATTAAATTGTGTTATTTTAATTTTTTAAATTAAAGAATTTGATTCTAGATAGAAGAAATTAATAACAAATCAACAAAAAATCAAAGTTTTTGTCCTTTGTGCTCTTTTTGCGAGACGCACTGTTTATAAGTTGCAGCGTTATAAACAATTTATTTTAATAAAACTGATATATTTACCAATTTATATCAATAAATTATTGATAAAAAAAATTTTAAACTTGGGCAAAAACTTACTTGTGTTTACACTCTTAAAGAATGAAAGAATTATTGAGATAGATTCGAAAATACTTTTTATAAATTGTTATTCAAAAATAGTTATTTTAAATGGAATTTTTGATGAAAAATAGCAAATTTAACAACAATCCACGAAAAGTATTTTAGATTCTATATCAGAATAATAAATTTTGTTAAATAAATAAGGGAAAATTGTTTAAAAAATTGTTGTGTATCTTTTTGAAAAAAAACTAACTTAAGATATTCGTAATATCTCGGGGACCTCTCAGTGCTTCAAAAAGTATTAGTGGTGACTCGATTAACATCTAAACAACTTTTTATTTATTTATGAAAATTATAAATGTGAAGAGGGCTTTTATGTAAATGTTTTTGGAATGAAAAGGAACACATTTTATTCTATTATGAGACACATTCTTATATTTTATTCCAATATTTTTAGAAATATTTTATATACAGAAATTCGAACTTGAAAATAGAATCTGATTACATCCAGTTTTTTGCAATGTAATAAAAGTCATCTTCTAATTGATTTCGAATAGAAATAAGTGTGTTGTAAGTAATATCACGAAGATTGAGAGCAACGTAGGAATAGTTACTACCACTAAAAATTATGAAGCCTGCAAATGATCGGTTAAGAAAAAATCGTGCAACTTTGTTGAAGGAATTTGATATCTAGCAGAATAAGGTAGCAAGTGAATACAATTTTTCACCTCACCTAAATCTCGGAGATTTAAATCCTTAATGCGACCAGTTGTAAAAATAAATGATCAATTTTAAATTCAAGGGAAGGCATACCTTTTTTATCATAAATAATCATTTAAAATTATTCTTAATAACTTTATGCGTTTCACAATCACTTTTTGTTGTGACCAATAATTATTAGTAATTATTAGCAAATTAGTAATTTGCTCTATACTCTTTTTCAGAACAAAGCACCTGAGTATCTATTTAAGGGCCCTGGAAATCGAGTGTAAATCGCAAAAGTCGGATTCAGGCCAAACAGCGAAGCCATTTTGTCTGACTTTTTGTATAAATAATCTCAAGGGTATAAAGACTCGCGGTACAGGTCGCTTTTTTCGAAAAAAAATCTATTTTCCATGTAACAATTCAAAGAAAAAATGTTCTTTTTGTGGTACAGTGTTCTACTATTCCGCGAAGCAGGGAGTAGGTAAAGCAGTTATCGTGCTCGGAATTTCTTTTGCGCAACCCTAGCGAGAAAAGGAAAAACTACGATCCGTTATGACTCGAGTCTGCAGGTAATGAAGCGCCCACTATGACCCACATTGATTCATTCAGGGACGAACACACCGTATACGAAAACTAGGGGCCTCTACCCAAAGGAGTGAGTGAATTCCCAAAAGGTTGGGTGGGTGGAGGTTGTTGGGTGTGGATAATATCATGACATGCAGATTTGAAATAAAATAAAACTAAACAAAATAAGATCACAAGTAAGTGTACAGAAAAACGGTTTGGAATATTCACGCCGAATCAATGTAAAGGTACAATTTTTGGTAATCTTACTCCGAAAGTAGTACCTTTTGTACATTAAATAACAATATACAAGCTATCTGTATAAACGGGCAGATTATACAAACATGCAAGATCTCAATAATATGTGTCGACGAATTTCCTCCGAAAATACCAGATTGATTCGCATTAGACACAAACTTTGCATGTTTGCACAACTCAGGGGCTCTCTGCAATAACCGGTCAAGCGCTTCGGTTTTTTACCCTGAGAGCTTGTAAAATATGATTCAAATTTCAAATGTGAAATTTTATTGCGCATCTTCGTTTTCTTATGAGAAAAACTTACAGCACGTGTAGTTGTTTAAATAAAAAGGAAATTCTGCTACTTTTTTTTTCTACAAAATAGCCTCGTTTTTCAGCTAATTTGACTGTTCTCTATGTACGCAGTTGTACGTGATTTTGTCCAAAACAATAACTATCAATCGTCTTACCACACATTGCAGTTTTTATAAAATCTTTCAAATATTTGTGAAAGCTTTCTTTAATCTTTGTTTGTGAAATCTTTTGTGTTCCTTTCAAATCATTGAAATCTTGTAAAATCTTCTGAAATTTGTTTGAAATCTTTTAAATATTTTGAAATCTTCGAAATCTGGTATATTGTGCCCTTTTTGACATCTTTGGCATTCATCTTTTGGTTACTCATTGCAGAATAAAGAGATTTCTAGGCATTTTTTGCTGACTTTACCAATTATTTGATAGATTGCAATGAACAGATAAAATATTGTAAATAATTCTGTAAGTTTTTAATTTTGTCTCCGCTAATATAGAATGTAAAAGTAAACATTTTTTTCCATATTCAACTTGCAAATTATAGAAATATTTGAAAAGTTTGATGTTAATACATTTTCTGTTTCAGAATTAGAATGAGCCATGGCCATATAACGGATTTTTGAAGGATTTCACCTCTCGGTTTTTGAGTGTATATAAGATTACGAATCATTACAAAAGATTTCAAGTGGTTTCAAGATATTTCAAAGATTTTGAAGTATTTAAAAGCATTTTGCACAGATTTCACGGATATCAAAGATTCAAAAAAAGGCGTGTACACCAGATTTCAAATATTTCACAACAATTTCACAAAGCTTTAAAAAGTTTCAAAAGATTTGAAGGATTTCAAAGATTTGAAAAAGGGTACAGTATAGCAGATTTCAAAGATTTTTAAACATTTCGAAGATTTCGAACATTTCCAAAGATTTGAAAACTGTCAAAAGATTTCAAAGATTCAATGATTTTAAACGAATATGAAAGATTTCACAAATATTTCACATATTTTTTTAAATTTTCATCAAGATTTGAAAATAATACAAGAATTGTATTATGTATTGTATTGGCGCCATCGTGGCTGCCAAGGCTGCAGTGTTGGGACATAAAGACAATCACGATACCGTCTGAGCCACGATGACTCCCTTACAGGATTGCCACAGACTTTCCATTTCTAATTTCCCAGACTTTTCCCTGGCCTTTTTTCAACAATCCCTGACTTTTCGACATACACTGAGAAAAAAAAATTTGGATACAGAGAAATACATTTCTTTGATTGCATTCATTTGAGCCAAAAAAACCGTTTACTTAATTGTACTGAATATTGTTTAAAAGCAACAAACTCGTGTATTGATTCAAAGAAATCATTTCTTTGGGCGCCATTTCTTTGAAGTAAAGAAATATTTCTTGGCTTCAGAATATGAGATAATTAACTCAAGGAATTTATATCTTTAAAACTAAGAACCTAGTTTCCTTGAATCTTGCTTACGCATCCAAAGCAATATTTTTTTAGTTCAATATATTTGAGCCTTTGAAATAAAAAATATTTTATTTGAAATAAGTAACTCATCGAGGCGTGAAACAAATATTTTGGTTTCTTTGAATCAAAGAAATATTGACATTAATGAAAGCAATATTTATTAAGTGAAAGCGATATTTCTTTCATATAAGGGGATTGATACTGTTGTTCTAATAGAACGTGTCATTAGTCGAATAAAGTAATTTGTTCACTTAAGTAATAATTTATTCACTTGGAATATATGTTTCTTTTAATAAATAGAGTGAAGCGATTTATGTCCAATAAATATTTCCTTCAAGTGAAGAAATATATTTTTGAAATAACTTCATACACCATTCGTTCGAAAAAATATTTTGGTAAAATTCTTTATTTGCACCGAGTAGTTCATACATATGCCGCCAGGTGCGCAGAGTTTATAGTCTCACGATAGAAATGGATTTACCAGTCTTTAAGTTAGCCATACATTTACACCGTAGACATAATCTAAAATATGTGATGATTGGTGTTTATCAGTCTTCCTAAGCATTGGTCAGTTGGTCTTGCTTGAAATTCTTTTTGCTACTCCGCGAAAATGAAAGTAAATATATTTTTATAATCATTATAATTGCATTGAATATTTTTTTCAATAAATGGGCCTGCTTAGTTTTTGTACTTTAACTATTCAAAATTGTTAAACAACAGGAAAACTTTTTCTGTTTGAATAAATTGTTCTTTGCATCAATTAATATTTCATCAACTCTGTTACGCCTTATTTTGAAACAACATGCCGTATTTTAGAAACAAATAGATATTTATTTCCGTTGAAAAAAATTTCTTCGTTGCAAAGAAATGTTTATTTTACCAAAAAATACGCTTATTTGAATCATATATTTGGTTAAAAAAAAACTTTTACTCGGTCCGAGTTACATTTATTTGTATGTAATAATTATCTTCTTGAACTTACACCATACTTCTTTACATAACGGAACTCACCTATTATATCAAATACTTATTTGTTACAGTCAATAACAAATCTATCTCGTTCAACGAATATTTTACAGTGTCAAGTAAGTATTTTTCTGCCTTAAGCATTGCGTTTCTTAGATCCAAAGAAAAAATTTCTTTAATCTGACGAAATATTTCTTCAGCCATATTCTGCTCTACCATTTATTTGAATCAAAGAAATTTCCTTTGATTCGAATAAGTTTTTTTTTCAGTGTACCTACAGCAAACTCTAAACCCAAAAAGAACTTTGACAAAACATAAAATACATAAATAAAATGAAAAATAAAACCGAGATAAACAACTTCTTCAGCAAAGATAAAATTAACTCAGATTTAAAAAAAAATTCCCTATCCCATTTTCAAAATTCACTGACATTTCACTGATTTCCCTGACCATTTTTTTCCCCCTGACTTTTCAAGGATTTCAAGGTCTGTGGCATCCCTGCCTTAATTACAGAATTATATATTGCCATTTTAGCTTTATTTTTGTATGAAAGGAAAATACATTTTTTTATCCTTAATGACTGCATTATAATTGAATTTGCGGACGATATATCTATCCTCTGCAGATCCAAGGATCCTGAACAATGTGTGGCTTCTCCTCAAACATGCGCAGACATTCTTTCCGACTTTCTCGTCCGAAGAGGTCTCGAAATCTTTCGGAAAAGACCAAACTAGTTATTTTTTTCAAAATTTAATTTAGACTTCAGTAGCGATTCGCTTTCTCTCACCTTAAGTAACATTCGTATTTATCCCTCAAAAATTGTCAAATTCTTAGAAGTAATACTAGACCACCAATTTTCCTATGGCGCCCACTTTGCTTATCTAACCGAAAAAATTTGCAGTAAGATTCTAAATATCTTTAAAGTTCGCAGGGGTATCTGGTGGGAAGCTGATCCACGTGTTCTTTTA
The DNA here is from genome assembly GCA_932195095.1 of Andricus curvator. Classification (NCBI taxonomy): domain Eukaryota; kingdom Metazoa; phylum Arthropoda; class Insecta; order Hymenoptera; family Cynipidae; genus Andricus; species Andricus curvator. The sequence goes on from CAKNYM010051697.1 coordinate 223,392, forward strand.
AGAATTTATGATGCACTCATGCACTCACATTTTTGCTCTTACACTTTTACATTTAAACATGAGCATGTTTTTGAAAAATTTGAAAAAGTTCGTATCAGGCTTTAAGACTAGTTATAGGCTACAGAAAAAGCCCCCGATTAACGTTATGGTAGCAGTAACTTGTGAACTTCTTTGAAAGAAACGCTTTTGTTTTTTGGCAAAAAGATATATTCTATGATCATTTTCCATTTTCTACAAATCGGACATATAGATATCGTATCAGGCACATTTTTGTCTTCAGAGCTTTCGATAGAGTTGCCTATTTCAAACCTCAAATTCGCAGGTCATTTACTCACCCCTATTTCGAAATCCCGTATACTGATTATTTATTCACACCTCAGGTGGAGCTTGACATGGGTCGGTTACGCCAAGATAGCCCAGATCCAGAGGCTCTTTTACAAGACCTTGCGGATCACAAATTTGAGGACATCGTTCATTTTTATACAGATAGTTCGAGGTCAGAGACGGATGAAACCGCGGGTTTCGGATTTGTATGCCCTTCAACAGGAACAATCTACTCTTGGAAAATCTCAAAATTTTCTACAATTTTTTCCATTGAAGCGTATGCCATTCTGCATATTCTAGATCACATTATTAAAAATAGCATCACTAAATTGGTTATCTTTTCAGACTCCTTAAGTGCCATTAATAGTGTGGCAACTGTATGCACGAACAGTATGAAATCTTGCATTATTTTTTAATCAGAAACATATTGGCGACTCTGGCCAAACTCAATCGCACAGTAACGCTAGTTTGAATCCCTAGAATTCAAGGAAATTAGCATGTTGACTTAGCCGCTAAGTACTCGGCTGCTGAACGCACTCTTTTTCATGTTTCTTTACCCAGTTCTGACTACTTTGGTTCCGCTCGACAATCTCTTCTAGATAGCTGTAGGTATTATTATACTAAGGTTAGAAAAAACAAGGCGTGCACTACACCCAACGTTTCTACCAACATAGGCAAAAAGCTTGGTTTGCTTTCTTCATTGCACCAAGAGAGTGGACAGTCTGTCTTTCGCATGAAGAGCAATCATTATTCACTTAATGCTAGTCTACCCCGGGAAAACTTTGTAAATTCAAGCCAGTGTCCTTTCAATCCTGATATTGATGAAGATCTGGATCACATCCTGTGGGCTTGCCCCCGTGTTGATAACATACGTGGCACCCTCATTACAGGTCTCTAAAGATTGAAAATGCCCTCCCCCTTTAGTAGTTACCAATTTGTAGCTAATCCCTCTCTGCGAGTTGTTTCGCAGGTTTGCAAATTTCTAAAAAATGCAAACCTAAAGATTTTGATCGAATGAATACAAATTTTTTCTTTAAAAGGTTGTAAATTTGCCGCCCACGTACAGTAGCGCGTGAGTGGTAGTATTGTAGCGCAGGTGTCGCCGTTTGCTCAAGATGCCCGCTCCTGAACACCACTGCGCATGAGTCCATGTCTGCTTTTCTCTCCCCGATGGGAGAGAATCATTCAGTTCATTTCAGATTATCCCACTGCGTAATACAAAATCCCAACACTAGTTCGCGCCCGTATATACAAGGCTGCTAAAGCAAGTATGGTGTCAACGTAACTCACTCGTTGGCTGATCTTATAGAAGAAGAAAAAGAAGAAAATCTCACGAACTTGGAGTAAAAATCAAGGGAGTCAGGGAGACCAGGAATGGAGAGGTCCTCATAGAGGTGCAAAAGACGCCAGAGGGAGAGACAAAATTGTCCGCTGTCATCGCAGCTCTCCAAGACCGAGGCGGAGATCTTGGACGTCAACCCGACTACCGAGACTGATGAAGTAGAGGAAGCTCTGAGGAGGTTCTTTGGTGGTGACTCGCCATTGGACACGAGGGTTTCTATACGACACGAAAACCATTTAGGGGAACAAAGAGGACCGTTGTCATATTAGCTGCAAACCGACCGTGGAAACTTCTGCGGGCGACCCACATTAAGATCGGCTGACGACGCGATTTTATGGTTGCTAAGGCTACGGCGCCACAAAGGAGGATAAACCCCTGGCTGACCATCTTCCGGCGAAACAATGATATGTACGGCGTTTAGAGAGGCAGCCCTGAAAAGGAGGCCTTAACAACCCACATCGAGTGTAACACCTGGACCTACATGTCAGCAAAGGCTAGCAGTAATGCGAAAGCGGTTTCCGGGGGGATCTCTGCCAAGAAGAAAAGCGGGTTTGCAAGTACCAACTTCAAAAATGCCCCGGCAACTGATTTTTCCGCTTAAAGGGTTTGACTTGGGCTTAAAATACGAGAAATTTGTCCGGCTATATGACCTATACGTAACTCCATGACGACCCTAAGGACCCTTTTATGCGGGCGTCCGCACATAATTCTATTAACATATATGAGCGATACTAGTTTTTTCTGTCTTTTCTCCAAAATAATAAATATTTTTCACTGAAACATTGGGAATTTTTTCCATTTAGTTTATGAAGGAGAGCCCTGAAAGTATGATAATTATTTAAACAATTCGTATAAACAAATACACAGTTTTCATATGTCACATTAATTATGCTCAATTTTGTTGTGTGCAGAATTCGGTCGGTCCTGTCCCGGTCTCCCCTACTTCAATCAGAATGATTTCGCACCAGTCAGAATAAAATTTTCATTCCGTCTGAATAAGATGATGCAAGCTCATTCCGAATGATTCCGTGCCATTCCACTCTCAGTCCGGATGGTTCCATAGCGAACATTTTCATTCCGTATGAATCCACTGCATGACGCGAGGTCATTTTGAATGATTCTGCGCCAGTCTTGCCTCAGTCCGAATGATTCAGCACGTATCAAAACGAACATTCCATTCCGCCTGAATCCGTGGTAGAGCGCAAATATATTCCTAATTATTTCGTGCCATTCCACCGTCAATCCAAATGATTCCGCATCGATCGGAATAAAAATATTATTCCGTTTGGATCCATTAAAGTAAGCTAGTTCATTCCGAATCATTCCGTGACAAGGTATGCTATTAAACAAATCTGACTAAATATTAATGTACATGTGCATTGAATTCAAACAATATAATTTACGAAGTAGCTTGTTTTAGCTTACACCTTAATAATTAATTTCAGTTTAAAAATTTGTATAATTCAATTTCAACTTCCCTTCAATCAAGTTTTTTGACTTTGTAGGTGAACTATTTATCTTGAAATCATATCAGAATCCGAAAATCGAATGCATGTGAAGTGACTCTTCGTTGACCCCTGGATTGGCTTACTTCAGTTGTGTAAATATTGATTAAAGGCAAAAAAGTCATACCTCGACTCAAAGAAATAATTTCCTTGGTGATATTTCTTTTATACAAAGAATTATTTCTTTGCAATAAATGTGAAAATTATTAAATCAAATGATTTATTGAGGGCTAAGAACTAATTGATTCTTTGAAGTGATAAATACGTATTTAAATTAAGTAATTCATCCATTAGTGGATGAACTAATTTAGGTTTCTTTGAGTGAAATAAATATTGCCACCGTTTGGCGACCGTTTACAGCCATCGAAAATGATTATTTGTAAGCGCATACGGGGATCCATTATAGTTCCTGTACGAATTCAAAAGTTTCGGCCTATAGGGCCGAAATTATACAGAGTATACTCTGTAAAATTTATGAAAACGTGTAGTATATTTTAAAACTCTTTTTTAAACGATAATTACGTATTTGGTGCAAATCTAAATCTAATAATAAATACTGTAGAAGAACTCAAAGATTGTCAATTAGGAAAATCATTATCATGTTAGAATCATCAGAGTAACGAAAAAAAAATTATAGGCAGAGTGCAAGAGTGCGAGGTTATGATTTACATATATTTGTTTTACAGCACTATAAAAGAAGATACTAAAATATTTATAAGTACTATTAGAGCATTAAGCACTACACTGTTAAAAATTTGAGGAGTTAATGGCTAGCGGAGTTGAGAGTACAATTTTTCGGATTATAAAATTGACTCAGTATCGAATGCATTCAACTCCGCATATTTTACTCTAGAGTAAAATACAGTGAGCAAAAGGTTCTGAAGTGCATTCAGAGTGAATATAATTAATTCGCACCGCACAGAAACAAAATCTTAACCCATGCTCAATCCGGGGTTAAAGAGTCGTGGCGGGACTTCTTATGGAGTTCATGTTCGGAGCTGCGTTCGCAGGAAACTTGCAAAGCACTCTCTTCGCAGTTGTTCGCCACACCATGGCCGCAAGTCAACGCGTGCGAAACTGCGAACTCGAAACATGAAAATTCTAGAATCCAGAATTCTAGATGGTCGCGTGTCGCGTCAGTGCGATTTGTTATTTAATTTTTAGGAAAGTGAAATATGTTCGCGATAAAAAGAGTGAGCTATGGCAACCAGACAAAGTGAGTGAAAATTGTATAAATGAATCAGAATTGGGATACGAAGAACTCATAGTCGCCGGTAAGTTGTATATTTAATCTCTCCCTTTTACGGGTTTGAGGGCCTCCGCTCCCTGTACATATATTTACATTTCATCCTTAACCTAACTTAACCGCTGCTTATATTCTAATGTTTCGCCTTACTTTAATAACAATAATATTATAACTATTGGTTCTTAAACTTCTACAAATGAGCGATCTTCCAGGGCTTCCGTTTTCTCTTACCATAAAATACATTTTTACCGATTTAAAAATTAAAAATTTTTTCTAGTTACTTTCCTTTAAACAGGATCACCCGTTTGGCTCTGCCCTGCTCCCTTGCTTTCTCTCACTTCTTCCAGTTTTTTCATCCACGTCACTCCCTGTCCATTACCATCCAAAATCCATCTTACACATTCATCCACACTCAACTGTCCATCTTCCTCCCCTGTACACCTCTCTAACACATGTGCCCATGACTCCATTTCGTATCCACATACTCTGCACAGATTGTCCTCTTCATCCATCCAATATCTACAGGATCTCACTCCTTCTCCCATTCTAAACCGTACCACTCTATTCCATTTGTCTTCCTTTTTTATTTTTTGCAAATATTCTGGTTCCGCTAACCCTTTGACCATCATATACCATCTATTGTACTTCGAATCCATAATCTTTATCCATCTCTCTTCTCCTTGTTTTACTAATAGCTCTAACTCTATGTTCTCCCACTCCAGTACCCCTTCTTGTATATCACAAGCCCTCCTCATTATTTTCCTTTCTTCCTCCCATTTCGAATTTCCCAAATTGCCTCTCATCTCCTTATTCCGAACTTCGTCCAAGCACACTTGTGCTATTCTGCTCCCTTCTCCCCTTTTCAGTTTCTCTTCAAACTTCCAGGCTCTCTTAATTTGTCTAGTTACCATTTTTTCCCTTCCTATTTCTTCCCTTAACATGTATCCTGGGCAACTCCAACTAACCCCCATTACCCATCTCAGAAATCTCTCATGCATGCTTTCCACTTTCCTATATTCCTTCCATCCCCAGACCTCCACTCCATAACACAACACCGCCCAAACCAACGCATCAAACATCCAAACCCTCATTCTCCAATCGTCATTGAACCTTCTCTTTCCTATACCCCATACTTGGCCCATTACTTTACTCGCACATTCGATTCTTTTCCTCACCTGTACCTCATTTCCCCCTCCTGCCTCAAACCAAAAACCTAAGTAACAGAACTCCTCCACACTTTCCACTGTGTGTCCGTTCATCTTCCAAACGTAACCTATTTTGGACTTTCTATTTCTGAAGCACATCACCTTGGTCTTCCCTACGTTCACCGTCAGTTCTTTTGTTCCCACATACTCTTCGAAAATTCTTATCATTAGGTTCATCCCCATCTCATCGTCTGCTAATAGAACTACGTCGTCCGCGTACGCTAGAGAATATAGTTTGCTATTACCCAAAATCGTCCCCCCTTTCCCTTTCTCCTTTAGCTTCTCCTCTAAATCTGCCAGCAGCATATTAAATAGTAGCGGACTCAACGGGCACCCTTGCCTTAGACCTCTTCCTGTCCAGAAAACCTCCCCCTTTTTCCCCCCTATCTTCACCCTAATCCTGGTTTCAGTAAAAATTTCCTTTATCCTCTCCACCAACCCTTCTTCTATTCCCCTCTCTTTCATTGCCTGCCATAGCACTTTTCTATTCACTGAGTCAAAAGCTGCTTTAAAATCTACGAACAAGGCGACTAATTTCCCTCTTTTTCTCCCTAAGTTTCTGTTAACCAAGTAGTTGAGTACGTAAATGTTATCTATTGTCCCCATCCCTTTTCTAAATCCCGTCTGATTGTGTGGAATACTTTGTTTCTCTTCTATCTGATTCTCTAACCTTTTTCTTAGAATTTCTGCGTATATTTTATAACCCACTGGCATGAGAGTGATCCCTCTGTACTCTTCTACCTTCTTACCATCCCCTTTCTTGACAAGCGGTACCACCAGCCCTGTCATCCACTCCTCCGGCCACCCTTCTCCTTTCCAGACCTTGTTGCAGATCTTCCACATCCCTTCTCTAATCCCTTCTCCTCCATACTTTATTGCTTCGTTCTCCATACCATCCTCTCCTGTAGCCTTGTTTCTTTTCAGTCTATCTATCGCCTGATCCACTTCTTCTCTTGTTATTTCGTTCCCTTCCTCCATTTCTCCCTGGACTATCCTTCTATTTTCCCCTTTCATCCTATTTTGTTCTCCCCCTAACAGACCCTTAAAATAATCCGTCCACTCGCCCATTTCTATTTCTTCATTCACGCCCTTCCTTCCTCCTCTTTCCCTATTTATCACATCCCAGACCCTACCTTCTTTGATCGCTTTTTCTACTTCTTCCTTGTATTTCTCCTTTCCCTTTTGCTTTTTCCTTTCCAGCATCCTTTCATGTTCTCTTTTTCTCCTGTTGTACTCCGCCTTCTCTATTTCTCCTTTCCTCCATTTTCTTACACACTCTTTCATTCTCTCTTTACTCTCCCTGCATTCCTCGTCCCACCAGCCTCTCTTTCCCTCTTCTCTTCCTTCTTTTGTACCTACCTCCGCCCTTACCTTCTCAATCGACCCTTTCAACCTTTCAATTAACAAGTCTACTCCCTCCTCCTTTTCATACCTAACATTCTGCGTTTCCATTTTTTGTTTAAACTCTTTTAATTTATCTACCCCCCAGACTCCCATTTTCGTGTTCCTTTCTCCCCCTCTTTCCTTTCTCCCTCTGCCGCGCTTATGGACGCCACCTTTCAGTGTAGCTATCACTGGGAAGTGCTCAGACCCTATCTCATTCCCCACATTCATACTGCCTATCATATTCCTCATTCTTTCTTCCGCCAGGATGTAGTCTATTACTGTTTCTCCCTTACCTATAAATGTGATTTCTCCTTTTTCATCTCCTTTCATGTTGCCATTACAGATAAACCATCCTGTTTCTCCTATTACGTCTAGTAACCTCCTCCCCTCCCGATCTATCTCTCTATGTTTGGAGCTCCGTATGTAGGTTTCCTTTTCTTCATCCCAAGTCCCTCCCCCTTGCTCGCCAGTCCAGGCATTCAAGTCACCTCCTATCAAAACCAACTCTTCCTTCTTTTCCTCCATCCATCTCCTTATTACTCTCCAACCTTCCTCTTCCCCTCTTCTTCTATATACACAAACCACCGCTATTTTGACTTTTCCAATTATTATCCTTCTTACCATTGTACCATCCTTTTCCTCCATGTCCTCCTCTATTCTCCCTTTTATTGACAATTCTTTTCTCACCCCTGAGACCATGCCGCCCATCCCTCTACCTTTAACGTGTTCCTTTCTTGCTTCTTGCATTGTCCACACATAACCTTTAGGTAATCTCCTTTTCACCCCCTTCCAATCCTTCTCATCGACCCAGGTTTCACTCATCATAATCACATCCCACTTTTCTAACTCCCGCAAAAAACCTTCATTCTTGTTCTTCAAGCCTGAAACATTCCAGAAAGCTATTTTCACGTTTTTCTCCTCCCTTCCCTCACCTATCCTGCTCACTTTTCTTCCGCCTTGCTTTTTGGAAACCCCTCTGTTTGATCTCTAACCTCTTTTGCATCTTCCTTTTTTCTACCTTTCTCAACTCTTTTTCCCTTTTCCCTTATTTCTTCTAATTCCTCGTCCCAGAACCATTCCTCTCCATTTATCCATAATCTGTCTCTCCCTATCCATACCATGCGCCCCTTTTTCCTCTCAACCCATGCCCTCTGCTCTATCTGCCATTTCCTTTTCCTCTCCCTCCAAGTCAAATCCTCTTCAATTCTTTCCCTTCTTCCTTTCAATAATTTTTTGTTCTCCATAATTTTCTTTTTTTCGTCCTCACTCCCTACTTTTACTATAAACATTCCTTCTTTTCCTTCCTTCGTCCCACCTATTCTCTTAACTCCTTCTACCCTTACCTGAACTCCAATATCTCTCAAAAGATTTTTGATTTCCACTTCCCCTTTTTCACTCTCTACTGTCAATCCCTTAACTACTATGTTATTTTTTCTCTTTACCCTTTCTTCCCCTTCCAATCTCCTTTCAATGTCACTTAGTCTCTTCTTTAATCTTTCATTCTCATTTTGCACGTTCCTACTGCTCCCTTCTTCTATTTCCGCACCCTCTGTTTCTTTCCCCATATGCTCATTCCTCATTTCTAAGTTGTTTACCCTTTCTTCCAACTGTTTTATCTGACTATTTCTCTTTTCGTCATCCTCTTTCTGTCTATTCTCTATACTCTCTAATTTACCCCATACCTTGTCCTTCTCCTCTTTCCAGAGTTTATCCCACTCTTCCCACTTTTCTCTTACTTTTCTCACTTCCCCCCTTACATCTTTCCCCTGCCTATTCATATCATCTAGTCTCTTCCTTGTTTCCTCTCTGAACCCTTTTATGAGAGCCTCTAATTTTTCAAAAATTCCTCCGTCCCCCCTATCTCTTTCTGGTGTTTTTCTTTTAGTGAGTTTAGTCCTAACCTTCTTGCTTTCCTTGTCCCTTTCTACATCGTCCCCTTCCTCTCTTTTTCTTTTTTCTTCCCCTTCACTACTAGTCGCGCTCACTTTTTTTCGCCATTCGTCCAAACTCCTATTCGAACCCGCGCTGCCTAGCTTGTTAAGCCGCTGTAGGTTAGAGGGCCTCCCGCGTTGATGGCCCGTACCTGAATCCCTTCGCTCTGGCGTCGAAACCCTGGTCGGCGTATCTAACGTCTCTTCACAGCTACTGTCAACATCCCCCTTCTCCCCACTAACCGCGCTCTCAACCTCCTCACCTCTTGTTTCATCATTTACCTGCCCTCTGGCGCCCGATTGTGGGCTTCGTACCGTCGGCATCCTAGTATCCTACCTTGCCCAGTATTCCGCGACGTTTCCCGCTCTTTACTCGCCTACCCCTTACCCCGCAACTAGTTTTCTACTCCTAACCTCAAAACTCACGCGCTACAATTTCCCTTTCTCACAACTTACTTTCACACTTTACACCCTTGCCTTCACTCACCCTTCTTCCTTTACCCCTGATCTCCTCACTCACTGCCCTTTCTGCATCCACACACGCTGATTCCCTTCACCAAAGCCAAAAAACCAACACTTGACACAAAAGAGTTCTCTCACGATCGGTACCGAAAACGGAAGCCTAGTCGCCGGTAAGTATCATTGTATATATTTTATTAATTATTAACATATCCATCATGCTTTTGAATCTTTTTTCACGATTAAAAAAACTCGTTTGGATTATTCCTTTTAAAATTGATAAAGAAATGCTTGGAAAATTTTTCTTAATACGCTTTCGGAGCATTCAAAAAATATTCCTTGACATTTCTGAGTAAGTGGCTTTAGTAGTAATTTTTAATAATAAAAGGTTTCTAAATGAACTTATTGGTCTTATTTACCAATTTTAACAGGAATAATCCACATGAGGTTCTTAAATCGTACAAAAAGATTCAAGAGCATCATGGATATGTTCATAATTATCATTATATACAATTATACTTACCGGCGTCTATGAATTCTTCGTATCCCATTTCTGATTCATATATACAATTTTCACCCGCTTTGTCTGGTTGCCATAGATCACTCTTTTTATCGTTTTTTAAAATATTTTTTCTAAATATTAAATAACAAATCGCACCGACGCGACATACTACCTTCAGCGTTCCTTTTCAGCGATATTTACTCCTTAAAATCAACTTCTGATGGTGTCGTGGGACAACTATAGGGTCAGGACGAAGTTGATTGAAATAACTCCGGCCAGTGCAGTTAGGGAGTTCTTTTCCAAGAGTTACATTTTAACTCGTCTTCTTCTACTCCGCTTGCCGTTTACTCAAAACAGTGGGACTTTTATAGGGTATGCTTCGGAGTTGATTTTAACTCCGCTTTTTTAACAGTGTATTAAGTATTTTTCATGGTTCTTCATGTGAGCTATTAACTTTATCTGAATTAATTCCATCTTCATGATCCTCACAAGTGATTTACAAAGAGAAATAAGAAAGAAGATACACTTCACAGAAAATGCTTTCGTATACATCTCTGTGACTTTTACATTATCTATATTATACGCATCATTTCTACAATCCTTCTAATTTTTTCTGCATATTATTCATCGAAAATCAGGATGCATTCATTTTTATCAATTTTTCTTTTAATCCCCTATAAGTATTTTTAATATTATACTTATTAACAAATGTAATGGTATGTTAATATAGAGGGCTGAAACTTGATTAGCTTGACAGGAAGGTTTATTATTTTTCGCACATGCGCACCAAAAAGTAATTGAAATGAAAAGGTCTTTCGAGATGAGAATGTAAAAATATTAACCATAGATTGAAGTGGAAACACGCACAAATCAATTGTTTATTATTTCGTTACAACTGATTGTTGCAATACAGTGACAACGTAACACATGTTGCCTCAGTAATTTTCCACGTAAAATCCAATGGTGTAGCGTAGGCTACAAGTCTAGAACTCCGTTTATGCCCTAGACAGAACACAATCTATGCAAAGTTTTATGCTTTCGTCACAAAATGCAAGCCCAGTCAAAATGCAAGGCCACGGTCAAAATGCAAGGTCTGACTTCATTTTGAAAACAGAATAAAATAGACCTGAAGTACTTAACGGACCTTGAAATATCGACAACAAAATAACTGTGTTTAGTATCAATTATTACCCAACAACATTTAGCTAACTTTCCTTATTTAAATTGCTTTTATATAAAACGAAACCTGAATGAAGCCGATTATTTAATTTTATTTCACGGTGAGCTTCAGAACTTGAACCTGCTTCAGAACTTGAACCAACATAGATGACGTATGACTTCTTTACGCCTGCACAATAAAGAAAAGAAAATATTTGTTTTTACTCCAAAAAGGTAATTAAACATTACAAGTGCATTATATTGCAGGTGCAAAACTGCAAAATCAGAAACCACCATACTGCATGGTTGTCAAGATATGGGGGGGGGGGGGGGGATTCGTAAACTTTGGTTTGCAGACCATTCCGATGAGGAATTAAATGTTAGGGGCCGTACTTAAATTACGTAACAGCTCAAGAGGGGGGACTCTTTACTCAGGCACTCTTGTGTACATTTTTGACGGTTCCATTATTGATGGGGGGGGGGGTCAGAAGATGGCCGATAATCCGTTACGTAATTAAAGTAAGACCCCTTATGTTATTGTGGTTGTTTTCGATATTAATGCTCAGAGCGCGCTCCGAACGTCAGAACCAAACCAAATGAAGCTTGCAACTAACGGTAACAATTTCTCAAAAACGTATCCTTTTCTATATTTTAGGAAATATTAATTTAGTAATTGAGAGTAGCGTCTTTTCGGAGAAGCCTGCGATTTAATCAAATATCATTGTTATAAAAAATATTTCAATAACAATGAAAATTCATAAACGCAGCCTCCTCTCAAAACACGCAACCATCAATTATTAACAAATTAATATTTTGTAAAATATTAGTCGCAAAGGGTTCGAAAATGGGTAATTTTACAGCCTATTTTATTCTGTGAATTATACAAAAAAGTCCTTTGCAATTTTTATCTATCTCTTATCACTGAGCAACAATTGTTGAATAGTGAAACTTGCTCACAGCGAAGAGTAATAAAAATTGACATTTAAAAATATTTGGTCTCTTAATTAACTAAAATATTTAAACTATACGATATTACAATATACTACATAAGTATTAGGGTGATTTTTTCAGTTTTTTCTTAATTCAACTTGGTACCCCTACAAATTGTTCCTTTTGCCGAGAAAATCACCTCTGATTTGTTTCAGAATTAAAAAAAAATATTTAGAGGTCGCTTAAGGCCATTTTAGGGCAAAAATGCTCATTCCTAATAAAATTCACGCTATTCATTAATTATTCATGTCTGGCGCATATGAATTATGTTCCTCATAACTCAATATTGCACTCAGATTTTTTTCAGATTTTTACAATTACATTCAAAGGTTATTCAAGGCCATTTCAGTGCAAAAATGGTCGGTGGGTTAGCTTACGCAGATGACAAGGTTGTTATAGAAGAATCAATCAAAGACTTGCAAAGAATATTGAGCAAACTAAATACAAGCATGAAGAACATGGGCCTCAAAATTAACGTAAATAAAAAAAAATCATAGTGTTTAAAGGAAAAGGTGATAAAACAATGTGCAACACTGTCCTAAATGATAAGAGATTAGAACAGGTTGATAAGTACATATATCTAGGTAGCCTATTCACTAGTGACGGGAAGATAGATGAGCAGTTAGATAGGCGCATAAACGAGGGTCAGAAGGTTATCGGTAGAGCAGGGTCCATTCTCAGAAGTAAAAATATATCAAAAAAAGCTAGAATGGCAATACATAATTCTATACTTGTAGCGACTGTGCTATACGGTAGCGAGACATGGACCTGTCAAGAAAAGGATAAAAGTAAAATTAACGCGATTGGCATGAAACCTCTGCGCACAATTTGCGGGAAAACACTGATGGACAAAATGACAAACAAAATAATCCTCAAAGAATGTAGTGCAAAAGAGACAATGGTTGACACATGGGAAAGAAATCAGTTAAGATGGTTCGGAAATGTTGAAAGAATGAAAGATGAACGAATAACGAAACAAGCGTATAAAGGTAAAGTAAATGGCAGTATGCCCGGAGGCAGACCACGGAAAGAATGGTTAGAATGTATGAATGAGACCTTCATCCGAAAAGATATAAGAAGCCATAGAAACAGGAGAGCTTGCATGAAAAAATGCATGGACGTGAAGGAACCAAGAGAAGTATGCCAGGGCAGAAAAGTGTGGCGACAAATAGTTCATAAAAAGAATGTGAGTAGAGTGAATGACGCCTGAAACAAAAGACCTTGGATACTAATGGGCCCGAGTGGGGAACCTCACATAACAACCTTGTGAGGCTATTCACTTGGGGCGATCGCTAGAGAGATGGATCAGCAATCTGGGTCGGAGCAGTGTTGCGGAACGAACGTGTTATTTAAATAAATAACACAAAAGTTCTAGATCAATCTAAAAAATCTATACCTCTTTCCCCTCATTACTATTTTTCAATCGAGCGAGTGACGCCTACCCCGAAAGGGAAATGGCTTTATGGTATAATAATAATAATAATAATAATAATTATCAACATGAAGTCGTCAATGCTGCGGCGTTTCTATATCGCGCCGCAGATAGGGCCGCAGAGGAGCTTGGCCTGCCATTTGATTCCAGCGACACTACAAATGGCCTAGCATCACTAACACCTTTGGTGCTCAAAAGTCGTGTACAGGAAGCAGAACATACGCTTCTACTAAGAGAACATGCTGACAAGCCCCTTCATGGTAAATTCTACGGCATTATACGTAGAGAAGAGCTCTCGATGGGTCTGTCCAACATGTTTCTCAAGTCTGCTGGATTAAAATCGGAGACTGAGGGATTTCTTTTTGCTTGTCAAGATGGCGTTATAGACACCTTAGTTTACCGCGAGCGTATAATGAATATACCTGTAGGCGTTACCAACTGCCGAGCGTGCAAGCAAGAGCCAGAAACACTTGGACATGTTCTCAGTGGATGCTCAAAATATGCACGATACGGGTACATAGAGAGACACAATGCGGCTCTAAAAGTGTTATATTCCCATCTTAGGCACTTCTATGGTGTTGATCTATTGCCCGTATTGCCATACGCCCAGCGGGAACTCGAGTCCGTTGTGGAGAATGATCAGTGTAAGATCTACTGGAATTTATCATTCTCCACCACTCAACGTATCAGTGCTACGAAGCCTGATATTGTCCTCCAAGATCTGAAGAACAAGATCATTTACGTGATTGAATTCTCGGCACCAGCCTATGGTAATATCACGGCAAAGGAGGAAGAAAAACGGGCGAAATATCAAGCACTTCTTTTCGAGCTGAGCAGGCTCTACCAAGGCTTCAAAGTCCATCTTGTAGTTCTCATAATCGGCTGTCTTGGAGGTATGAAAGCTTCATTTATTAGCCATCTCAACAAGATTCCGGCTTGCCAGCGTCAGGCTCATTCCATCGCGAACCGGATGCAAAAGGCTGTTCTTCTGGGATCACTTCATCTGGTCCGTCAAGACTGTTCCTCATAACATTCTACAAAGATTGGTAGCTCTAAAAAAGTATCCAGAGGTGAAACTTCATCTCCAACTGTCCCGTCTGCCGCGTAAGATCCTCCGCGGCTAGAGACCTGACTCCAAGGAACAGTGTTGCCCGATGTTATCTCGCGTAAATTTCCCGCTCTTGCTTACCTTCTAGGACAGAAGGAGCAGAAGCGGATGACGTACACGTTCCAGTTGCGTCGGGATTGGTTGCTTTTAAAGAACCATGATCGTAGCTTCCGGAGCCTACAACTTCTCACAGAATAATAAGAAAGCTCTAAGATAGCATCCAGAGGCGACTGTTGTCACCTCCAACACTCACGGCCGCTGTGTAAGGATAACAGCGGTGAAGACAAACTGCAAACTACACCATGCTCCTAATTTTGTACCTACAACATCATCGCAAATGATTTCAAACATCGTTCTAAAATAACTTATAACATCCTCATCTCATCAGTCACTTGACTTAAACCGTGGCTATGACGAAAAACCGGATTCACCCGAGAAAAAGTTTGAAAAAAAAATAATAATATAATAATAATATTTAATATTAAATAAAATATTATATTAATTATATTATTAATTAATAATTAATTATTAATAATAATAAATATTATTATATTATTATTATTATTAATGATAATTATTATAATAATATATAACATAATTATTAATTAATTATTATTATTTTTTTTCAAACTTTTTCTCGGGTGAACCCGGTTTTTCGTCATAGCCACGGACTAAGTCAAGTGACTGATGAGATGAGGATGTTATAAGTTATTTTAATACGATGTTTGAAATCATTTGCGATGATGTTGTAGGTACAAAATTAGGAGCATGGTGTAGTTTGCAGTTTGTCTTTACCGCTGTTATCCTTACGCAGGCCGTGAGTGTTGGAGGTGACAACAGTCGCCTCTGGATGCTTTCTTGGAGCTACCATTATTATATATATAATTATTATTATATATATTATATTATTAATATTTCTTTATAATAATATTATAATATTTATATATAATATTTATATATATTTCTCAATATTATATATATTATTAATTTCCGTTATATATTAATAGCCTTAATAAATCCCTGCCGAAGGTGTTCCCGCGTTGTCGTCGCGGTAGGGCTTGAGCTTTCCTCTCATGAATTTGACGGCTATGTTGGCCGTAGCATTGCTACTGACAGGGTTTCCCATGCCAGACAGGCAGAGAACGAAGAGGAAAGTGACTAAGACGAACACCAAAACCCATAAATAATAATGGAGAATATTTAAAAAATTTTATAATAATAATAACATGGTAGGGCGTAGGGATGTGGCGACCCCATCGCCCGAGAGCTCCGGCTCTTGCAGTCAGCCACGTTGCTTTGGGCTAACTCCCCAATGCAATGAATTATGCGGTTACGACACCAGTATCGCGCAGTGCCACCCACAATAGGCCTCTCTCGGATGGAGGCCATGGTTCAGTTGGGAGTGGCAATAGGACCGAACCGAGGCGACGACCAGGCAATGGCCCCGGACAAACGCGAGAACATCGATTTAAATGGTCGGACCAACTCAGGAGAGACATCCTTACCTGTTGGCAAAGAAGCTCACTGGCGCGAAGAGGATTCATGCAGAGGTTACATGACCGTTGGGTCAATATGCACCCGGAATATGCTCATCAAACGCCTCAGTATTTAAGAGATCAGGTATCCTTTTTGCGGAAAAACGGATATGAAGCTCTTTATCAACAAGAAGAAGAGCAACATCCTCCATCGAACATTCCACCCGTTCCAGCAAGACCACCTTTGCAGATAGCCGATAATGCTAACATGAGAAGTAGGAGATCTATCCACCAAAAAGTCTTTTTCAGGATGGACAAATTAGCTGAAGCTAATACTGCTCTCCCTGATTTGCTCCCCGAAGATGTTAATCTCTGGAATCTGAACTGTGTTGTTTACGAGAAGGCGTTCTCCCTGCTTAGCGACAGTAGAAGTAACGATACTTCAGTACGTCTGAGTAAGACTCGCGAGCGTATTGCACAGCTTCAATTCAAAATTGAAACGGCGAGACGGCATGCATCAAATATTCAGTGCGTGATTAGCTACATAACATTAAATAAAAAATTCACTCAAAAAGTTAGGGCACTTGCTCGAACCTTGAGGAAAGCAAATCACACGCTGAACAAGTGTAAACTGTTGACCATCAAGCAGCACTGGACGCAAACAATAAGATCTCTTTCAACAGCGAAACAGCGCCTTGAACGGCGAGTAAAGTGGATTCAGGAAAATTCCACCTTTTCTACTCATCCTTCCCGTCTGTTCAATAAAACGTCACGTGCCGTTAAAAATCCGCCTAGTCGAGAAGAGATTCAAGTCTTCTGGGAACAAGTATATGGAGATACTTATCAGCTAAATGAAGACGCTTCAGATATATCACTCTTTCGTAACTTTTGCCAAAGGCAAAGGTTACAAGGTCCAGAGCAAGAGTGTCCACTAATTACTGCTGAAGAAGTGAAGAAAGTTATCGCTAGAACTAAGAACTTTTCAGCGCCAGGGCCAGATAAAATCAACAACTTTTGGTGGAAGAAGTTTACTTCTACGCACCAACATCTAGCTCGTATATTTACTACTTTCTTAGACGGAGAACAACCCGTCCCGCAGTGGCTAGTGAAAGGACGCACGGTATTGATTCATAAGACCGGAGATTTGTCAAGTCCAAAGAACTACAGGCCCATAGCTTGTTTAAACACCAGCTACAAGCTATTCACTGGCATCCTCAAAGAGAGGATACTAACATCTATCGAGCCGGTATGGAGTGCAATAGTTGAACAACGTGGATGCAAGAGAGGTCTGGCAGGTTGCAGGGAGAACCTGTTAATAGACAGGTGTATCACCCAGGACTCGATCAGGTATCGACGCAATCTGTCCATGGCTTGGATTGACTAACGTAAGGCATTCGATAACACGAACCATGAGATACTTATTAAGCTCATTGAGTGCATGGAGGTGCATCCAAAAATAGTGAGATGCATAAAAGAGCTTATGCTCTTGTGGCGGACAAGATTTGTCATAACATCTGACAAAAGAAAAGTGAGTACAAGCTATATCACATATAAGAGGGGAGTCTTCCAAGGAGACTCTCTAAGTCCGATACTTTTCTGCATCTCCCTCTTGCCTCTATCTATTGTGCTCCGAGGCAAAAGCTCTGGATACCTATGTGGCCCGCCGAACAAAAGAGAATATAAGGTCAACCACCTTTTATACGTGGACGACCTTAAACTCTTTGCTTCCTCGAAAGAGGACCTTAACATCCTTGTGGAGGCGGTAAATAGGTACTCTAAAGCGATTGGCATGAGCTTCGGACTGGACAAGTGTGCCTGCGTCCACCTACGCCAAGGAAGATTAGAAACTACATCATCGCGTCACGATTAGGAGGTTCAACTCATAGGCGGAAATACCATTTAACATCTTGGTATTGGAGAAACATATACATATCTTGGAATACCGCAAGCGGAAACCCATGATGTGCTTGCGTTAAAAACGGCCCTTGGAAAAAGGTATCGCCAAATTCTCAGAAAAATTTGGGCTTCCGAATTATCTGGAAAGAATAAGATCCAGGCGACCAATATGCTGGCCGTTCCTATACTGCTCTACACGTTTGGTGCAGTAAAATGGAACGTCGATGAGTTGAAGCAACTTGACCGAAGCACACGCAAGATGATGACAATCCATCGAAGTCATCATCCTAGATCTTCCGTACCTCGAATATACCTCCCTCGAGATAAAGGGGGTAGAGGCTTGCTGAGCTTAGAGTGTCTTCATCGCCGAACGGTTCTGGCTACAGCCTGCTTAGTTCTAAATAGCACAGATTCTCTTATGCGACTCGTACATCAACATGAAGTCGTCAATGCTGCGGCGTTTCTATACCGTGCCGCAGATAGGGCCGCAGAGGAGCTTGGCCTCCCATTTGATTCCAGCGACACTACACATGGCCTAGCATCACTAACACCTTTGGTGCTCAAAAGTCGTGTACAGGAAGCAGAACATATGCTTCTACTAAGAGAACATTCTGACAAGCCCCTTCATGGTAAATTCTACGGCATTATACGTAGAGAAGAGCTCTCGATGGGTCCGTCCAACATGTTTCTCAAGTCTGCTGGATTAAAATCGGAGACTGAGGGATTTCTTTTTGCCTGTCAAGATGGCGTTATAGACACCTTAGTTTACCGCGAGCGCATAATGAATATACCTGTAGGCTATACCAACTGCCGAGCGTGCAAGCAAGAGCCAGAAACACTTGGGCATGTTCTCAGTGGATGCTCAAAATATGAACGATACGGGTACATAGAGAGACACAATGCGGCTCTAAAAGTGTTATATTACCATCTGAGGCACTTCTATGGTGTTGATCTATTGCCCGTCTTGCCATAGTTGCCCGTCTTGCAAAGGTTACGAGGTTCAGAGGAAGAGTGTCCATTAATTACTGATGAAGAACTGAAGATAGTTATCGCTAGAACTAAGAACTTTTCAGCGCCAGGACCAGATAAAATCAACAACTTTTGGTGGAAGAAGTTCACTCCTACGCACCAACATCTAGCTCGTATATTTACTACTTTCTTAAGCGGAGAACAACACATCCCGCAGTGGCTAGTGGAAGGACGCACGGTATTGATCCCTAAGACTAGAGATTTGTCAAGTCCAAAGAACTACAGGCCCATTGCTTGTTTAAACACCAGCTACAAGCTATTCACTGGCATCTTCAAAGATTTCAACATTTTTAACATTTTAAGATTTTAACCTCAAAGATATTAACATCTATCGAGCCGGTATAGAGTGCAATAGTTGAACAACGTGGATGCAAGAAGGACTGGCAGGTTTCAGGGAGAACCTGTTGATAGACAGGTGTATTACCCAGGACTCTCTAATTTCGATACTTTTCTGCATCTGCCTCTTGCCTCTATCTATTTTGCTCCGAGGCAAAAGCTCTGGATACCTATGTGGCCCGCCGAACAGAAGAGAATATAAGATCAACCACCTTTTATACATGGACGATCTTAAACTCTTCGCTTCCTGGAAAGACGACCTGAACATCCTGGTGGAGGCGGTAAATAGGTACTCTAAAGCGATTGGCATGAGCTTCGGACTGGGCAAGTGTGCCTGCTTTCAGCTATACCAAGAAAGACTAGAAGCTACATCATCACGTGACGATCAGGATGTTCAACTCATAGGCGGAAATACCATTCAACATCTTGGTAATGGAGAAACATATACATATCTTGGAATGCCGCAAGCGTAAACCCAAAATGTGCGTGTGTTAAAAACGGCCTTCGGCAAAAGTTATCGCGAAATTCTTAGAAAAATTTGGGCTTCCGAATTATCTGGAAAGAATAAAAAACAGGCGACCAATATGCTGGCCGTTCCTATACTGGTCTACACGTTTGGTGCAGTAAAATGGAACGTCGATGAGTTGAAGCAACTTGGCCGAAGCACACGCAAGATGGTGACAATCCATCGAAGTCATCATCCTAGATCTTCCGTACCTCGAATATACCTCCCTCAAGATAAAGGGGGTAGAGGCTTGCTAAGCTTAGAGTGTCTTCATCGAAGAACGGTTCATCAACAATGCTGCGGCGTTTCTATACCGTGCCGCAGATAGGGCCGCCGAGAAGTTTGGCCTTCCATTTGATTCCAGCGACAGTACACATGGCCTAGCATCACTAACACATTTGGTGCTCAAAAGTCGTGTACAGGAAGCAGAACATACGCTTCTACTAAGAGAACATGCTAACAAGCCCCTTCATGGTAAATTCTACGGCATAATACGTAGAGAAGAGCTCTCGACTGGTCTGTCCAACATGTTTCTCAAGTCTCCTGGATTGAGATCGGAGACTGAGGGATTTCTTTTTGCCTGTCAAGACGGCCTTATAGACACCCTAGTTTACCGCGAGCGCATAATGAATGTACCTGTAGGCGATACCAACTGCCGAGCGTGCAAGCAAGAGCCAGAAACACTTGGACATGTTCTCAGTGGATGCTCAAAATATGCACGCTACGGGTACATAGAGAGACACAATGCGGCTCTAAAAGTGTTATATTACCATCTTAGGCACTTCTATGGTGTTGATCTATTGCCTGTCTTGCCACACGCCCAGGGGAACTCGAGTACATTGTGGAGAATGATCAGTGTAAGATTCGTTTTTTGACGGTTTTTTACTTATTTACACAATTTCATATCTTCATTTTTACATATATTGATTCCCAACCCTATGAAATTCTCATTTTCTAAATTGTGAGACGCGCCTATTATGGTATTTATCTATCTATCGAAATCTATCTATCTATTTATCGAAATCTATCTATCTATCCATTCATCGTAATCTATCTATCTATCGAAATCTATCTATTTATCGAAACAAATACACAAAATGTCAATAAGATATATTAAAAAATAAAATAGTCAAGCAAGCTATCGTCTGAGCCATTGGATCATCTGAAAGTCAATGTCGCTATGGACATATGATTTGCTATGAATTTTGCAAACCAGTTTTTGCCGAAATTCGCCAAAAAGCCAGAGGCTATTCACTTAGTGAAAATATGTGAAAAGTCATTCCTCACTCAAAACAGGTCAAGTGAAATTTCTTATGATCTGGCCAGATCATGAGACATTTTTCCAAATCTTAGGAAATCGCGCTAACTCAGGGAGAATCACGTAAATTCTTCCCAACTCTTCTCAACTCTTCTCAACTCTTCTCAACTCAGCGTCGGTCACTGTAAAGTCAGCGCGGTCACTATAAAGTCAGCGCGGTCATTTGTACTCTTACGAACTCGCGCTCAACTCTTTCGAACTTCTAAGTATTCAGTCACTGCTTGACTTGCTGATATTTTTATTTTACGCGTAATAAAGAAGATTTTAATTGATAATAAGCTAATTATCACATTAGAAGAGACAGAGAATTGCATTTATTCAAAATAAATATTTGAATACATTTTGTATCCACTTTTTATTTGAGATACAAAGATGTTTTGAGTCGCTAAAACAAAAATAAGAATGCATTTAATGTTTTACTTGATTTTGCGCTGGTCAATTTGTTTCAAATCCGTGAATCTGGTTTTTGGTTACATAATATTGTTAAAACAGCCCTCATATTTCATTCGTTTATATTTTTATCTTAAAACGAGCCTGAAAATAAGGGGGATTCACGACTCGCACCCGCTGTCCTCAGTAGTATACCCCCACCATTGCATCCAGCACGTTACCCCTCGCTTGCTTGTTCTCGCATACCTGACATATTTAAACTGGACATTGTAAATAGAAATTGTAAATTTTATTGTTGGGAATTAATTTGGTTCCAGTTTAGAAGTCTTTGATGGAGTTTATTACTCTAAAATTTGAAGCATTTTAGCTTCAAAGACGCGTAAAATGAATTTAAATAAAAAAACTGTTGAAATTTTGTTGAAAAATCGTCTTTTTAGGTTGAAAATGCAAGTATCTTCATAGAAAATTTACTTCTTATTTAAAACTCATATTTTGATGTTAAAAAGTCAAACTAAAAATTTATTTTGATAAAAATTCAACTATTTGTTTGAAAATTTGTCTGTTTAATTTAAAAATTCATCTATTTTGGTAGCAATTTCATCTTTCTTGGATAAAACGGCAACTGTTTTATTGAAAATTTCACAATTTTGTTAAAAATTGATACTTTTGTTTGAAAAATTTAAATATTTTGTTGAAAAATCTATCGTTTTGTTGAAAATTCAACTATTTTTTGCAAAACTTATCTTTTTAATTTAAAAATTCATCTATTTTAGTCGAAATTGCATCTTTCTTGGATAAAAGTGTAACTGTTTGGTTGAAAATTAATCTTTTCTGGTTGAGGATTTACCTATTTTGTTTGAAAATTTTGGTTGAACCACTTTGTTAAGAGACAATATTTTGTTGAACATTTATATTTTTAGTTGAAAATTGATCTCTTTTGTTCAAAGTTTAACTATTTTGTTGAAAACTGATCTTTTTTAATTAAAAATTCCTCTGCGTGGGTAAAAGTTGAAGGACTTTGTTGAATTTTTTTTTTTTTTTAATGAACGTTTACTGTTTGGCTGGAAATGTAACTATTTTATTGAAAATTAATTTTTTTGCTGAAAATTTATATTTTCTGGTTAAAAGTCAAATTTTTTTAAAGAAAATTTGTCTTTTGGCTTGAAGGTTCAACAATTTAGGTGAACTTTTTTTTCTTTTACAGCAGAAAAATTTTTATTTTTTTGAAAATTCGTCTTTTTGGTTTTAATATTCATTGTTTATTTAAATTTCATTTTGTTGTTGTTGAAATATCAACTATTACACTTTTTTGTTGAGAATTCATCTTTTTATTTTAAAAAATCAATTATTTTCTTGAAAATTTAATTATTTTGTTAAAAAGTAATCTTCTATGGTAGAATTTTTTTTTGTTTTGTTTAAAATCAATAAATAAATATTAAAATTTAAAATTTGTATCTGAAATGTTGCTTTATCATGTTTGTAAAATGACTATGTTAAAATTATTGCAATATTAAAATGCTGGTATTTGAATGTCAGAGAAAATAAAAAATTGGTCAAGGAAAAATCAAGGAATTTTGGAAATGTAGTTTTCACAGTGCAAAGCATGTATTATCTTAAATACAAAAAATTTCCATTAGTTTCAAGTCTCATATCTTATTATTTCTGGAAACCATGAATTATGACCAGTAAGAGGGGGTGGGGGTATAAATATTTTGTTACGGTTCGTTACAGGGTGGGAAGGGCGTCGGAGAGGGGCCACAATCCGTTACGTAATTTAAGTATTATATCTATTAATAATATATTTTATTAATAAGTGTCATATCATGTAGTATCAAGTGACATTTAAACTTTTAAAGCGATTGGATTGAACCATTAAAGTTTAATTACTCTAAATGCTTGGAAAATTATATGCTTTATAATTGGAAATTGTCAAAATTAATCAATTCAAACTTGAAGAGTTAAAAAATAAGCAATTCCAAACTTTGTTTGTGTTATATATATGTAAAATAAAAATGAGTGATTCATATTAATTATTTTTCATTTATGCGAATTCACGGAGAAATCATCTGACAATCCCCATTTCGGTAATATTCTTCGAACTCTTTCCATATTCTTTCAACTCATTTTGTACTCTTCCTGATCTCACTGTATTCTTCCAATTCATCAGTATTCTCTTCGATTCTCACCAACTCTGACTCGATTCGCTTCACTCATCTCAACTCAGACTCAAGATCGCGTACTCTACGAAAATCAGGAATTCTTTAACTCATTTTCACTCAGTGAATAGCCCTTCGCCAAAAAGCGCATCGAGCGCATATATTATATTCAGAGCCGCATTTAGGGTTGTGGGGGCACCGGGCCGGTTAAAATATGGGGGCCCTTCAGCAGACTCAAGAAATGTTATTCCTCGCTGGCTTCTATAACAAAAAAAAAGGTCATCGAAGTAGGAGCCGATGCACAAGTGTGTGCATTTTGTAGTGTTTTGTGGGGGCCCCTCAAATGTGGGGGCCCCGGGCCGCGGCCCCGACAGCCCTTATGTAAAGGCGGCTCTGATTATATTATATATTATAATAATATATAATAATACTATAATAGTTATAAGTAAATACTTGTACAAAATTTCTAAATCTCGCGTGCGCATTTTCTTTGGGAATTACAAATGCACACATTTTTTCTACAGTTCTTTTCGCAAAAGCTGGCTTATTTTTGTATTTTTAGATCTATCATTATTTCTGCAAGGAAAATTTTCTAAAATAAATGGGAAAAATAATTATCAGCTCAGATTTCCTGCAGCGGTTGATAATAGTGCAGTTACAAGAGTGGCCGATAGATGGATCTCTAAGGAAATTCTCCATCATATTATTGATGTAGCTCCATACAGAATTGATTTACAAAGGACTTCACTTTGACGCCGTTTACAACAATAAATGATCAAATGATTATACTAATAAGAAAGGATAAAGTCTTTGAATTTTGGGCCTTCCCTCCGATTACGTCAAAAGTGACGGTGTTGTGAGTGAAAATATATTGTTTGCAAGTGTGCTCAAGTTTTGTCTGCTTCGAATGAACTCTGACGTGATATTTTCGATCTCTCTTCTCCTGGATTATGTCTTCCCAAGATTTCACTTTCACGCCATTTACCGCAAGAAATGATCAAATTCTTATTATAATAAGGCAAAATAAAGTCTTAGGATTTTGGCTCTTCCCTCCAATTTTGTCAAAAGTGTCGTTGTTGTGCAGAAAATATAGTTTTATCAAGCGTGGCTTCTCCTATCGACCATCTCTTTCTAAATTTTCGTCTGCTCGCTCGGAATTTATGAGATTCTTTCAGACCAAACTTTTTCCCATCAACAATGTGCGAGACCACTACAGTACACATAAGTATACTTGAATTTCATCTTAATAAAAATTTATATTAAATATACCTATTTTCCAGTGCCGGAAAAATTGGGAAAAAAATTTCAGAGCCAGTCGGCCATTTTAAAAGTCGTTTATCCAACACTCTTAAAGCATAATTAAAAAAAAAATAACTTCCAGGAAAAAGAAATAAATTTTGAATGACCATTTTTCGTAAAATGACCTTGAATGACCTTAGTTCAATATGACACGCAGTTATTAAAGCTTTTGACTACTTTTCTTGTCGCAATGAATAAATTGACACTCTGTTCGGGTCCATATCATCTCACATGCGGCAAGTCTCTCTGCGGCAAGTCACACCTGCGGCATCTCTACCTAGCGGCATCTCTCACCAGTGGAAAGGGGACCAATATTATTTCTGTTGCTAGTCACAGGGGTGCCTTCCCGCCCCCACGAGACGTTGGAAAAGGGGTAGGGGTTTGACCAACATTATTTCTTTGGCCAGTCACAGGGGTGCGGTGAGAGATGCCGCAAAAATGTCAATTTTACTGTGAAAAATGCCGCGCGGGAGAGAAGCCGCTAGATAGAGATGCCGCAGTTGTGACATGCCGCAGAGAGACTTGCCGCATGTGAGATGATATGTCCCCCTCTGTTCTCCAAAGAAGAACTCTCGGAAGAACTAGAGAAAATGTAATTGAATCAACATTTTATTAAGAAAATAGCCTTGAGCCACCTTTGAATATCATTGTAAAAATGTATAAAAAAAATCTATGTGCAATATTGAATTGTAAAGAATAAAATTGATGCGCGCCAGAAATGAATAATCAATAAATAGCGTCAGTTTAATTAAGAATAGCCATTTTTGCCCTAAAATGGCCTTGAGCGACCTTTAAATGTTATTGTGAAAATCTGAAAAAAATCTGAATGCAATATTGAATTGTAAAGAACACAATTCATGCGCGGCAAAAATGAATAATCAATGAATAGGGTCAATTTAATTAGGAATGAGCATTTTGGCCCTAAAATGGCCTTGAACGACCTCTGAATGTATTTTTTTAATTCTGAAACAAATAAGAGGTAATTTTCTCAGCAAAAGGAGTAATTTGTAGGAATGCCAAGTTGAATTAAAAAAAAAATAGCGAAAAAAATCACCCTAATATGTATAGTGTTACACTGTGCAGAGATGTGCCATTGAGTTTAAATTTATAAAACAAATAAAAAGTTTAATTTTCTGAAAATCGAAAGTCTATTTTAATAATACATTTGTGCGTATATCCTGTCGGTTAAAGTCTATTTTAAAGGGCTGAATTTCATGGTATATTAGCTTGCATTGTTTGGACAACAGGCTTATGTGATGATCAAGGTCGGTCAAAAGGGGATGCGGTGCCAAGGGCAAGGACGTTTGGGACGAAACGAAAGAGAGAGGGGGTGATAACCTGTAGAGCAAGTTAAAGAAGACAGCATTTTTACCACTGACAGAAATCAGGTACTAATAATATAAAATTTTATTTTATTTTAAAGATTGCTTCTGAATTCGATTCGAATCTCTAACTTAAAATTAATTCAAGTGCATTGAACTAAAGTGACATCAGCCTCGACTTCAACTGAAATTAACAGAATTTAATTAAATACGAGTGAATTACAGTTGCAGTAAATCCAACTGCGAATGTAACAAAATTCAAGAAACTTTTAAACTTAGCACGGACACGAACCATCGAAAGTTCTCGTACATATGTCTGTAAATGTCGGTAACAGAAATCTTGGATTATGTGCACAATACTATAATAGTTTGAACAAATTGAACTCTTGTTTTCTGCCTGGAATATCAATCGGGACTGATGTATACGACGACAAGTGTCTCAACTGTATATGACTTATATATCTTCTATATGAGCGTAGTCTGTAGACTTGTAGCCTTGCAGAGTATCGCGAAGAATCGGTGTCGAAGCAGGGTGATGCTGCCAGGGGAGCTGGGGAGTCGCCATGGTAACAGACTATAGGTTTTCCAACCTCTCCGCAGGGCCGTAACCGGGGAGGGTGCCTGAAGAGGATAAGCCGGATACCCGCTATGATTTGTGTCTTATCGAACAGTCGTGACTCGACGTTATTTATTTCCTCTGACTCCACAACACTGCAAGTCTAATCCCTCAAAGCCAAATCTCCCGAGATTGCAAAAATATTTTTTAAATATCTTCTCCTTTTGAAGTTTACATCGTGTTTCAGCAGGCGAAAAAATGGAGGAAAAAATACAGAGCGTTAATTCATCGGGGGATAGGCTAGGTTGCTTCTCAGTGGCGGATTTCCCATATAAGCTACATAGGTTGCAGCCTAGGGCGGCAAAATTTGATAACTACAGGTCTTACAGTGGATTCAAAATTAAAGTGACCATATTTGAAACGCTCAAATGCAGGACGCTGATAGTAGGATTGAGGGGTGGGGGGGGGGTCAGATTCAATATGTTTACGCTAAGAAAGTCTTGAGTCATGAAACACATTCATTCAAATATATTATATAACACGCAATGTTGAAAACTCAAAATTGATTGGTCGAAAACCTAGATAAAAACTCAGAAACGTCGAGAAGGAGAAAAAAACCCTTTTGCGGGACGTTTTGCAAAAAATCGTATTTTACAGGACGTTTTGCAGGACATTTACCTTCGCAGGACACATTGCTCAAATGCGGGACTGTCCTGCGAAATACAGGACGAATGGTCACTTTATTCAAAATCGATGTAGTTAATTTCTGTTAGCCTAAGGGCGGTAAATTTCTGTTAGCCTAGGGGCGGCAAATACCTAAATCCGCCACTGTTCCTTGTAGTTGCGAATTCCTGTTACCGACGTTTACCGACATAAAGGCCATGGCATACTTATCAAAATTTTTTTTTTTTACAACTCACGTCAAATTCTCAAAAAAGAAAAAAAATGATGAAGTACATTCGACATTTTATGGAGCTCTTAGATATCTCAATAAACAAAATTTTGAAAAAGTTAATATTTTTCGAGATACAAATCGCCAAAAATCAACTGCTGTCAAAACCGTGTAAGTCCATGGAATTTTTTGTTCAGGGTTTCGTAGCCCCGGTCAGAAACCCTTATAGTTTCGGTCGCGTGTCCGTCCGTCTGTCGTACTTTTTTCCAAGGAGTGGAGTGCGGGGAGGAGAATGTAGGTAGTAGGAGAGGGGAAGTATGGAACGGGAAGGTTTGCACGACTTAATTCAATTTTTTTCGAAGGAAAATAATTTCAAAAAATAATTTAAAATTTTGTCGAAAAATTTTTGTTTTAAACAAATTTTTTTGTTCGAAATTTTTTTTTTCAAACAAATTCTTTTTTCAAAATTTTTTGTTTACAATATTTAAAAAGAAGTTTTTTCAAGATTCTATTAAGACTTAATTAACGTCTTAATAGGATACGGAACCCTTTCTTGTTCCTGATTTTTTGGATCCCAATCAACATAAAACATATGTCTGAAACATTAAAAACGCAATATGCGACAAACCAGATGGCTGAAAAGTAAAAAATTAAATTAAAAAATTGTTTCTTTTTTTAAAATGGATTTTACAACACTACAGTGTTATTTTTATACAGTATATTTAGTTTATTTGTATTTTGCGACTATTTAGTACAGAAACAGAATGTATTTGAATACAAAGATTCAAATGTTCTTATAAATGCAAATTAATGTCGCGTAGGTGCACGCATGGCACATACATAGTTTTGGAAAATCACGAGTTTTAAAAACCCACTTATGGGTCGAATTTGGATATATCCTTTCACCAGAATGTCCGATAAAATTTTAGAGAATTTTTTAACCATTAAAACATGTTTTCAAAAAAATGTCACTTGCATGGTGATGCCCTGACACCCTTCAATTATAGAATTATAAAAATTTAGGAACATTCAAACGTTTATTAGTGACCTTTATTTAATTTACCACATTTTCAACTCGCGTGGATATAATATCGCCAACGGCGATACCACGCTGAAAACACCAGTTCTCGTGAGATCACTGAAGTTAAGCATTGTTGGGCGCGGTTAGTACTTAGATGGATGGCCGTTCAGGAATACTGCGTGCTGTTGGCCCGTCGTGGGTCTGGTGGGCCCACATTGGTAGTAAATATCCACCTAGAAACACTATCCGAATCGGGTAGTGAGGCAATGAACTTTCGAGTTCGAACTGCTAATCAATGTATGTGGATATAATTATGGGTCTTACAAGAAAATACGCAACTCACGGCGACAAATAGAAACTACGTACGTTGCGCTCTCTATACTTAGAATACAGAAATTTCTCTATACCAAAGTTGGGCCGACGATCGGGCACAGTAAGGTTACTTGCACTGGTTAATATTACGCCGACAGTCGGGCGAACCTCACCCAGAGTTGGGCCAACCGTAACTTTATAGTCCATTTATAAAAATTCGCAACCAATAAGGCCGCTTTCCCTCCCGAGATATATCGATGCCGAATGAGAATAAAAAGTGTTTCATTCAAAAAAATTAATCCGTTCAGAGAAAATCAAATTAAAGATCGCGATATCACGGTAGTATGCCAGACATTTTTTACTAAAAATTGGAAAAAAAGACAATATTTTTTTTTCATTGAGTGATAATAATTTTTAGGAAATATCAATGCGAAGAAGTTGAAAAAAATGATTACTACGTTAACATTTGAACTAAATTTGAACTAGAATTTTTTTATAAAAATCTTTTATCAAAAAATGAGATTTTGAAACAATTATTTTGCCACAATGTGTTTCAAAGCTTTTGAAAATGCCTTCGAATCTTTTAAATTACTCTAGAATATTTCAAATCCTCTGTAATCAATTAAATTACTGAAATGAAATGAAAAATCCTTGGAATGTTGAAGAAAACTCTAAGAGTTTTCAAATCCTCTGATTTTGTCGAAATTCCATCAAATTGTTGAAATCTCTTGAAAATACCTGGGATTCTTTTGAAATGCCCTAAAATATTTCTAATCTTTAAAAATTCCTTCAAATTATTGAAATAAATACAAAATTCTTTGAAATCCTTCAAAATTCCCTTAAATATTTTAAGCCCTTTAGAATCTTTTAAAATTTCTTGAAATTAGTGACATCTCTTTAAAATGCCTTGGATTTTTTTTAAATACACTACATATAATCTGAAATATTTTCCTAAAATATATATTCAGTTGAAATCTTTTAAAATCACTTGATATTTTTTAAATCCTCTGAAATCCAATTAAATTACTAAAATCAATTGTAAATTCCTTAGAATCTGTTAAAATACCCTAAAACATTTCAAATCGTTCAAAATCTTTCGAAATCCATTGAAATTATTCAAATCTCTTGAAAATGCCTTAGGTTCTTCCAAAACACCCTAAAATATTTCCAATCCTTTGAAACTTCTTAAAATTATTGAAATAAATACAAAATTAATTCCTTCAAATCTTTAAGCATTTTCTAAAATCTTTCAAGTTCTTTGAAATCTTTAAAATCACTTGAAACTTTTTAAAGCTTTCGAAAATGACTCAGAATCTTTTAAAATCATCTGATATAAGTTAAATTACTGAAACCAACTGAAAATTCCTTAGAATCTTTTAAAATACTCTAAAAGTTTTCAAACCCCTACATTTTTTATAAATTCCTTAAAAGGTTGTAAAGCTTTCGAAAATGCCGTGAAATTTTTTTCAATACTCTAAAATATCTCAAATTTTCTGAAATCAATTAAATTACTGAAATAAATTGAAAATTCCTTGAAATATTTTGAAATACTTTAAAAGTTTTCAAATCCTCTAAAAAATGTTTAATCACCTTTAAATTATGTAAATCTTTTGAAAATGCCTTGCATTCTTTTGAAATTATCTAAAACTCTCCTAATCCGTTAAATTCCTTCGGAATTTTTAAACAAATACCTGCAAAATTCCCTAAAATATTTCCAGTTCTTTTAAATCACTTTAAACTTTTTAGTGCTTTTGAAAATTCCTTGCATCAAAAAATGAGATTTTGAAAAAATTCTTTTGCCACAATGTGGGTTTGATTTATAAAGGAAGATTCATGCAATAATAAGCCCAGTTTCGATAAAAATGTTGGTTATCTAGTTCTGCACTGCCACCCTTCATTTACTGACAATATTCAACAATAATTTGTAATGTGTCTTCAGATTAGGAAACTCTACAGATGAAAGCATTTACTTTCGAAAATTATTGTACTAAACAAAAATTCTGCCAAATAATACAATATCAGAACCTGTATGACTAAATTACATGGGATCTTAAACACTTTTAATATTATAAAAATCTGCCCGCTGCGTGGGCACATTCTCATCCGGCGCGGCTTGCTTCGCTCACAAGTTTGAGCGCACCTAGGGCGCGCGTCTGTCGGATCTCGCGCTTCGCGCTCGGATATTTATTCTTTACACTCAGAATGATTAAATGAAACTTTTGCAAAAACATCTCTTTTAGATTCCAGTTATTTTTATTCTTCTCCATTCTCTGAATTTTCTACTTAATGAAGTATAGTTAAAGATTAAATTGCTCAAAGCTCTGTAGGCTTTGACGTACACATTCTCATCGTGACACTCGCGTTGCGCGCTAGATTTTCAACAGACATTTTAAAATGTAGGTATATTTATTTTCTGAGCTACCTTACAATAGCTACCTTTCTTCAGACTATCTTCTCTATCTCGCGTGTTTATGCTAAAAATATAAATTCTTTCTCATAGTATTTTGGATATGGATAAAACAGAAACTCCTAGAAGTCTTCTTTTAGTCTTTTTACGTATCTCGCTTCGCTTGGCGCAATATACACGCGAATTTCAATTGTAGCACGGGTTTGGTTCTGACCTTGATTTGAATTGAAATTTACTGAAACGTAAACATCAGGGCCGTGTCGTAATGTTGCGCAGCGTGACGCAGTTACCAGCTAGGCCGTTGGGGTACTGCGATTCATCCCTATGCTACTGTTTTTTAAGACATGAGTGACCACGGCCCCCCCCCCCCCCCCGCAGCTGAAGTCATCCGTAACGGCCGCTGCGGCGTAATCCTCGGAACGCCCGACTCAAAATTGCTACAATTGAAATTCGCGTATAGTAATTTTAGATTTGTGCATATCAATTTCGAAAAATAAATTAAATACCATGAGTTGTGTCGTAAAATGGTTCAAAAGAATTTTTAAAAGATGAAAATCCTGCAAAAAATTCACCCATATTTCGCGTGGTTTGGCACAAAATTTAAATTTTGTATTTTGAGCATAGTATTTTCGATAAATAAGGCAAAAATGACGAGTCCTGTCAAAAAATGGTCACACAAAATTTTCTAGGACTTTTTAAAAGCTATAATTGCTCCTTAAGACTTTTCCCCGTATTTTTCGTTGTTTCGTTCAAAATTTCAATTATATATTTTTTTAATAGTATTTTCGATGGATAAAACCGAAATGACAAGTCCTATCAAAAAATGGGCTTTGAGAATTTTTAAAAACTTTTTGAAAACTATAATTTCTCCTTAAGTCTTTTTCCTATATATAGCATCGTTTGACTCAAAAGTTGAATTTTGGATGTTTTCATAGTATTTTCGATAATTAGAAAAAAAAGTGTAATCAAAAACTGGTTTGAAAAAAAATTATAGGTCTTTCAAAAAGCTACAATTTATTCCCCTTCAAAACTTGTTTACGTATCTGTATTAATATGCCTTAAAATTAGGATTTTCGACGCATACAACCAAAAAGACGAGTCCTAACAAAAAATGTTTTAAAAAATTGTAGATACTTTGAAAAGCTTTAATTCTTCTCTTAAATTTTGTTCACGTATCTTTCGTTTTTTTGGCGTATAATTGGGATATTCGATTTTTGGATAGCATTTTCGATAGGAGAAACCATAACCTTTGGTCAATTTATGCTGGCTTGCGAACTCGTTCTTTCTTTTAGGACCAAAAAAAAGTGTGCCAAAGCTCAATTTGATCCGTTCATTTTTTCGAGAGTTATCTTGTTTACGGACAGACGGACAGGCATACGTACAGACATACAGATAGGGAGACATACACACAGGCAAACGCCATCGCCAAAGCTTGATTTTCGGCTTCAGGGGGCCCTAAAACGTGGAGATCCGTTGAAAAACTGAGGTGTGAAATTTCGGACGATTCTAATACTTTCTCAATCCTAAATGATGAGAATGTACTAAGTGAAAAATATCATAAGCAGAAAATTTCATATTAGAAACAATGTAAGAAAATAATTGATTTCAAAACTATCACTCTCTTAATTCTTGTATAATATTTACGTGCGGAATGAACGATTTTTTTGAATTTTTACGAGATCTTTTATAGCCCAAGGTCTACTTTTGGTTGAGTTTATTGATAAAATATTTCGCAACTATTTTAATTTATAGACAAATACTGTATACCCGCTAGCTTATGCCAATTATAGTGCAATTAAATTTGACTTAAAATGAAGCACAATGTTCTCGAGATATAAAAAGTCACTTTTACATATGTTCCTACAATTTTTAAATTGTAAAATAAATTTTTAGGATTAAAGATAATTTAATTCAACAAAAATAAGGGTAAAAAATAATTTTTATAAGTAATTTGTATTGTGAAAATTTTGTACAAAAAAACAGCATTGAAATATAAACACTTGCAAAATTCAAACTCACAATTCTTTGCTTACTATCAAAATTAGTTATTCACAACAGCTTACAAGTTCAACTGTACTATTTCGAATAGTTATTAAAGCTGCCTGTCCTAATAATCTTTCTTTTTAGAATTTGAAGTAGTAATGCTGACTTTGGGTATTGTGTATTCTAAAATTACTATCTAATAGATCATCATAAACTTTTCTCCACTTTTTTCCGTGTTGGAACGATAGCATTTTGGAGAGTACGGCGTACAAATTGAAATTGGACGATTTTTAATGCATAATTTTACGCGTATGATAGAATTGATGATTCTTAATTAATTTTAAGTTATGAACGTTTAAAATTTTGTAATTGATCCATTTTAAGCCACTTCATTTCTAGATTCTCGCAATATTAACAAATGCTCAATTGGAATTTGTTTTTTTTCTAAATAGTTCACTAAAATTGCAGATTGTTGAATTTGAACTGTTCCAATTTAAACGATTTCTATTTTTTAATTTTAAATTGTCTTCAAATTGTACAGATTATCTTAAAATTGACCAAATTATAATGGAGTCAGTAAAAAATGTATGCAACGTTAAACGTCTAAAGCTTGAAATCGTTCAATTTTGAAGCTTTCAATTTGTCCATTTTGAACAATTCTCCAAACATAAATGAGGTTTTAAAAATTTCTTAACATCCCGATAACCAGCCCTGACTATGCAAAAAATTTAATTATCATGCACTCCCTGTACCGGTACTTGATTACATAGATATAACAGATGAGCCCTGTCAATTAGACAGTATTCCACCATGTTATATGTTTTATGGGTTCTAGGTTACATGTTAACCCTATAGTTTCTGGTCACCCCACTTTAAGGTCAGACGTACACTCATGTGCTCCCCCCCCCCCCACCCTGGTCTCCCAGGGTTCCTTCTTTCAATCCGTGTCTCTCTATTTCTGTCTTCGTCCTCATGACTTTAACCATTTGTTTCTCTTTCGCGCTTTCTCTCTCTCTCTCTCTTTCACTCGTTCAATCACGTTCTTTCTCTACGTTTCTATGGTGTGCACTCACCACTATTTGTAAGTCCCGCTGGACGAGGACTGACTCGAGTAGGGTTAAGTTCATCTCGGTCCCTTCAATGGAGATTCGCCATCGTTGGGAGCAGTAATTTAGATTCGCGTACGCATGATATCAGGGCGTTGCACCCCTACGGGCTTAGAATGAGACGCGACGGAACGCGAATTGAAACCCCCCGAAGGCAAGGATGGCAAACACCTCGGGGGAGAGGCTACTCGCCACACCGATTACTTACCGGCGTTCGTACGGTGACGCGAACGTCGCGTAGTCTTTCTCTGTCCTCTCTTTTACCAGAATAATCCTTCTCCGTCTAACGCACCCCGCGAACCCCGCAATATCGATTGCACCGCACATGTCTCGTCGCGGGCGGCGACCTGCAGATCACATGCATAGCATGCGCCGCGCCGCCTTGCCACCTGGTAATGTGAGGATCGTGGATTCGCACTGATTGGCCCTGCCACCTGTATGCCACTGTGCGATTATGTGATATGCCCTATGGGGATACAGAATACCGTTGTGTGTGCAAATTCGGCCTACTGAATGATTAGAGAAAGCAGATATCACAATTTAAGTGCTTTCTTAGAAAATAGCGAGAATGCAAGGTCATTTGGAAAATTTTAGAGTTTTTTTGGGTTTAAAAAAATTGATTAGTATACGTATAAGTTAATATGCCAAAACTCATCAGCGCTGGGGATCCAATCCATTACGGGAATCCCCGCTTTTGTCTCCTGATCGCTGCGGTCCTTCTCCCAGCGCGATCCATTGTTGGATCATAACCAGGGTCTCCAACAAACTAGATGCCCCACATAGCACACTTCCCGAAAAACCCGGATTTTTTCTTGAGACTTGGTCAAAGTGGCCGTAAGAAAAAAACCAGGTCTGTTAAAACATAGGTTCATATATGCCTAAATTTCTTTTATTTAAAAAAATTTAATTAACGTTTACGTAGATTTAATGAAGAATGCACTATTTTAAACAAAAATAGCATTAACTAAAGAATCGAGTGAAAAATTGATAATTTTATAAAATTTCATACAAATGCATTAAATTATGTTAAGAACTGACAAATTATTTTCTTATAATTTTCAAGCTTTTTTCCATAATGATTAATTTTTCTTGCGAGAAGAAGTTGAATCTAATACGAGGCACAGTGGTTTTGTTCGGAACTAGGGTCCGCGGAACTGATAGCATTAGTACGGACTTGAACCTATGTTTTAACCTAGGTCTAAATATAGGTCTAACCTAGGACATACGCGGTTTTTTCTTACTGCTACTTGGACAAAGTCCCATGAAAATACAGTCTAATCTGGATTTAGTGTCAGTTTTGGGGCTGATCTTGACATTAAATCCAGATTCTCGGAACATAAACAGTCAGGGGCGTATAAGCCGTTTCCTGTGGATTTTACTGTGTGGTAAACAATATTTTGAAAATTATTTTTCTAGTACAGAGACAAGGGTAAACGAAATATTTAACGGAAATGAGGAAGAAAGTTTCCTGTTGCACGTTAAAATAAATGTGTTTCCGGCTTACGTGCTTTAAACGTTTGCGTGCCGTTGAGCATCTCGTTTAAAATAAGAGCTTTCTCTTGAATAATCAATCCAGATACTGAATCACCTCTTTCTCTCGCTTGCTTAAACTATTCGAAGACAGCAGTATCCAAGAACACATGACTATTTTCACCAAAACACCGCACGTCATCACTTCAAGTGGGAACTACGCACTTTTGCGTATATAGCGTATAATGATGACGTAGTTTCATAACCAGACAGACGAAAAAGTGATTTAACAGAAAATCACTTACTTTTAGAAATATTAGATTAACTGTCCACGAAAAACACAGTTTCCACAATTCTCACGTAACACTTGACAGTTTGAGATTCAAAACACTGCAGTGGGACTCCGAAGCTTGAAATCGATCGAACCTCTCTTTTTACCATGTGAGATAGACAGAGACGATCCGATTGTATTGCAATGACAGGTCTTTTCGTTTCGAAACGATCATACTCTCTCTCGCTCCCCCCACTCTCCCATCTCCCCCCTCCCCCCTCTCTCTCTAATATCTTTGAAAAAGGATAATGATGGAATATGCTCAGATCTAAATGATATTAGGGAAAAAGTGAATTGTCTCCCTGAGATGCAGCTCAAACTTGAAGAGAACAATGCCAAGCTTCAAGCTATCTCGACTCAATATGTTGAGCTGAGCACACAAGTTTCGGTACTCACAACCGAAGCAATGTGGATTGATCATTGCTGGACTACCTGAGAGAGAAGAGGAAGATCTTGTGGATCTTGTCTGTTCATTCTCAAAGGCTATCAATGTGCAGCTAATTCCTCCTGAGATAAAAAATGTACACAGGATGTCTTCAACACTATCAGTATCATCGATACAAGCTCAGTCATCTGCCTTAGGAGCGGCGGTAGAGTGAAGTTCAACTTCTACCTCTAAACCTTCTTCCACAAAATCAGTTGTTGTTCATTCAACTAGTAAGCCACGATTAGGGCTGGTTAGATTCTCAACGCTAAGGCCTAGAAAGGAGATGATTTCTAGTATGAGAAAGAAGAAATCTCTATATGCGAATGAAGTATATTTGGATCTCGGAAAATTTCGTCTTTACATTAATCAATACCTCCCTGCAGCCACATACAACTTACTTCGCTCTACTAGAGAAACGGCTAAGTTACTATCGTACAAATATGTGTGGCAGGTGAATGGTGTGATCCTTGTTAGGCGAAAGGATAAGGATCCTCTAATCAAGAATTCTATGTCTGAGTGATCTAGACCTTTTGACTCAATGACTAACTCCTGAACAGCATAGATCCTTGCCTTTGAGTAATAACCCTGACTCCAAGCCTGCCTCTTGTAACTCGCTAATAAAAATCTGTCATACGTATTAATATTAACTCACTAAAATCGCATATCAACTCACATCGTGCTTACTTAAATCATAATATATATCATGTCATAGCGATAAGTGAAACATGGCTAACTGAAACTATTAGTGATAATATTGTTGCTCTTGAAGGTTATTCGTTTGTGCGTAGGGATAGAGATGGCAGGAGGGGTGGAGGTGTTGCATTGTATCTCATAAATGGTCTAAACATCAAATTATTGGAGACATCAAGGGGTGTTTTTAATGAACCAGAATTTATTATAATAGAAATATCTTGTCGTGCCATGTCACCGCTGCTATTGTCTGTTGTCTATAGAAGACCTCATGGTCAATACCTACATAATTTTCAATCCTCCTTTTTGAGATTCATTCATGCATATGAAAATATTGTACTTATGGGTGATTTAAACTTTGACTTAAATAGTCGTGAACCTGGATCATTATATGTAAAGGCGTTATTTGACTCGCTTAATCTGTTTATAGTGCCGTATTCTGCAACGCACCATACTCCGAACTCTGATACATGGTTGGATCTATGTGTAGTAGATGATGAGAGAAAAGTATTCTCAACTCATCAATCAACAGTGCCATTTGTGGCTGGACATGAACTCATTGCAATTGAATATACTTGGAAATTTAGTATTTCATCTCAAGTAAGAAAAACATATCGTGATATTCGTAATATGGATGAGGGTGCCTTTCTGACCAACTTGCAGTCTGTGGAGTGGGGTGCATTTGAAGGTTATCTCTCTGTAAATGAGAAACAAATCTTCATGAGTAATGTCCTAAATGCGGCTATGGATGATTTTGCACCTTCATGCTCGTTTAGCCCACTTTGAGAAATGGTGTCACTCGAAAGCTTAATGAAGCAAGGGACTTTTATAATGCAACAAGATTGGATAGTGTGAATGATTCTAGAAGTCTGCGGAAGGAATTAAGGGCTCTGGGATACTTTATAGCAAGGTGTGAAGAGTTGCCACTCATATGTTCAGTAAATGATATTAATGCCTACTTTCTCTCTATTTGTGGTAACTCTGCATATAATGTAACAGAGTCAGGGGTCACTTACCTCCTGAATTTTCCTTTTGAGGATTCTCGATTCTATTTTCAAGACATAAGTCCCCTTTCACTGATTGAGAGCCTGGATAATATAAAAACAGAAGCTAGAGGGGTTGATGGTCAGTCTATAGGCTTTGTTGCAAAGGCTTTACCAGTTCTTTTCCCATACATACTCAGTTTATTTAACTCATCGTTACAAGCCTCCGTTTTTCCTGAAGAGTGGAAGAAGGTTCTTATAAAGCCTATAAACAAGATTAAGGCTCCTCAACATGTTGGAGATTATCGTCCTATTGCAATCCTCTGTTGCCTCTCAAAAGCACCGGAAAGAACTGTTTATGATCAGATGATTGAATACATTGAATCCAATA